>VZTE01001753.1:151426-340536 GCA_013397775.1 Eulacestoma nigropectus
AACGCGAGACAAAAAAAAAAAAAAAAAAAAAAAAAGAAAGATATTTGAACTGTTGCATTGTTTAGATATCTAGATTCATATTGTGTTCAATTGCAGATGGAATGGAAGGAGAGGCACTAAAACTAAGTACAGCAGCTCAGCATGGACTAACTTGGATCAAGAAGTGTACAATCCTTCAGCCCACATCAGTTATGATTTTGCTTTTTTTCTCTCTGAGATATATGAACTAATTTTGTCCCCAGAACTCCTATACTAAGTTTCCCCAAACCTTCTGATTCCTGCTTCTTTAAATTTGTGAATAAAACTCTCTCATCATGCTGGAACTATGTAGCTGAAGAGCCCTTAGTAAATGCCAAATATCTTTGTTTCCTCTTTGTTACCTCAGAGAAGACATCAGACAAGTCTATGGTGTAGTTGTAACACCACCAAGGCTCAGTCCCTGTCCTGTGAAGGTTACAGTCTTCCTTCCTTTCCTTTTCCCCACTCCAGGGCATGGAGGGAAATCACATCCGTGTTTCTGTCATGTCCCAGACAGCTGGCAGAGCTTGGGATGGACCCAGATTTCCTAATGCCAAGTGTGGTATTCTCCCTGCTGTGCTGCATTTTGCATAGCATGTGGTGGGAATAGGCCGTTGGTTTACTCCACGAAATTATTGACTCTGCAATCAACTCAGGGAGTGGAACACGCTTGCTGAATTTGTGTATCTGCTTATATAAGTCTTCTGTAGATACATCTGTGTAATGAAAACTCAATGAAATTTTAATGGTTAAAAAAAAGCCCAGACAACAAACCAACCCT
Source organism: Eulacestoma nigropectus (assembly GCA_013397775.1). Taxonomy (NCBI): domain Eukaryota; kingdom Metazoa; phylum Chordata; class Aves; order Passeriformes; genus Eulacestoma; species Eulacestoma nigropectus. Next base: position 152,226 of record VZTE01001753.1, read on the forward strand.
TTCATCATTATCTCACTGCAGGCAGGTCACGCCAGGGTGTCACTAGCCCAGAATCTAAACAGCATCTAACCAGCAGAAGTCATTCTTCAAACATGAATCCCAGAATGAGCCATTGCATTATGTAACATCTATGAATTATTCATTAACTCTGGTTTAACATTCATCCTGCCGCTTAAGCTAAAGCCAGCCGTTTTATTTGCAGGTAAAAAATAACAGTTGTCATTACAGTGTATAATAATGCAAATTGTTACTTTATCCTTAGCTGGCAATATTGTTCCCATGATAAAGTTACATACAGACAGAAATTGTATCACTTCATACTTAGAAGTCCTCTGATACTCAGTAGTCAATATTGTAAAGTTATTTTATAAATGTACATGTGTGTGTGTTTTTATATGTATTTACAGAGTCATACACAGCAGAAACTCTACCTTTGGACTTTGAATAATACCAGAGAGGCAAAAAAAGAGGACTGTGCAAATAACAATATATTCAAGTAGTCAGTATCACATCATACTTTAGGCTGTGTGCTAAGCAATCCTTCATGTCTGCTTCTCTTTCTTTCTCCATTTATTTTTCAGCATGACTTTTCCTTCTGCAGTACACACAATGCATTCAGGATCTCCTTTCTTCAGCTGCAAATGTTACAAATTATATTCTTTGACTTTTCCCTTTGTTTGTGCACAGCAGTTGAATACATTGACTCCCAAGGATAATAACCTACCGTGGTTGGCTCTGTCTGGAATACTGACTGTATAAATCAATATAATTGACTGGTGATATTAATTATTTCAGCAAATTTTCGAGCCCAGTGTTGTAGCTTTCATTCAATTACATATTATTTAGTCCCCCGTAGTTATGTAAGACAGCAGGAACATGGGTTATGTAACCAAAAGGACAAGTTCTTTTGACTTTCAAAGTAATTAGAGCTTTCTTTCTGCAGTGAAAGGGTCAAATCCTCTTCCCCAGGCCCATTAGGCTGACTACAGAAGGCGTGAAAGATTGGATCGCAGTTGGATGGCAGCTCTCTGAATGTTGGTCCACTGACTTGAACAGACATTTTCCAATTTTGGTGTGTTTCATCAGTCTATGGGACCAACGGACAATAAAATTAACTCTCTGCAATTTGCCCATCTGGCCTGTATGGCCCATGTCCCTGTCCTCAGACCTCCAGAAAACTCTTAAAAGTCCTTGAAAAAAGGTCTGAGAGCACGCCTGAGGGATCAGCTCCCTTACAGCCTAGGATTGGATATCCCCAGTGCCTATGCAGGCTATCCAAATCTACATTCTGGATTTCAGAAGAGAGCTGGAAAATGGTGAAGGTCAGATTGTGTCATGCATGCACGAGTTGTAAAATTTAACATTAAAGAGCCTTGACGTATGAAACAGCAGGAACATCCTTTCATGAAAATTCAGCTCTGTGCTGTTCATTTTGAAGTACCTGCCACTGCTTCTTATATACTGTGCATATCCAGTGATTAATTGCTTTCATTCTCTCCGCAATCTCTTATATGTTTCTCTTTTCTCTCTATTTTTTTTCTTCTTGATCCTTTATCATTGTGCTCAGCCTAACTTAAACATGAGAAAACTACAGAGAAGTCACAGATGTATTACTGTAAATTTAGTCCTATACTTTGCACTTGAGATTAAATCTGTGTCACTAAGGGCATTGCAGATGAAGTTGCTGTCCTGGAGGACTCAGTGTTACAGTGCAGGAAATAAGTAGGGGGTTGTGATGGGACATTTGGGTTGATGCCATGCTGTAATTTGTTGTCACAGCCCTGGGCTGTGTGCAGCTCTTGGAGACACTAGATATCTTCAGTGCTTTCAACAAAGTGGAAAAAATCTTCTTGAAATTTTCCACTATATTTTCTATGCAATTGCTCATTGTGGTAGGAATATAACTCTTGCTAATTGAAATGGGTACTAGCAATAAAATTAATGCCTTAAAAATACTCAATAATGGCTATTTCTGCAGGAAATACTTTTTCAGAAGATGATTATGACATGGTTTCCTTTGTTTCAGAGCAACAAATTCTTCAAGGGCTTGACCAGCACCTCAACCTCCTAATGAGAAGGAGTAGCAGCAGGAGAGAAGGGAAGGAAAGAGTCAGCAAGCTCAACAGCTTGGAAAATGAAACTAAGAAGATCACATCCTCGAATTATTGATAACTACCTAATTTCAGTTTTTATTAAGCCCATTTGATCTATGAGTCAAGGATATATGGAACATTTTTCTTGATCTCAGTACTTTATTATTCATAAAATAGGCAAAGATTTTCTCCATTATTTCTCAACTATTATGGTGAGGTATAAAGCAGTAGAACATTAGATAATGAGTGTATCAGTATATTCAGAAGTGTTGTAATAGTTTTTACGTTATTTCAGATTACTATCCAGATGGGTACCTGCTGCTGAAATGTATTTTAGCTGTCAAAATTGAAGGCTATGCAAGTGCTCACAGCAGAAGAAAATACATATTCCAAGAAAATTTCGGTGTCCCCTTCTCAGTTGTTTCAGGAGTTGCCCAAAAAAAAAGTGGTTTTCAAGTACTGAATAAAATTGCGTTCCTCTCATCTCTTCAAAACACAAAAGGAAGCACAGAGTTAGATGTAAAATAAGTTTCACTTGAAAGCTCAGCTTACAGATGAACCATCTGTAACCATAATTTTCTTTTTCTGATTGCCTGTCTTCCAACATTAAGACTAGGCGGTCACGGTGGGCTAGTTGTTCCAGGTGTCTAACAATGACAGACCGTTCACTGGCCAAATTCTGCTCTTTAATCTCCTTTAATTTCTCGCTAACTGTTGAATGTGTAAATTTAGATTGACTTTTATGGTTTTATTTCAAGAACTCCACTAACATAAGAAACAAAACTGCAGTTCAAGCCAAGTCCTCATCTGACTTTGTATGACTGTCAGTCACTGTTACAGGTCAGGAGATACTTTGCCAAATTTGAACTGAATTTGTGGAAGATAAAAGGAAACTCAGGATAGTCCATTTTTTTCAGCACAACTTTCTAGCCTAGACTACCATTATAAGATAGAGTGAAATTATTGCTGGGCCTCCACAAACCTAACTGGAATTTTAAGTATAGCGACATCAGATTCACATCTGCATTTAACTTCCATTTGTGTTGTTTCCCCCTTCCTTTCCAGTTGCATTTACTCTAGAATATGCTGTGTTGTGCCTTCCAGTTCACTGCCATGTGGAACTTAATCCTGGTTAAATTTTCCATATTGCTTTGGAAACAGAACCAGATGCTGGGGCATCCACTGTGAACAACTTGGCACTTAGAATGCTCAGCTAGAAGAAACAGTTGTTGTGGGTTTATGGGGACTCCATTTTAAGTATTTTGTTTTGGTTCTCTTCTAAATGGTACCACAAATATGCACAGAGTAAAGAAGTTTATGCTAATATATGCAGTTATAACCTCCTGGGACTTAGAATTTCTCTCTTTGGAGACCTGTCCTGAGGGCCAAACTGCCCATCTGGAGGCTCCACTCTCCTGTTCAAAAGAGGTTTCAGCTCCTGCTCCATATGCTATTTTAGGAAGGAAAGGACAAAGCTGATTTTTAAAATTTTACTGGATTTATCTGACAGCAACCCCTCTCCTGATTTAGCCCACACTGATGAATTCACAGACACAGCAGCATTTTGCACAGCTGCACAGCAGAAAGCTGAAAGATATCACTTGAGAAAGGTGTTGAAAAGCAAAACCTATCCTTCTGAAGTGTCTTTGCTTTCTGTAATTCGAGATTTTTCCAGCTACTTTCTTGTGCCTTCACTTGCCCAGATTTTCCTCCTCTGTGCTCACTCTTGCACAAATGTAATCAAAAGCATAACATTCATCAACTTCACCAAATGGGAAGATCAGGCCCAGGGAACTCCTGTCACTCTGGGGTACAGTGCACTCACATAGCACTCACACACAGTAAATGGGCTTGTGTTGAACCAAGCATTGGGCTCAGTCCCTTTAATCCCAGGTGTATGGTGTTGGGAGTGAACGAGGCAGAAGTGTAAGACACACCAGCCTGGGATTTCTCATTTCGTTTGCAGCTCCAGGGTGGGGAATGCCAAATAGATTGCAGCAGGGCAGGTTTCTAGCAGCAGTAATGAGCAAGTGACTGATTTTGTGGCTGGCGTCTTCTTGGCTCCTCTGTATGTTCCACTTTTGCGCAGTTGCTGGAGAGCTGTGAAGCTGTCTATAGGTGAGAGAGCATGAATTTACTGCTGCACCATTACCATTTATTTATTGGATGTGTCTTTCTTTAATTTTCTATGCCACAAACACTTGCATCACCCTATCTAGGAATGCTTTATGCTAAAAGCAGCCAAGTCTTCCTCTGCTTACATTTATATTTTTTATAAAAGTGCATTTATTATGCCATAAATGCCTCTAAGCTGCCGAAAATGATACCTCTTTCATTGAACCACATGCCACAGATACACAGCAGATTTCAGGAATGAATAACTCAGTGTCCCACCTGTTTTCTTTTTGTCTACAGTTCGTTCAAATCCCAAGACAAGTATTCCAAAATGCACTGAAAAGATCAGTCTTTAGTAACGTTCTCCTAACTGACTTTGACAAATGGTGTGTCATCCTGAAAACATACTTGACAATTCCTCTGTGCATCTGGAGGGCTACCAAATGTGTCAGCTCTTCCATGAGAGCTTAGATCTCCCTGGGGCCAGGAAGCCTCATCAACTTTTTAAACCTGCATTTTGGAGATCAGTTTGACATGTGAGGCATGATAAGTAAGGCCTGACACAGGAAGGAGTTCTTGTGCTCCTGTTCTCATTTGGCTGTAAACATGTGATAAGGATATCTTGAGAATGCAGGAGTTCTTGCAAATCGAATAACTCACCCGTGGCTGGGGCTTGGATGGATTGCAGATGAGAACATTCATGTCACTGTGTGTCTATGAAAATGTGTAAGAAAGTTTTCTAGATGTTATCTAGAACACGATAGTTAAAACCTTTCTTACTGATTCAATAGTCAGTTCTTCTGCACTTTTAACTGCCAGTGTAGAAGTGTTCTTTGTTTACAGCCTCCGTATGTTACATATGATGGTTCAAAATCTGACGTTGGATTGCTGATACCTTCTGGAAACAAAAAATTAATGACTTCTATGCTGTCTTGGAAACTCTGTTTTGGTTTGTCAGTGGCTTTGCTATTGAAAATCGCTGTGCTCTCCTGTTTTCTAGCAAAGGCTTTTATCTCAAAAAGAAAGCTAGAAAGGATACTAAGAAAATCTAAAAAGGAGAATATGGGAAAGGCTGAAAAATTTTATTCATAGGAAATTCCCAAAATTCATCACTGTTTATACACCTGAAAATATGACTGCTCTTTTGCCCTTGAAACAACAGATAGGCTTAGTTATTAACTAAAGCTTTTATTAATGGGGGAAGAGAGAATGTAGACACCTTAAGAGCTCTCTGTTCTCAGTGCTGGAGTAGCATGTCCTTTGTTTTTGAAATCGTTATTAGAGTAAAAGGTGCAGCTCCTTGATAAGAAGCAGTATCTAGTTAAAGATGTACCATCACTTCCTCCTTTCCAGGGAATTGTTTCAAATGAAGAGATGGTGTCTGTCAGCTTTCTGTGAAGAAAGGTCAGGCCATCAGCCACCTTGCTTATCTTATGCCAGCCAAATGAATGATGAAAAGGCTGCTGCTGCCTCACAAGTTCCTTGAACATTTTGCAGTTTCTTTTGTCAATGAGGAGCCTCCAAATAGGGCCCCCAAACTGCTGATTGCTCTTCACATGGGGCTGTTATGTTACAATAGCTATTTTTTCTTCTCTGGTGGTTCATATGCCTGATGTGCTTCTTTCTTACATGCACTGAAGAAGTACTTTGTGGAATGAAATTGTCCTGCAGAATCCTGGGATGTGCTCATGACCAGTGTTTTGATTAAACTGTATTTCTAAAGAAACCTAGCAGTATATTAGAAGCTTTCGCTGTATTTTGGAAAGGTTACTTTGTACCATGTTCCTATCAGTTGGAATGGGTTTTATCCCAATGTTATATTTGGAAACTAAGGCACAGAAGTGTGAGAGCATGAGGTGATTTGTTTAAGATCACACAGAGTATAACTCTCCCAAACTTGGACATGGTCCTTGGTAAAGCGTCTAAATGACTTTTTAGTGCTGATTTCTGCAAGAAAAGAGAGAGAAAGCTCTGACTCTATGGCACTGCAGGAAGCAGAGCTGGTTGTCAGCATCACACCCAAGGGGCTTTCTTTTACTACGAGTGGTCATGATAGGTTGCTGCTTGCATTATAGCCAAGATTAGATGTTTAAATATCAGTTTAAATTACACTGTGGGACATCTGGCGTGAACGCAGCAAAAGTTGGCTGCTCGTCCTAAAGGTCTCATATACGCAATCTAAAAAGAGAAGCCATGACTTCCTCCTCCTAAGGTTTACTGTGCAGTACCATGAACTGCATCTTTGCTTGGATGTGGATTTTCAGCCTGAGTGCAGATCAGTGAGGATTTGCCTATTCAATCAGTAGTGTAACAACTTTTGATAGACAGAGCTCTCTTCAAACTCAGTGAAGAGAGATCTGTGTGCCCTGTAGGGGCCTGGAACACACTGCATCGTCGTTTTCCTAGGGACACTAGCACCTAGAGGAATGCCAACTAATACATGGGGTGACAGAGGCATTAATATCAGAGCTCTTTCTGCTTCTATGTTGTCCAATGACTCGTCTGTTTGAGACAAATTATGCACAAAGAGAGGGGACTCTCTGTCCATCATGATATGTGAAGTAGAAAAACACTCCAGTCAACTCCCCAAGTGTGAAAACTATTTTGTATTTCAGTAATTCCCTTATTAAAAATGAGCAGAACCTAAATAATGCAGAATCTTGTGACTGCTCCATTTTAATTAGTTCCTCTTTTGTTTACATTCATTTGTTCAACCACAGCGCTCTGTGCCAGCCATTGACTGCATAAGTGCAAGGGATGGCAAGTTCTCTTTATGTGCTTAATCCATTTATTGAAATGTTCACTTTAGCTTTTCTTTTTTTCTTAAAGTACTAAAGGATTAGATGCCCAACTCCATTTGAAATTCAGTGGATGATGGACATCAATTCCCTTAGGCTGCTTCAAAAGTCCCATTTGCTTTCTCTAGTGACAATTATCAAATATCTGTGTTTCAGCTAACAAATAAAGCTTGGCAGCAACCAACCTGTTTGTTCTGTGACATGAAGGAAATGGCATCTATCCATGCAACTGTGGGGAACTTGTGCAGGCAGAACTAAGAGTAAACAGGCAAGAATACGGCTATCTTTTGGTATTCCTTGTCCCACCTTTCTCACACACACAAAAAATGTTTGCATATGCAGTGTGAACTTTCTGTTTAAATTTAGTAGAAAGAATGTGCTGAAGTGTTAGTGTCTCTAATACAGTGGTGTATACAGTACTTAGCAAAATATTTGTGGATTTGGCTTTATGCCTAAGTGTAAGAAATTAATGTCATAGTCATAATTGGTCCAAGGAGGATTTGGTGGTCACATCTAGGAAAAGCCAGAAAATGTGACAGAATCATGAAAATACGAAAAATCTTGAATGTTTTGACCTTGTTTTGGACATTAGGCAGCAATGGCATGTGGTTTCTTTCCCCTCTCCCCAAAAGTCTGTGCTCGAGTATAACGCAGATGGTTATTGAAAGTCACATCAAAGAATAGGTCAGAGCATGTCAAGGAGAGATAATGATCTGTGAGAGAGCAGCAAATCTGCTTTCACACAAAAATGAGAGACATGGGAAGCACTGTAAAAAGAATATGGGATGTTTTGTTTGGGTGCTTATTAAACTGCCTTTTCTTTGCTGAGAAGGTCAGATGAGAAACACATCTCCATCTCCTCACCTCACCCTTTCCCCCTTTTCTTCCTGTGTGTTCTCTTAAAGGGACTGCTCTGTGTTAGACAAAAAAAAAGAGACTGAGATATAATTGACTTGGATCAGTTCAATGGTTTTATCCTGTAAGACAAGTGAGAAAAAAAATTTACAGTTTTTGATGTTGTCTTTGCCTCTTTCAGTCCTGCATTCAGCAGCTTCCCAGTAAAATCTTGTCCATCAGCTTCCTGTGTTTTGTACTTTCTCATTGTTTGTGTACTAGTAACGTGCAGAGTTCCCAGAAACTGTGAACACACAAAAGAGAAATAATTTCCTTCAGTCGTTGTATTTGAATCATATTGGTAATGTTAATAACTAGCCATAAGATGAGGCTGCCTTTCAAATGGGTTCATTCTTTCTCAGGAAGGAGGATGTGTGTTTTTAACAAATGCAAGCAAGAGACCATGGAAGAGGATCCCCAATAACATAGATTTTTCAGCTATTAGTTTGTGTGGTTCAAAACAACAAACCATCATTAACTTTCTGTAATGGAGCATAACACTAGCCAGGGATGGGATGCTTGGTTAGCATATGCCACAGTAATTACAGAATTCATAATTAGCTGTACAGCTGTACATTTCTATAGGAAATGGATGACAAACTATCTGCATAATTTATGACCTGTCTCTGTCTGCTGATTTGATTCTGCCATGCATGAAGTTCAGCTCGCCTGTTGCCTACCAGTCATTGAAAATATGTTTATACTGATGCATCTCTGAAAGGACAGAGAGATGAAGGATAAGGATATTGTGCATTGTGACAGAATTGAGATGAGCAAAATGTTCTTAAACTATTGTGCAATGTCTCCCCGTTTTAAATTATGAGCTAAAGAGATACTGCTTGCATAAGCTATTGCCTTTACGATGGTATCAGTCTTGATTTGACCACAGAATTCTCATAGAATTTAGCAACATGAATGAACACTGCATCCCACTCTGAAATACTTCCTTGCTACTGACATGCATTTTATGCAACTTTGGTAAGTGTAAAAAGTAAACTTGTTACTGTTTATGACTGCAAATGAGAAGAATGTGAGAACAAAGACAGGGCATTCTCAGGAATGCTTTATTCTCCTATCATTTCAGTGCTCCACAGACCTTCAGACTAGTGTCTAGTAAAACCCCTCCACCCCACCAGTCTCCTGGCATAACACGATTTCCACCCTTATTCCAACATCAGCTCCCATACAGAGGAACAATTTAGGTTTCTGGGAGTGCTAATTAGCTCCATTATTATTTTATAGGGAAAATTTTAAATAATAGTAAAAACCCCCCAATTATTTTGCTGTGAAATAATGAGGTACAGCTTATTCCTCACCCATTGTACAGACATTTTAGGTAATATATCTTTATTATGGTAACACCACAGAGGCACTTGGAATCTGCAGGATTGGCTGGCTTAGTGTAGCTCTCTACAATTCTCCTGCAGCTTTTTCCTTCAGGTTTCCTCCCATGATCTTCCAAAGGCAGTGAGAGTAAGTCCATCCATCTCTTGGCCCATGATGAAGCTGTAACAAATGCTCTCACAGCTTTGGTCTGGCCTGTTTCTTCCTGGTATAGAGCACACACCCCCACACGAACACGGATGAAGAAAGGCTCTGAAGGGAACAGATGTCGACTACTTGTGGAAATGTAGCTGTACCTTCAAGTTGCTGTTTCTCTTCCACCACCTCAGCCCCCTTCCAGCTCCACCTCTGCCTTCAAAGGCAGTTTGAAATGCAAATACATTTATGTTACCCTTTGATCTAATTTCATCTCAGTAATTCCTCATGTTATAAACCACTCAGAGTGAATAAACCAGTAATTAGACATTATGGCTGAGTTAGGTGCAATTAGCTATTTAAAGAAGGGCTAATTATGCTGCTAATGGGATTTCTCGTTTTGGGGAGGGAAGAGGGATAATGTTAAAATACATCTATAAGACTCTAGTTAATGCATAGAGTTAGCAATCTACTGATTTTCTGTGTTTTGTTCTCTAACTCTTCACCTAAAAGACACTCCATTTTACTGGCAAGTCCTGCTGTCTCTCCCTTTTAGTGCCTGCTCTGTGTGGGGGTATCTCTGCTGACCACAACAATGGATAGAAAGTAGGAGACTGAATGGGAGGGCAGAGTCCACCCTTTCCCTTGGGCGCCACATGTGCACAAAAGATCCAGACTGTCATGGTCTAGATGGAGCACATCAGGAATTCTGGATGGCGACTTGTCCACCTTCCCCTGACTTCCTGGCCAGCTCTGGGGACACGTCACCAAGGTGTGCAAGTGGGAAGGCAGCCAGCTGGGGACTGTGAGGCAGGTGTCACTTTATCAGAAGGTTTATTTTCATGTTGCAATGTGAATCACTAGCTCTCATTCTGTTTTTACTGTGGATGTTATGTCAAAACAATGTAAAGCACTCCAAGGAGAGAGAAGGAGATTTTGGACAACTGCATATGCATGAGAACTTTTCACATTCATCCTTGACCTAACACAGAGAGCTGTGCACCTCTCAGACATTTGATTAACATTGACTGTAGACCCTGGAATGGAAGTTGGTGTAGCCACTTTCACTTCTCTGGAGGCTTTTTCTTCATTCAGCTGCTTCTGATCTTCCAAAAACCAGAGTCAATAGTAGAGGGATGGAAAAGATGTTGTACTGCCCTAACCTCATCATGAAAACAAATGCTAATTACTTCTGCATGAACAAGAGGGACAGTGTCACTTTATTTAAAATCAATCACCAAAGGCACAGAGGTGTTTCCAAGATCAAGGTCAACAGGATTGGTTGTAGAAGGTTAGGAGGTGTTTTTTAAATTCCAGAAAATACCACCAGGCTTCTAATTTGGATTAACTGGGAAATAATTCTTTTTCCTTCCATTACATTAATGATTTATTCCACATAGAAACCCATTTAGTTTCACAGTGAAGAAAGCTTGTTGGTGGCTCTCAGTAGTCTAGTCCCAGAAGAAAAGATAAAAAGCTGGTTTCTTCCTATCTCACATTAAAGACGTGCTTGTTACAGGTATTGCCTAACCCGTGAAGTCTTACCTGTAATCCAACTGCTGCAGGCTCCATTGGTGTGTGTTGTGTTTTCCTGGAGCCCACAGGGAAGGAGGTGTCTCTTTTATTCTCTGTACTCTGAAAACAACAGCTGTTTTGTCCTTGTGGATCTTCTTTCTCTTTGCTAATTATTCCTTGAGGATTCATGGATGGAAAGGTATACCACAAAACTGCTAACAAGGCAGGACAGCCAAATTTGGCCTGGAACTTCTTCAAGAGAATCCCTGCTCCATATCTGGGATATTTCAGTGACAGCTCTTGCTAGTCAGAAGTCTCTGGCATAGAAGAGAATTAACCAAACTCACAGGCTTCATCCCAGTAGAAGACCCTGAAGACTGAGCTACTAGGAAATTTCCACAGCATCAGATTCACCAGCTGATCGAAGCTGAGTTCAAGGGAAGGGATTCCAAAGATACACTGGGGGGCACAGGATTTTTAAGATTAAAGAGATGACACAAAACACAAATATTTTTTGCATTAAAACTTAATTTAATTTTTAATGAAAATGTGAGCATAATAAATGGCAGGGCAGGAAGTTGAGCTAATTTTTGTAAATAAGTATAGAGCTGGGGGTATTTTAGAACAAAGCAAAGGAAGCTGAGTCCTGTGCAAAAGTTATTAAATAGCTTAATCATACATAGAGATGGGATTTAGCTTTAAGTGAAAGCTACATTGAACTTAAACTCCTAATCCCTTTAAAACAAAAACTCTGAACATTAACCAGAAAATGATGGAACCTCTTCTATTCATGTTAAAAAGAGAAAAAAAAATCAATTTAAATACCATCTGTTTGACTTTGTGGAGCAGCGAAGAGGAACAGGTACAAAAACAACTGTCAGTGCTTTGTATACCTTCCAAATGGCCTATAACTCCAGGGAAAATGTAGTGCCATTCTACCCCTCATATTAGGTGGTATATTTTTCCAGGAATGCTGCCCAGCAGCACTTCTGCCTTCTGTCCAGGACTACACTGTTGTGAAGCTTGGCACAGATCACTGAGTGAAGCATGTCTGAGTCCCTCCTGTTCCTCAAGGGAGCAGTGAAGGTCTGTGGTATCCCAGATAACAGTTTCTACAAATACTTGAGGGGAATAGACATAGTGAAGGTGGTAAGTTCCATTTCATTCACCCTGGACTTTCCATGCTTTAACTGATCCATTTTGTTTTGTGCTCCAAAGTAAACAACTTTTTGTTCTCTTTGATGTTTACTTTCTATCAGATAACTCTTTCACCCCCACCAGCACTACTTTCACTTTACTTACAGTCTTTCTCCACTTCTGTGGTGATGAATGATAGTAATGATGATAATGAAACTGAGGGCTTATAGCAGGCTGGAGAGGGAGGGAAGCGATGTGGTTGAAATCCCACTCTGTGGCTGGGAAGAGTCAGATCAACATAGAGGTCTTTGAATTTACCAAGTCTTCAAAGCTGCACTGGTGATAAATCCTTGAAAACTTTTTCCCCAGTGCTTTTGTTTTAGGTGTCCAACATTCACCCTGTCTATCAAACAAGACAGATGAGTACAGTTCCAAATCCTCCATAAAGATTACATCACTGCAAATGATGAGACTTCGGGGAGATGGTGTCTGCCCTTATCCCCTAAAATCTATCTTGGGAGGATTTTCATAATCTCTCTGAAATCCTGGATTTCCAGAACTCTTCACAGAACTATCTAAAACCTCTCTTTGTCAAGAGCTTTGCAGGGAGGCAGTCACGTTGCTCTGCTGCAATCTGGCTTGGTGCTGTTAATGGTTTCTCTACAATTCCTTGCATCATCATGCATTTTTTACAAGTATTTTTGAAGACCGAGTGATCACATGAAGGAAATATGTAGAAAATCTACTTTGAAGAGTCTGGAGCCTGATTTTCAGGTTATGCTTTTACTTAGTGATGGCACTAGACATTTTGTTTGTTTAAGAATACAGGAAGAAAAAATGTTGCAGGCAGAGTTAAAAATCTTTTAATAGATCAGATGATGAAGTGGGAAAAATTAGCCTTTTGTACCCAATAACTTGTCTGGAGAAGGGATATTAAGAAGAATTTGAATAACTAGATGCTCTTCTAAATTGACCAACAAATCAGCTGGTCTATTACAGCTAATTGCAAACTCTGCCCTTTGTTTAAAGGAGAATTGAATAGCTTATATTATTATATTCAACAGAATATCTGAAGTTCCTTTGGGAGCTCACAGCTTTATGTAAAAATCTAATTATTATGTTAATCACTATTCAAATAGCAAGGAGTAAACTACAGACCTCTAACTGCAAGGTGACAATAGGAAGATATCCATTGTCAGATTTGTTTCTGTAATACATGGATTTTCAGGGTTTGTTGAAAGAAAACCACCCCTCTGGGAGGAAAAAAAATTGCCTTGAAAATCAATGAAGTCACTGCAGTTGTAATTTAGTGTTTTGAGAAAGCTGAAAGTTAGCCAGTTAATATTCTTGTCAGTGACAAATAAGAAATGTGAATTATTGTATGAGCAGTTTTCCACATGATTGTTGGTGTATATATATAATTTTCTTTTCCCCTAGTCACACAGAAATAGGCAACGTTATTAGCAACGAAAAGGACAGGTCAGAATCAAAAGATGATTAAAAATCCTTTTCTTGGAAGTGTATTGTGTTAGGGTAGTGATTGAAGAGGGAGAGCCTTCAGAGACTGCATTGTCATGACACTGCAGCAGCCAGGCAGGAGCAAGTCCAAAAATAACAACGTACGGGCAGAGTCAAAGGACTCAAAGCTGTGTCTCTGCAAGACATGGAGCAGCTCCTGAGTGTTTGGTACCTGGCAGGGCTAAACTCCTGAAAATTGACACCAAGGTTCTGTTCCTCCACCTCACTTTGATTTCTATCTTCATCTTTCATTGGTGTTGAAGATGAAACAGAAACAAGCTGAGCTGAACAAGAAAGTTAAGAATGTGTAAAGGTATGTAGGAAATTGAAAGTGAAGGGCTCATTGTAATCTTGTATTGATGAAAGGATTTACGTGCAAACATTAGGCATAGAGAAAACGGCTCGAAGCTTAGAGCACAAGAGCACAACTCAGGAGAAAATGTCTCAAGTCACCAACAGGTTTCGTATAACTTTGGAATAGTAACTGGGTTCCATCAGGATCAGTCCCATATTTCTAACACTGATGTGGGAAAACCCTCATCTGCCATTCTTTAGAAGAATAAACACTTTCAAACCTGAGATGTGCAGAGACTATGTTGTGTCCCGTTGCACGGTGTAATTCAGTCTAAGCATTTTGGAAGTTTGTCAGGTTTGGTGTCTAAATCAGAGCTGTGTCTTTCAGATTCTGTAAGTGGGTGGCTGTGATGGATAATTTTTCAGTTTACGATTTACAAGTAGCAGGACACTGAATGGGCAGGATGCAGCTCACACCAGTTGTTAAGTGGGTTGTCTTAAAGAGGAGCCTTGTTACATCTGCTCTGCTTAGAACACTTGTGGTACAGCAAGGAAACAATGGAGTCTTACCCAAAAAAGTTTCTTGGACCCCACTTGGGAGAAGAAACAGATTTTGTGCATCAGGCAGGACCAATCCCTTCTCCAGTCCCCCAAACCGTTCTGCAAATATTTCCCCCTCATGTGTATATCAGTGTAGAAAAATAACTAACCCTTATCATGTACAGTACTTACATTTTTCACCTTTAGAAAGGTGTAAACACCTTTACAGTAACTTACCATAAATGTGTCTACAACACATAAAAAAGATTGCTGAGGAGGAATATACTATCCTTTTCCCGTTCTCTTGTGCCAGTCATTAGAAAAATCAGTCATATGTTGCAGCACAATGGATCAATTTCATTGTGTACCAGTGATAAATTTAATGTACTCTCTACATGAAAATCCCATTATTGGATTTTATGTGTAATATATAAATACATGGATTCTAGTAAAACCAAAAGAAACAGTAGCACTGATTGAACTCTTTAAAAAAGTACTTACCTTAAAAAGTAACGTGATCCTTAGTAAATTCTTTCAACTTAATTTTCCTTTGCAGTGTTCATTTTTATAATGCAAGCTTTACTGCATTAAGCTGTCAGATAAAAAGGGTGCTAACGGCCTGGCCACATTTTCATCTGACAAAAGCTATATTTATCGGGCTCAATTATGAGTGGAAGCTTTAGATAGAAATAGAAAAAGAAGGATGACAGAGCAATTTATTTTTACAATAAAACTATTAATTTTTGCACCCTCCCCTCTTTACAATATTCTGATGCTTAACACTACATTAATGAGGCACTTTTAATATAATTATGGTTGCTTTTGTTCCAGCTCTTCCTGATTTTCAGATGTGGTGTTAGAATTAACTGTCCTTGGCCAGAGTGAGATGTTCCCTTTAACAGGGCTGCAATTGTCATCTTTTAAAAATTTCCTGAAACATCTCTTGCTATTTTTAGGATTCCATTCGGATTTAGGGAGAAGAAAGAGAAAACATAATTTCATGATGCTCCTCTCATTGGGTAATTTAACCAGCATAAAATTTGTAGCATCGTTGCTGGGGTTTTCACAGTCTGAAGCTCAACATATGGCCACCAAACTGTTTTTCCTCGCAATCTTTAGATGCATTATAACTTACTTTCTTTTGCAGCAATTTGAAGAATACAGGATCTAACTCCTAATACAAGTAATTCATTAGCAACAGGCTATGTTGATCCTGAAACCAAATACAGTAATTATCCTAAAGGTCTTTAAAATGCCTCTTAAACAATGATTTGGAGGAGTGGGTTATTTACACAGCCAGTAACAAGCTGCGGAGCATTTAATCTTCCAGTTGTTGGTCTGCTTCTCAGTTAGGGTTGTGCTTGCTCTTATTTGTTTGTGGTCTATGACTAAGTGGGTTGATGCTGCACACAGCCAGATAGTTTGCAGTCTCAGAAGGATGGAGGAATAAATGGACCATAGCAGTTGAATTCCCTTTTAACTTTTAGCATTTCACTTTCGCTTCAGTGCAGGAATACAGTGCTTTGTAATTCAGCTCACCATCTTTACTGGGCTGTTTTCTTCATTGCTATGCATGTGGCTGGCTCTAGTGGGCTTTGATATGGTTATGAAATGGCAATGTGAATTACATCTCTCTCTGGATGTTTGAAATTTATACCATTATGCCCTTAGCATATTAAGAGAAAGCGACTCTTTTGTTTAGGACATATGGTGGTCTTCCAGTCATTAATGGGGAAATTCCTCTTCATGGTCCAGTCCATCTGTGAGCTTTATGAACTGGGCATCACTTGCAGTCTTACACCTCCAGCAGTTTCAGAAACTTTGTACACGTGGTTGATCTTTCCCTTAAGAAAGCAAGAGCATCTCTGCTCTGTTTGTTTTATACTGCAAACACAAACCCCAAAACTGGCTCTGGTCTCTGTTTACCTTTGGGTATTCACAAGGAAGGAGCAAAGTGAATGTGCTGCAGTACAGGACATTTGTTCTCCGCTGCCTTCCCCCTAATGAGCAATTTGGGTTTTAAACCCCTGAACGTGGCTCTTCCAGAAATAGGCATTAATTTTTCATCTTCTGAGGTTTGGCTCAAGGAATAGGACCAGTCAGAGACACAGACATCCCGCTGGAAATGCGGCCTACTACCTTTTTTCATAAAGGTGTGAGAACAATTGTTTTAACACTCCTGGAAAACAATCAGGGTGTTTGCTTCATTGAGAGGAATTTTTTTCCAGTTGTTTCTGTTCTGGTAAAATTCCTCGCAGTGATTGTTAAAAGCAAATTGTGCAGCCCAGGAACTGGATGGAGATAATTTGGTAGAATATGGAGCAGTGCATATGGGAAAGCCTTGGTAGGAAACTAGAGACTGTGCCCTGGGAAAAAAAGACAACCGATAAAATAATAAAAAATACATATTTGGCTTGTCTTGGAGGGATAAATGGCGTGTCCAAATAATCCATTTGGGATCTGTAGGGATTTCTTTATCTGAAAAGACTTATAAGAGAGTTGTCAAAATTCCCTAGGTAGGATCATATGAAACAGATTGAGGCTGTGTGGATAGAAAGATGAAGGCTGGATCTGGGCTGCCCAGGCAGAGTGCAAAAGCAGAGATTTAAAATTAAACTGAGGCAGGAAGAAGGAACTGGTCTTATGGAAGCGTGGAAGGAACAAAGGGTTTCATTAGAACAGGTTTCTGCTGGATTTGCAGGTTTTGCAATCCAACATTGATGTGCTGCACTTGCACAAGGCATCAGCATCAGTCCTCTGAAAACTCCACAGCCACTTGTGGGGGCAAAGCCACGATTTTGTGTTGGGCACAATGGGGTTTCCATTGCCAAGGCTGGCAGGGGAGGATAACAGAGACTTTCTTTACTTCCCTACCAACCCCTGGAGACCGCTCAGGCCTTGAAAAAAATCACAAGGAACTCTTCTTCTCCTTCAATGCCTAAGGCCATGCACTCCGGTTCCTCTGGGGTGCACATCAATATTTAATTGCCAACGACTTTGAGACTGAAGAAAAAAATTAACGGTCAACATTGGCTTACTCTTTTCAGGGTTTAGGAGTGTGTAATTCTTTGTAAGAAGAAATCTTTGCCAGATATTTAAATCTGGCGTCATCCAATGAATCATTCACTAACGAAAAATCCTGGAACCATTATAGTTTTAAAAAATAAATCATGCATTACACTGTTGCATCACGTAATGTAGCGAAGAAGGCACCATTTAAATATTACTGGCTTCATTAACTGAAACTAAATTGTTGTTCAAAAGCGAAGACATCAGTCTCATCCTGAGAGGTATTTGACCTGTATCTATTTCTGCTACTGGAATAATTATAAGGTGTACTGTCATTCTTAATTTTGGTCTTGCTGTCAGGAAAACTTGTCATGCTCACTGTCCGTTGTCTTGAGGGACAGGAGGGGTTTGGAGCTGTGTTAGCAATGAAGAAGAGATTTGCTGAGTATTCCCATTTAATGGGCATTTTCTTGGACAGCTTTTATAAATATCCAGCCACCAGGAAACTCAGTTTTGCACAGTACTAAAAGATAGCCTAGATCCAGAAAGAAAAGTAAGCACCCATACTTACTCGACTTAATCCTGATACTGTGTAATCATTTTTCTTGATAAGGTGAGAATCTGGTTGATATAATAGGCCTTTTAAATCTATGTATTCTTTGAAAGTAAGGATTCCAGCAAGAATAATTTTATTATCCTTTCTTTTTGCTTTTGCAGGTTGTCTGTTTTTATGCCACTTTTGAGTAACTTAACTGTAATGTGACAAAATTATACATTGCTCTATATAGCTGAAAATGCCATACATAAAGGCTCATTTTCTCTTACAGAAAAACAATGATTAGATTCTGTTTTAAATGAGGTTATGTGAGTGCAGTTGGTGACAGTTACTTCTTCAGATATGTCCATACTGTTGTAAGATCGATACTTCATTGATTCAAGTGATAAGAGAGCTACTATTAGATTTTATGAAGTTGTTAATTAGCAAAATACCAGTAGTGCTTAGTGAATCACTAGGGTTTTATTGCTTAATTATATGCCTAACTAAGCATATCCTCTGTTCTAATTAGTGGAAAACGAGTTAAAAATATACAGGATATGGCCTACTTCTGTACGCAGTTGCAGTTTAACTAATTTTCTTTAATTTCCAGATATTATATCAACGTTATTAAATATTCAATGCATCTATTTCATAGATCTGCTACCATTAGTGTCAAATTTGTTGATGCAGCTTAACGAATCTAGAAGTAAGTTTAGAAATTAATGTTAATGCACTGTTTATGAAGGCTGCCAGCACTTTAACCATAAATAAGGCATATTAATTTCAAGTGCTCAAATACAATTAAATGCCAAGGGGAGACATATTCGACAAGACTAGAGGTACAGAACCCCCTCTTAGCAAGAGCCTGATTCTTCAACGCCAGAAAAATGGGCAGCATCCATCAAGGATCCAAAAGGCTGCCACTAGCAAGGACTGTGCTTGGTTTTAAATTACACCTGTGAGTTAAAAAATAGATTTGTTTTTCATGAACAGGCTTGGTTGTGATTAGCTGGTGACTTGGAGCAGTATCTACCTGTCAGCCTCAGCACACAGTGTGAAGGAAGCTAAAACCTGAATTCTGATCACTCTGTGTTGGTTATGGCTTGGGTTTTTTTCTAGTTTTATTTTGTTTGGTTTATGAACAGTAGGATTTTTAGGGGATCATAGTTCTGAAATTCAAGCTCTCTTCCTGGTTGTACTTCATTTACTAGCTTGTTAAATCAGAGTATCCAGCCCAGAGGACACTTAGGTAGTTCATGCAATAGTCTAGGTACCTTAGGCAGCTTGTCTAGAAGTTATATAGGAAATGTAATCAATGAATAAGGAAAAATTATGGGAAAAAAAGAGTTCATCTGTGGCTGTTCAAACCAAAGACACCACCTCTGGCCTGGAAACTGCCTGAGCTGCAGATCACTGAGGGCTGAGACGTGCCTTGCTCTCACAGAATTCGTTAGGCTTTTGCTGCTGGAGACAAAATCCCAGGCTGAGGTGGCCTTTGATCTGACCTGGTCCAGGCATCACAGTGTAATTAATGCACGTCAGTTCTGCTGCTGGATGTGAGCTAATGTGTCGTCTCTTGTTCCAATCTTAAATCCATAAATTAGTTTCTCTATTGAAATTGTGAAATCTCTAAGTATCAGACCAGAGGGAGAGTGAGTGACATGCTAGAAATTTGTTCAGTGGGAATTGATGCAGTCAGCTTGAGTGAGGAATATAAAACCAGTGGTGTGTAGATAACCCTGCCTGAACAGCACATAATTCCTGCAGAAGGAGAAAAGGTTCTATGGACTTCTGGTTAGCCCTCCAGTGATCATTAAAATCAGTTCTTCAGAGGTGATCCCACTGGGCATCTCCTACTGCACATTGGCAGGACAGACCACCAAAATGGCTCACTTATTAAAGCTCTAATATTTTCTCACATCTGTCACTGTTGTACCGGGGACAGAGAGAAACGAAGCAGGCAGATTCCAGGAAAAGCAGAATTATTTATTAATATACAGAGTGGTTTATATCCCCTAGGTCACTTGAATGGCATAAGGTCATTGGTTTCTTGACCATCCAGCTCTCAGAATGATTGGCTAGATTGAATAACACCCATTCTAAAACAATTCTTCAGTTAACCATAACAATATTGCAAAACATCTTGCACCTGCAAGATAAAGAAGTCAGTTTACAGAAACCTCTCACTCTTTCTCAGCCAGCATCCATGCGAAAGTCTTCGCTTTCACACGGACGCTGGCAGAGAGCTGGAGAATCTCTTTGCAACCAAGCTTTCAGCATCCGCACACATCCTCCACCTCTGTGCATATTCAGGGCTCTCTTTACACTTATTCTGTATAGGGCAAATGCATAACCTGATGCTGGACCAGCAATGGGAAATTGTGAAGCTGTCTCACCATAAAGATTTCTAGACAGAGATTCTTGTCTGGAGAAGAAGAGCAATGAGCTAAACCTAAGATCAAAGAGCAAGTGACCACTGCCACAGGCTGGACAATGTCCTGAGCAACCCCCTTTGCTTAACCCTGCTTTGAGCAGCAGGTTTGCAGGGTAAGATCTCCAGAGGTCCCTTCTGACCAGCATTCTGTGACTGTAAAATGATGTCTATCAGTGTGTGTGTCAAAGTGAGTTTTCTAGGTGTGGCAGAACATCTGCCAGGAGCACAGAAATAATTTAGGCTCCTCCAGAGAAATCAGCTGCTCATAATAAACATCTTGAGATATATGGGAAATGCCTGTGGGGAGATAGGTAACTGTTATTATCTGCTGGCAATAACACATTCCTGCCAGTAGTTTTATTGCCATCAGTCATATTTCCCTCAAGTGCGCTCAAGGGGCAAACAAGTCTTGAATATCCAGGAGATGACTAATGTCCTTGGGTAGAAGCAAACTTCCTCAGCAGTGTCAACTTTAGACACTTAAAAGTCATGCCGTGAACATACCTCTGCACTGCCACCCTCACAAAAAGCATTCCAGGGAAGTGGAACAATCTCTTTCTGCATAAATCCTGTTTGCCATTAGGTAGATTTCAAGTTTTGCAACAATCTCGACTTGAACTGATCTGAAGCACAGTGAAAACTTATATGCCACAGGAATTTCCTAAATTATCAGTGCCTGGTATGTTTTTCTGCAAGTTTCACATTGCCAAGCTAAAAAACCTCTCTAGAATGTCTCATAATGACCAAATCTATATGTAACAGGGGAAAGCTCCAAATCTCTTCCAGCCTATACCTTTCACAAAGAGCCCAATGTACATTTCACAAATTCTCAGGGGTATTTACACTGCTCCCCCTGCACAGCTCTGTCCTAAAACTCCATGTGGTTAAACTCATAAGCTTTGATCCAAATTCCATTATCCCCTTCTCACTATTTGACCTTGTAAACTTGAAAATACGGTCACTTAATTGTTATAAACAAGTGGAACCCAGAATGCTTTGGAACCTGGAGATCTTTTCAAGGTTTTTCCCAAGCTGTTTAAACTCAGGCATCAAAGGAGGAGTCACCTTTTAAGTCTGAACCTCAGGCCCTCAGAACCCTGTGTACATAGTCATGAATTTCAGGTATATTGAAGAAGGTCATTGACAGGAAATCATGAAGGGACTCTCTGGGGCTGAGTTCAGAATCCCTGGGGAATGCCAGCTTCAAGGACTTCTTAAATGAACAGCTCATAAAGGAATTCATATCTCCTCAATATAGCAAGTTCCCTGCAGAAATCATGGCTTTGCCAGCTGACTCCCAAATGCATTTGGACAAAAACTAGAATACACATAATAGCAGGGAAGCCATTGGAATGACGGACTTTGAAGGAAACAATGGTAAATAAAGGAATTTTTTCCTTGCTGAGGCTTTGCAGCTTTACACACTGAAGAAAACTCAGAGGCCTCTATGACTCTTCTAATGCAAGCTGGGGAAGGTGAAAAGCAAGATGCTTGTGGATCTTAGGTCTTTGTATGAGGCAAGAAATTCTTTGATAAAGCTACTTAGAACATTCCTAAAAGATTTTTGAATGATGTGTTTTGTAAAATCACGCCGTAAATTAAAAATGTCATTTCCATTATTAAAAGGAGTTGAAACAACATCTAAAAACATACACGCAGTGCTTGTGTAATCAATAGGAGCAGATGCCTGAAAGTTTCAGGAAGTGACTGATCCACTGACCACCTGCTCTATTACCTTTGAATGGTGGGAGTATGCCCTACACGTACCAGGATTTCTGACATCAGTACCTCCACTGAATTATTTCCAGCGAAGCTATCTAGTATTTGCCACTATTTTTCACAGAAGTCTTTGGGAGAATTTATCTTTCACATGTTTTTCTTGACAGGCTTGTGTACTTTTATTTGGTGAAGTCAGCTGTAAAAACTCAGTGTTGATTTTGCTGGGTTTAAGCACACGGTAATTGTACTTGTTTTGGCATTAAGTTGCATGCATAAATACATCTTTCTAAGAGCTGGTGAGCAACTTTCAACTGAAAATTGCCATCAACACTTCATGGAATAAACCAAAGATACTCCTGGATCTACTCGGTAGTACAAATGACAGTCTTACATGATACCACTGCATATAGAGACAGGAAGATTACAATTCCATCCATCATTCTCAAAGAATAATTTCTTTCTCATCTCCCTCTGAGCTTTCTGTTCTTTGATTTTGTTACTGTTAACAGAAAGAAGAATCTCTCAGTGCCTCGCTGGTGTAGTTTCTCCCATGTAAGTTCTATGCACATATATCCACTTCGGTGAAAGGAACAAATGCAGATAATGTAATCTTTAAAAATACAAGCACAAATCTGAAGGCTCTTCTCATGCAAGACGAGCTATGTACTCAGAGAAGCTGTGCACTACCTTAGCATCAACTATTTCGATGTGCAATGAACTGGGAATGCAGCATTTTCCCTAACAGCTATCTGCAAGGTTCATGCTGACCTCTAAAAGAAGAGAACATTATGCAGCCTGTTTGGCTGAAGAGGAGGGTAAGTTACATGGTTAGATGACTCTTCTGGAATGAGGAGTGCTCTCAAGATGGTGGCTGAAACACTCCTGCAATACCAAAGTTGGTATTGTCCAACTGCAGCTGCTGCCTGGCTGGTCAGGGAGAAGTTTTGTTCTTGACTTGCACACATCTGTAAGCCATTGGTGTTAGCAGAATACTGGAGAAAGCAATAGCTGTCCTCTTTAGTAAGCACTAGAAAAACATTCATTTTAATTATCTGAATTAAAAGTCCTCACACCTAAACAGCTTTAAATGCATTTGATTTGCAGGGTTTAATGATATAATTTGTAGCTGTTTGTTTACTGTTCCTCTCTTGATAGTTTAAAGAAAAAAAATAGTTTATCTATCACAATGGGTAGGTCTTAAATTTCCACTAAATTCAAGTCCTTTAGAAGAAAAATAATTTCTTCCTTTTCCATTGCACAGGAAAGCAAAGATAAATATAATCTTCCATACCTATAATTGCACTGATAAACTGTATTTATTTGTGGCGACAGAAAAAAGTATCATATCTGTTTTAGTGACTTCAGGACTATGAAGCTTACCCCATTTATTTCTAACCATATGAATTTGGCAGTATCCCGTTTAGATTTTGTATTCTACAGCACATCAATAATCTTAGAAAAATGCCTTTCTCTTCTCTGTGAGACAAGGTTGATAAGGTAAACGACTAGAATGGAGTTTAAGCTTTTGAGGAAATTTCAAGGACATCTACTAGGAAGGAAGAGACTTTTTGGGTTTCTCTGTCTAGTTATGTGTGTCATAGGTGCATGTATGTCACAGATAACTAATATTTATAACTTGCATTATTATGTTGTCTTTAAAGAGTCCCTATGAATATACTGGGATTTGCAGAGCTCCTGCTCCCCAGGGCTTGCTCTCCCTGCTGCTGTTCACTGCCTAGGGAGCAGTGCTGTGCTGCAGGCCAGGGCTGTGGCTGCCCACAGCTGCTCCCTCTGCAGAGACTTCTGGCTGGCAATGAGCACTCTTCACGCCTCAGGCTTTGGCAGAAGCAGCTGCACTTTGCCCACCACTACCTTGACTGCTCCTGGAAAGTTACAGTTAATTGGAAGGAGCATTCCAGAAAAGTCCCTCCTTCTAGGCATAGTGAGAAATACCTCAAAGCCAGGGTTAGCAGCTCAGCTGAGCATAAACAGAAGAAGGAATTGAATTAAATTATGTATTCCCATCTGCATGAAACATTATTCCTAGCCATCTTTTCTTTTCTGTTGCTTTGTCCTGTTAATTAAGTGTTGATGGAGACTTCCCACTGTTTTCTCCTGGAGTCTGTTTCACAGTCATACCTTAGACAATTTTTCATGGAATTCTGCCTATATATATTTTATAATTATATACAATATATTAGATATGTATTATACATATTTAACATGTGCATAGAGTGCACAACTTGATAAAGAAGGGAAAAAATGGAAACAAAACTGGCAGCAGTAAGTTTCTCTTCCTATGGACTCAGGATAGCCTTGTTCTGGTTTTCCATCAGGCCATAATGCTGAGCCTTTAGTACATGAACAAAAAGTTATAGAAACTATTTGTTGCTGTTAGCTTTGTGGGGAAATGACATTTTCTCCAAGTGAGACTAAGGATATCCTTTCCTTTTTTTGATTCCTGCCTAAGCTATAAAATATGATGAACCTGTTCAGACAAATAGTGTAGGACAGCTATATCCCACCGCAAAACCTAGCTCTTCCTTCTCTTGAAATTTGGTCTTATCCTTCAGGAGTTATTGCCTGCATAGGACTTACCTTATTACTTTCCAAATTATATACAGTTGAATGATTTTTGAAAAATAAGATTAACAAAATCTGTGACATGTCATAGTTTGACTTTAGAAGAAAGCACAGTGGAAAATGTTAAACCCACCTCAATTTTTGTTAAAAAATTTTGTGAATTGGTGACCTAATAAAATAATCAGATACACCATGATTAAAAAAGAAATTGGTTCAAGTAATTGTTCTGATCCTTTGAGTGCTGAGGTTCACTCTCCTCTCCTTCTCCATACTTAATTAAGAATTTAATTCAGTTGTGATAGAGATTGAAGCAAAGGCAACAAAAATAATCGTGGTGCAGTTCTAACACATCACCCAGGCCTTAAGCAGAGTCAGAGAGGGAGGGAGGCTCAAAAGGCTTTTGTTATGAACCTCACACTCATGCATGTGCTTTACAAAGTCTGGATAATCTAGGTCTGCGGTGCTGCTGAGGAGTGTGCACTGAGCCTGCACCACAATCTAGTCCTCTGCCTTCTCCTAGGACTAGTGTTTGTGCAGCCAAGCAATCAGCCAGTTCAGGAAACTGCTCTGGCCCCAAAGCAAAGAATTATTAATATTCTGCTTGATCAACTTCCTGATTAAGCTGGCTGCAGAGCCCAGCAAGCTGAGCTGGTGCCAGCACAAGAGGGAGAGCATACAAGCTTGTAGGTTGGGAAGGAAAAGGAAGGATCAGCATTAAATCAATTTGACCATAGAACTGCACTTCAGGTCTAACAAACTACATAATGCATTGCTATTCAAAGCTCTGGTATAAAAATCTTTAATGTGTGTCTAAAGCAGAGGTGTATTCAAAAATAATAGACAGAGAACGTCTAGCAGGGGGCAGAGTCCCTGCATGACATTGTGTTTTTTACCAGTCAGACTCCTGGAGACACATCCATGCTGTGCCCACGTTTCTCTGTCAGCACCAGGGAAGGATGACTGTAAGTCCAGGTGAGGGATGGGCTTCTCACCATGCCCACATAGGGAAGCTGGATCTCCTTGTTTTAGTGAGTACATCTGCAGGTTATTTTCCATTCTCTGCCTCTTGAGCATTCTCTGGGGGCCCTTCTACACTTCACTTCCAAGATTTTCCCAGTTGGCTGCCCTGCAACCCAGATGTTGTTTATTTATTCATTTGTCACTTTAAAAGCAACAATACCGAAAAGGGGATAGAATGAGACAAGTGTCTTCTCCATCCAAGGAAAAAGAAAGGGACTTGTCAGTTTCCAGCATGTGCTTTTTTGAGGTTGAGAAGGTTGTCACAAAGTGTTGCTCCTCTCTTAAAAGCATTTTCCCATTCTTTTCCAATCAGAAGGCTTCTGTTTAGTGACAAGCTGGGCTTTAGAAACTTCATTTGTAAAGAGATGTCAGCACTGCATAGCTCAGCAGGAGCTATTTACATGTTGCATCTGGGAAACTTCCCTTTGCTAATGGTTAGGTTAACAACATCTCTGTGACAGCCTATGGTAGAAATCCATGAAGGTCTCTGAAGATCCTCTGTGTGGTGTGACTCTGCTCCTGATAGTTCTTCCATGGGGTTAAAACACATGTATGGTGTAGACATGGCAAAGGCACTACATGTCACATTAAATTTATGTATGAAACTGAAGAGTGTTGTCATCTCATTTTTGGGGACCTCTTTTGAAGGCATAATTATCAATCCCATACTGACAGTCCTGTCAGAACACAGAATCTCTTATTAAGATTGCAAGGAATCCAGTATTTATGAGATCAGCCTTTTGCAAGGGTTCAAATAATAGTGAGTGAAAAAAACTTGGGTGCAAAAGTTCAAGCACCAACAGCCTTCCCACTGGGGCATTCCAGGCCATTCAGTTCTCCAGGGCATTAAAGACCTTTTCCACCACACTCCTGCGCTGAATAATGAGACTCTCAGAATTGCATAGTTCTTTCAAAGTGTTGCTAAAGAGAGTGAGGAGGACTTGGGCTGCAATCATTCTTTTTAATGATATTACTATAAAGATTGTATCTCTTGTCCATTCATTTGTCAGAAAGTATTTTTATAGCAGATACATTTGCCACCCAAGATCAAATATAATAGAAAAGCTGGTACTTCACATGCAACACACAGTTCTCTCTCTGAATTGGACAGAGGTGTTCAAGCAGAGACTGTGGTCTGTGACATTTTTGTCTCAATGCTGAGGCTCATTTCCTAGACTGGAAATAGATGTGTTACTACCTGAATGAACAAGTCAAAGAAATGTCCAGTCTTCCATTTCATCGGCTCCTGTGGCACCTGTAATAGCCACACTTCTTGCTTTTCTTACATGTGCCAAGCCTGATGTATTTGTATCCTCCCTACGACCCATCTTGGGAGCACTTGGAGTAAATTTCAATTCATGTTTAGCAATGCTCAGAGCCTGAAGAAAAGTATTAATTGAGCCTGCAGAAGCATGTTTTTTTGCTGCAAAATTATTCGTATTCATTGCTGAAGCATCTTCTAGGAAAGCTCACAGGCAATTTCAGGCTTTGACAGGATGGAGCTCATTAACTTCCACCCAAGCTAAATGTGAATTTACATACTAATATCAGTTTTATTTTACCTCTCTGTGCCCAGTTCCATCTTTTAGAAAACCAAATGTTTAGAGTAATTTTTAATCCATGAAATCACAACAGCTAAGAATTCAGCCCCTAATGTATTTCTCCAGTAGGAGCTATTATATAAGGCACTGCAAATTGTGGGCTTGTTCTTTCACTGCCTCAGAGGAAAAAGGGGCTCTTTAGGAATTGTAGTAGAAGTAAAAAATTTAAATGTAGTAAAAAATAATTAAATGTGAGAAAATTCTGGAGAGCACTGAATTTTTTTTTTCTACTTTAGATTATCAGAACAAATCCATCTAATTGGTAATTAAATAGAGTAATAGCAATCGTGAATGAGTAACAGTAAAAAAAAAGAAACCACACTTCTCCTTTTACATGCACATAGGACATAAATCTATAAGATGAAAAATAGGAAATTTTTAGCATCCGTATAATAAATGCACTCAACTTTCTCCCAGGTGACGTATTTAGAGAAGTTGAGTCACATTCATTTAAATGTCCCACTCCTTTGGTCAGAGATTTTTTGTTTTTACGAAGACTGATATAATGAGCTAAGCAACAACCGAAAGGGGATTTGAAAAATACTTTCCATTACTCTGGTTTTCTTATTGCATCTGTATCTTGCATCTTTCTTTGTGATGCTTGTGATGCTTGTTCTTAAGGTATTCTAGGAAGACTTTGTTACTTTTATGTGCACTTTAGAAATAAATTTTCTCAAGTCTGTGGTTTCTGTTCCTTTTGAAAAGAATAATTTTGCTGCATTGCCCGGGTCCTTGGAAAAGTCAAAGCAACATGTTGCCAGGATTAGGAATAATACATATGCAGAGCATCTGAACCAGAGGAGATTTAGCACTCATACAAACAGGAAACAAGAAATGTACCAAATCTTTGGCCTCCTGCAGCAACCCAATAAGGCTTGGAAAATGATTGTTTTATCAAAATGCTGGTAATAGATTTTTAGTTTACACGGTGCAGCAAGGAGCACTGTTTTGACCAAGTCTGCACCAGGAGGTGGCAATTTTTCCTTTTAATGAAAATTCCTAAAATGGAAAGTATTTGTTTAAGTATAACACTAGAACCACTTTGCATGGATATATTTCTGCTCCCATGTAAATCACCAGGGATTTACCTTACTATGAAATTGTCAGTCTTTGAAACCTTCCTCTCAAATACAGAAGGCAGGATTTGTTGCCTTTTACTAGTGCTCTCCTTCAAGAGGACACAAGAGTTTGTGTTTGCAGATTAGTGGGTGCTCCTTAAGAGGTAAATTCATAAGCTCAGCCAAGCAATATTTGCAAGGCTGCCATTTCTGGGCACTACTTCACGTATTCTCTGTACACATGCCAAGAGTTAAGAGGAAGTTTTCCTGACCATGGAGCAGATTCTTACAGGTAAAGTGAGAGGGGAGGTAAAGTAGCATGACTAAACTTTTCCATTTCTGCTGTTAATAGCTTCTAGTCTTGGTCCAGTACCCTGTGATCCAGTTTCTAGGTTATGGTGTGTATATGATATATATTTTTGTCACCTCAGAAGCGTGAAAATACTTACCAAGGGGCTGAAGAACTTCATGGTGACTGGAAAGTAATTTTTTGTAGTGATGAGCACCCTGAGGTTTATAGACCTAAGCATGGTGGAAGCTACAGGTGAAATAGCAGCATATGCAGATTAGCACATTTATTGAACTTGCTGACAATAACCCCAGCAGGAAACAACCTTGTGTTCAGGTCCTGGTAGTGACACGAGAAGGCTCATCTTCTGAATTGCTCTCAGCAACATGCAAGATTTCAAAACCTGTAAGTGTGCAGGCTGACTTTCTGAATAGCAAATCTGGAAGTGTTTGGCAAACTCTTCATGTTGGATTTGCTGTTAGGTGCATTTAAAAATCTTTGTTGTACTCGGTGTCTGAGTGAGTGTTACAATGTTAACATGAATATATTTTGCTGCAATGTTCTGCAAATAAAAATTACACATAGGAGAGGCACAAAATGAGCATTGGATAAGATGTGTTCATAAAAATGAACTACACAAAAATTAGAAGGTGATGCAGAAATATTAGAACACATTTTATTTTTCAGAAATATCTGCAAACTGGTTCTAGTGCCACCACGTGATGGCAGGTGATAGACTAAGATGCTTTATGTCAGGAATGAGAGCAATCATATTCCCAGAAGACAATTCCAGGCTGATCTCCAGAACAGATAGGGTTTGGCCAGCCTCCAAATCAATCTTTTTTAAAAAATGCTTATTGCATACAATGTCAGAAAAAACTTTGGCAAATCTCATTTTCCCTTTTAATTTGTTCCACAAAGGATATGGTAGCTGAGGACACAGGGGCGAAGTCCAGAGCCCTGTATAAATCTGAGTGCCTTATACATACATTATTTATATTGCAGACTGAGGTGAAATTTTGGTCTGTTGAACACTGAATTTTTACAGTAGAGTGTAATTATTCAAACCAGGTGTTTCTGTAATTGCACTGCACTGGGGACAACATTGAGAGCAGAGCAGATCCCAAATTCACCCTTTCAGCTGAATGATGCTGTGGTTTAGTGTTAGTGCACAAGGCAATAAAATAAATTGCAATGGAAAACAAGGCAGAATTGTTGCTTTAAACTGCTGAGTTTTGATTGCACTTTGTGTCTTTATCTTTTGTTTGCTTATGTTCAGGGCTTTATACCAGAATAACAGTATGAGGACATGAATCTGCTCATTAAAACTGAGAGATAACTACTCGTAATGGCTAAAATCCAGCACAACTACAACGTGCCCTCTGCTCTGACCACTGCCCTAATGAGTGGTAATACATTGATAGCCCAGAGCAGGATCATTTGCCTGCCTACTCTGCAGAGGGAGAAAGGATGGGAAGAAGAAAGGAAAAACTGAGGAACCAAGTGTTCCTTCATAAATTTTGAAACATCAAGTAACAGTCCCATTTAAATAGATTTTATTGCATTGCCACACAGTACTTGAGCATAGGCAGGGCTGCTTAGTGCAAGTCTGATTTCCCCTAGAAACAGGCATTTTCTATGATACCAATGTGAAATTGAGTGTGGGTATATCGATTTTTTTAAAGAGAAGATCTGCATACGACCTGCAGTATTGCTATGCCAATGATGTCCTGGTCTTTATTTAATAAAGTATTTATGAATCCTTTTAGTGACAATATTATCTCTTGGTGGAGTTTTTCATTTGATCATGCCACACCTGCATCTTTCTGAGAGAACAGAAAATCTCTGACTTTTGCCATCTGTTTCAGACAGTCAGTCTGTGCTTATAATTTCTAAGTAATATTTGAAAGGGCAGAAAAACAGAAAGCAAGAAATCCATGCAAATAAGTTTCTGGAATACGAGATCATTAACTCTTCCTAAGTTCAGCCAGTTGCCTTCCAGATCTTATGAGCCAGCTGCCCAGATAGGTCACCAAGCTTAAAATGAAATAAAAATGAAGCTAAGTCTAATTTAGCTGTTGCTGTTATTATGGTTTTGGCTTATCTTTGAGATCCTTCTTGAATACCCTTTAATTACTTAAATGCTATAATTTATTTTGAATTTAAATTATAATATTTTTTCTATTTCAGAAAGAGTTGCTATGACAAAGTTTATGGGACTAAAACAAATTAAATCACTGTTAAAGAAAGGAGGAAGAGTGCATTTTCTCCTACTCCTGAGATCCAGCTCTACAGAGGATTTTGTCTCTTTTTTCAGATCCAAGACAGGAGATCACATTATGACTGACATGCTGAGGTATTTTTGACTCCTTGTAAGATCCTAAGCAGTAAGAGTCTTGGTACAGGCTGCATTCCAGCTTGTTGAAAGACCCCACATTTGTTACGAGAGGCTCCCGATTAAATTTCCTCACATCGAATGTCTGCGCGGTGGCTTTTCAATACTGCACTTACTACAAATGCACACTGCGTGACCATTTCCTTGGTTTTCATCCCTCTCACTCCATTCCTGAAAAATAGCTCAAGAACTACCAAGTACAGGTAGTTCTTCCTTCTTCCATCCCGGATTTAACTGAGATTTAGAGCACCAAAGGGTGCAGGAAATTCAACACTATATTTGAAGGCCATTGCAAATGCAAGAGCCACAACTTCTGCCTGGGGAATATATTGGCGGTGTGCAGGTGAGGTACCTGCAGGTGGTTGGGATGAACACTCTCCTCTTTCCCAGTGAGAATTTTCAACCTGTATACATCACATTTTGCCATCCCTGTGTTGGACATTGCTGCAGGATACTTGCTTTGTCTCAGTTGCTGCTGGTAACAGGAACAGGTGACTGATAGCCATTTTCAGCTCCCCAAACACAGGAGGTAGTAGATGTTGTCTCAGTGAAGGTTATTGTTTAGATCATAGGGGAAATGTTCAGATTCCAGGGAAATGGGACCTACAGAAAAGAGTATTAGCCTTTAATATTAGGGTGAAACCTGTGTTTAGGAAACATCCACAGAACACACAGAAAGTGTAAAGAAGAAAAGTCTTACAGCAGCCACAGCATTCCAAATGTAGGGAGGTTCCTGCTTGGGCCATCTTCTATAAACTGTACCTGCCATTATCCAGAATCAATAAAGGGAGGCAAATATAATCAGCCTGAGGCATTTAACAAACAAAATTCATATACCAAAGCCTAGGAGCTGAGGGCCTGGCACAGTGCAAATTTTACATTGTCTTTTTTTTCAACTCTGGAAGAACAGGGGGGAGGGGTAGGCGAAGAATATGGGAGGAATATGTAGAGAAGAACAGATAAGTAGCAAGAGGATGTGAATATTAAAAAACCCCCAACCCAACCCAAACAACAACAACAAAAAACCCCAAAAGAGAAAAAAATGAAAGCAGGAATAAAGGCTGCAAGATATAAAAATACTTGGAGTGACAACTGTATCTCTAAAACAGCGTAACAGTGAAAGCAAACAATGCTTTCTACTCTGAAAGTATCTCTCTTTTCTACTCTAAATCTAATTACATATTTTTTCCCTTTGTCTCACTGACCTTTTTATGAAGAAGAAATAGTTCATTTGTCTCAGCTGGTTCTAGGACACTGATTGGAGCATTGCTTCCAGCAAAATACTTTAAAATGTACTTAAGTTAAAATCCAGCTGTAATGGTGTTACTCATATGCTTACCACCAAGAATGCACTGAAGTGCTTTGCCAAATTAGCCCCAATATTTCCACCTTCCGTGTTTCCATATCCTATTAAGAACTCAGTCTTCTAACACATAACACATTGAGTTTACATATTTTGTAAAATATATCTGCAGGGATTTGACAGGTTAAATTTTATTGTAAATAATGAGGAATAAATCAAACCCCATTAGTATCACTGATTCCTGCTGGTGAAAGATTCCTGCTGATCCCCATGCTTCATGCATACAGAAGAGAAGAATTAGGTAAATGTTCCCTGGGAGAAGTGGGAGGATCTTATAAGCTACAAAACAACAGATGTCTTTGTTCTATATCAATCATTTAATTTACAATTATTCTGCAGTAGGACTCTGCCCATGAAGAAGTAAATGAGAGCATCTGTGGAAGCCTTAAAAAGAGTCCTCACTGCATTAACTTTATGTGGCAGTGTTACACCTGAGCTGAGCCTGTCTTCTAGGAAGGACTGGATAAGGTGTGAGCATAGTGCAAAGCACAAGAAGAACATCAGTGGAACTCCAGTTGTAAAATGCAAAAACTATACTGAGATTTTATAGTTCTTTCTTGCTGGTTTTGGCTATTAAAAAGACAAATTTTTATGCTTAGGTGTTCTGTACACTACTGTTTTGCATTGACTGGCAGTTACTTTATTTCTCTGTTAACTTTCAAAAAGGTCCTGTAAAGAAATTCTGTGGAGTTTTTTGATAGAATTGTAATGATGAGGTAGGCAACTATAAGGTAAAATTAGCAGTCCATCTATATTGTAATTTTCAACATCTAAAGTTATTATGAGGATACCCTTAGTCAAGTGATATAATGCCAGAGCCTCTTTATTTTTCTCTTGTCTTTATCCTTGTCTGTATCTTCTCTTGACTTCTGTTCACATGCACGTGGTGCCTTTGCTCGAGATCTGAGCTTTGATCTGTTATACTTTGAAAAGCAGATCACAATTTGAAAATCAATTGTCTCCACATAGCAGTTAAAGTGGCATTGCGTACAACAAGACATGGGAGAACCACAAAAAAGAAAAATTCTTTTTTGTCTGTGGAAAAATCCTAACCAACACAAAAAGCTGTTGCAATTAAGCTTAGAATCTGTTTCCTAAATTGAGCTACCTTATCTCTAGAGAAGGGCTCACCATGTTACTGTCCTCTGCCTCCCTCTTTCTTCCTTTCTTCTTTTCTTTCTATTAAGACTTTTGTAATATCTCTTGTTCATTCATTTCTCGTTCTTGCAATCTGAATTTGCATTTTTGTCTGTACAATATCCAGAGTCTGATTAATTCACAAAATGAGCCCCACAGAGTGCAGGAAACTCAGCTGGCAAGGCTGTAAAAACTGCAGCAAGAAGATGAGAGCTTTGGCAATTAAATACTTATTTTGAGCATTTGGAATCCCTAATGGGCCATTAAGAATATGAATATCATAGGTCTATTTGCTGCACAGTGTCACAGGGAAGTGCCTTTGCAAGAAATTTAAACGAAGGAGAGGGTAGGAACTGTGTCTTATTGGCTTGACTTTCCAAAGCCTCGGTGATGTTTGTCAGAGAGGCTGGTGCAGTTACGCAGTTTAATTACAGCCAGGAGTGGGTCTGTGGGTTCTGTGATGCCCTTCCTCCACAAGAAGGCTGTGGGGGGAGCGCATTCACACATACACACAGTCTGTTGAAACTCTTGCTGTGGAGAAACATTCTCTGAGCTGCCAGGTGCTGTACTGATAAATCCCATACTCGCCAGGAACAACACTTCCTTCTGGGAGTCTGGCAGGTGGCTGCTGTCCTCCCTTGCAGGATGCAATGGGAGCTGCTGCCTTGGTGCTCTTGGTGGGAGACAGAACAGTTCCCCATGTAAAAAAGTGTTTTTCTTTGGCATTAAAGTTCTGTGCCTGAGCCCCAAATTCCCTCCTTGCTTAGA
Organism: Eulacestoma nigropectus; assembly: GCA_013397775.1. Classification (NCBI taxonomy): domain Eukaryota; kingdom Metazoa; phylum Chordata; class Aves; order Passeriformes; genus Eulacestoma; species Eulacestoma nigropectus. The sequence continues at coordinate 186,523 of VZTE01001753.1, forward strand.
CATACCCTGCATTTCTGGTGATTGCAACATTAATATGCAAACCATGCAGGTTGTGATAAATAGTTCCACAGCTCTTTACTAACAGAAATATTTCATGTCAGAGGAAGGTTCTAACTCTGAGTATTCTTTTTAAAATACTGCCCATAATTCTGCTGCAACCTTCTCGGTTTGTGTATGTTAAACAGAGTCTTATCGTTTGTTAGCTACAAATACATTGTTATGTATATTCTTCTTACTCTCCTGAAAAATCACAACTGTTATATATTCCAGAGAGGCCCATTTTGGAAGAAACAATAACATTTACATTGTACATTCACTTAAAAATTTTCACATTGTGAGTGAACTATATTTTTTTCTGTTTTAATTGGGAAACTTTTGTAGCAGAAAGTTGTAAAGCACCAGGATTCCAAAATAACCATAAAATGTATAAAAATGTTTGGAAGCATGTTGTCAATGAATCAAATGCTGTAATCAAAGCTTGTTACACCCTTGTGCAGTGTCTAATTTTAAATTGGAAATAGTCAAGCAGCTAATTTCCCCCTTTCCTCATTTTTATGTTCATCAAAAATCAATAATGAGGAATAAACTCTTCTTTGGATGACTTCAGTCACAGACTGGATGTTCACACACCCCCCTGACATCATGGCCTGTTGTGTTCTGGGGCTGGGACGCAACTTGAGGAGATGGAGATGAAACAAGCTGTGTGTAATGCAGGTCCACATGCTGCTTCTACCGTTGTGTTTGTATCTGCACAGCTGCCTTCATCAGCCAACCAAAACATTTTTAGGCTTCAATTCCAGTAATATCTGTAAGACACTGTAGAATTTACTTTCTCAATTCTTTACTGACATGCATATTGGAGTGGTTTAATTGGTTATTTGCCGCTGTTAGTTTCTGCTGCACTTCAGAAAACACAGCTATGGTTTAAAGATCTTCATACAGGTATTGAAGCCTTGCTTCAGATACCCATTTAAAACATTCCTAATATTCCTGCTTTTATTTGTTTGGGGCTTTTTCTTTCTCAGAAAGCGACGTCGTACAGATATGGAGTAACAAGCCAGAAAGAACATTTACAGCTATCTAGTGTGATGTATTGCAATTTTTTTCACTCTTACCTCATTGATTCATGGATGTCTACAAAGTAAGTGACCTGACATTGCTCAAATTCAGCATAAGGTGACCTCAGTGCATCTGAGGTTAGAAATGACAGATTTGTTTGTGAAGATCAAAGTTAACATTTTCAAAGGGAAGAAGAGAAGCAATTGAAGAGGAGGAAGCAAAGCAGCTTTCATGTATTTATTTACAATGTCAGTATTCCAAAGCATTTTTGTGCATCAAGTAGCCCAAGAAGTTTTGAGATCAGCTGTTCTGAATGGAACAATTTTAACAGAATGGAACAGAAGGAAATTAAGTTCAGGGTTTTTTTTTTTACTTCAAGTTTTGAAGATCCAAGATAGGAATGGCAGGAAAGAAATTGTTTTCCTGCAACAACCACTTGATCTTGAGATTTAATTCACATTCCATCCAGAGCTAATTAAGGTTAACTCCAGTGCTAACCACTAGTTTCTGCATTAACAAGAAGAGAAAAAGCAGTCATTAGGAAGAAAATTATCCATGTGGATCTACTGGCATTTGTAGCCCCAACCCCTTTTCAGTCGGTTTGATAAAGAGTATGTAACCAATGTTATATGATGTGTCTAATCCAATTAGATTCCTTCTCTGTTTGTTTTCACTTAATTGATGTGTTAAAATACCTGCACTTACAAAAAGCAGAAGGCACTGTGATGACCCAACACCATCAGGTGTGGTCTGGAACCCACATGGTGCTGGTTTAAAAAGGTGGGCTCTAAGGCTGGCTCCAGGAACCTCTTGCTCCTGGGAATCTTTTCTTTATTATTTGCATGGTGTTTAGTAACAGAAGTCATAAAAAAAAAAAATCAGAAACCAGAGTGTTGTATGTTTTTAGAAAGAAAAGTAAAACTCCAAACCTGAAACAAAACTTAACAGGCGTGGAAGAGGATAAAGAAGATAATTTATGCAGAGTGGAATCAAAGATATTCTGATGTTTATTACTGTTGGAACTTGGTTTTCATTATGGTAAATATGATACTTTTCCTTTATTTAATTTAAATTAGAGAATTTTGGAAAAGCTTCTGTACTTTCACTGTAATTAGTTATGTGTCTGTCCAAGGAAAGTGGTGTGAACTATTCTGCTCATGTAGAGACTTGGTTTTTTAAAACATATATTTATTTTAGAAGCATGGTATCATGGAAAAGCAATGCACCAGTACCACACAGGTGGCCTTCCCGTTTTTAAATTAAGTTCAAATTAATAGAGAGACTTCTCTTCAGGTGATTTTGGGTTCTCCTACCTGCTCACTTACCCAAGTGTCCATATAGTTTTTCTTATTATTGCTTACTGAAAGCTTGGCTTGCCAACAGCTGGCTTGATATGTCCACTGTATAGCCCTGCATGGGAATAATAATTAGAAAAAACTTTTTAAGTGGAAAAACAGAAATAAGAAACAAATGCACAAGAGCTCAGTGAAGAAGAACATAGAAAGATCCTTTCATAATGTAGCAAAAACTTTTAGAGGAAACAAGGTTAACTTGGTTAAAAATCAGTTTCTCTAACATAAGAAACGCAATCTAAACTTAATTCTCACCAAAGATTTGTAAAGCACTTGGCAAGGAAATATGGATTTTTTCAGGCATTCTCTTTCAATTTTATGTGCAAATGGCATTTGGCAGGAATAACTGAAACGAAACCTTTCTCAGTTATTTCTGTTTGTTATTTTGGTTGCTTGTCAACAACTTTTGGTTCTCTCTTTTGGCTTTACTTAAGAAATTTCTATTAACATCTTAACTCTTCAGTTGTCTCCAATAGCTTCCCTGACTCATGGGAATGTAAATCTCATTGCACATGCATTAATTGATAAAATGTGAAACCTTAAGAAAGAAAGTGGTTTTGATCAGATTCCTATTTGAAGTCAATGAAAAAATTCATATTTATGCCACAAAAATCCAATCCATAGGAACCCAATGTTAAGCACTTCTGTTGGCTCTGAGGGGGTATTTTTTAATCCAGGAAAAGTGTCTAAAATAGTATGCCATATAGAAATTTAAAAATTCAGGTATGATTTGCATATAGAAAGAGGCTGAACAGAGCTGTAGAAGAATCTTACTTCAAAGTGAGATCCAGACGGTGTTAACAGCAAAGGAAAGAGCTCTTAGACTCTCGTTATGTTCACCCCACAACACAGATTTTCAGGGAGTGTGGCAGCTGAAATTGCAATATTCCTAAATTAATGCAAATCTTGTATCTACTGATGAGCCCAGGGTTTCATCCATTCTCTAAACTGATTAAAATCACTAAAATTCCCTTCCAAACAAAAGCGTAGAAAAAGTGATTGTTTGTTATATTTTCCTTTCCCCTGGTTTATCTTGTTCAGAAAGATGAGTGCTTACAGTTGCAGAGTCAGGGCACAAACCATGACCTGAAATCATGCAGTAGATGAGGCAGTACACAGGGCACTGCCTGATTAAAAAATGTTTTGTTTTCTGCAGGTGGGTGGGTGATGGTTGTTTGACAGCCCAGAGAAAACACGATGCTAGTTCTGAAGGAGAGATAGGAGAAACTTTCAGAAAGTTTTGTTTCAGACTGGATGAAACTTGATAAGATAAATGACTTCTTCATTTTATACATGAATAAAACCAGGCATTTACTGGTTGTTATTTGATTGAAGTTGTACAGCGAGCTAGTAATGAAACTCGATGCCTAATATGGTGAAATATGACTACAACCATATTTTTCTATCAATATAAATTCCCATGAAAAAGTATGAGCACCCCACAAGCTTTCTAACACCTTTTCTTAGAAAATCAATGAAAGCTAAACTTGGTGATCCATTGCAGAGTGATCACAGAAATCTTCTGGGCCAAGACTGCCCATGAACCCTCAGACCTGTAGTGTGGGGAGAAAATGAATCAGGTGTTTACACACCCCAGACCAGCACACTGGTCTCTAGACCACCTTTTTTTTTTTTCCTGGGTCCTATTCTGTCTCCTAGTAAATCAGCGTGAAAACTCCAGTTTGCTGTTAGCAGATCTGTGTTGAGTCTTTTTTGAAGTCTGACTTGCCCATACTCTTGAAAGAGGATTGCCTTTTGCTCTGGTGGTAGGATTTCCTTTTGCTCTGGTGGTATGATGTCCATTGTAACAAAGCTCTAAATGTCTCTTTGGCCAGACCTTTGGCCCCATCCTAACCAGAAGAGATTTAAAAAATGCAACTTTTAATGTGTATAACATTATTCTTTTTAAAACTTTTAATTTTGCTTCCATGTCCTCATTTGAGTAACATTACTTTGATATTTACCTTTTTCTTTAATCAAAGCCAATGAAGAGCTACGATTGAATATCATGAAATTATAAATGCTTCCTGGGTGAGGGTTAACAAGAGTAGCCCAGTCTGCCTCTACCTCAGAGAGCAAGAAAATCCAGGGTTTTTTCCTGTCATCAGTGACTCAGAAAATCAAGAGGAAATTGAAGCCAGAATTTTGGCAGACAGAGTCTAGACAGGTCTCATGTATCAATAGAAAGATGAGATAAATATTACAGAAATATTATTCATCCTAAAACAAGATCCAGTTGCAGCTGTTGGAAGTAGTGATTTTATTCAGAAGCTTGTGGAAGAGTTGTGTGGTGAAGATATGATTCATTTCACTAGGAACCCCAAGTGCCAGGTATTTTATTACCTTCTGCAGGGAGTTACTTCCAGAGGTAGTAAATTTTTCATTTAAGCTTCCTTTGTTGGCTATAATCCCTTTGATTTCTTTCTTTAATTAAATCATACAAATTTTCTGGCTGTTTTTCCTTTGTTCTGTTTAGCCACTCTCAATCTTTTAATGTTGATGAGCAGAGAACAAATAAATGTCTGAAAAATATACCTTGGCTGCAAAGCCAGCTGCAGTAAATCCTGTGACAGAAATACCAAGTTGTACTCTGAAGGATATTTACTGCATTTAGCCACCCCAGAAGACAGCTCTGAAAACTAATCTCCTAAGAATCCCAGATTAGATACAGTAATATGATAGGAGAGAGAGAGAAAGCATCCAGGAGTGGATTTTCTTCTGTATTTTGGACCTTTGGTAAGCAATCCCTCTGGCAGCTACTACGCTTTAAATGTGCCAGTGGTATTTCTGTAATTACAGTCTCTGGCTGTAAGTTCTACCTCATGTTTATCTGGTGTTGTTATCTATTAATAAGAGAGCCTGTGTCCATTATTCTGATTGTTTCTCTTTCAGCAATGCAATGTTTCTTTAATCCCGCTTCTCTTCTTACTTAAACCAAATTTCAGTTCATTTTAGCAGGAACAAGGAAAAAGATAGTTAATCTCACAGAACTAAAGAGACTGCTAATTAGTTAACTATAATTAAAAAAAAAAAAGTCTGTATTTGGTATTGAATGTAGGACATAACTCACATACACAACAAAGGCTTCCCTGGTTATTTATCACCAGTCAGTGATGTGTATTCTCTGTGAATAAAGTGTCTATCAGGACACAGACGATAAAATTCTGAATTGTGCATTTTGAATGTATTTGTAGAAGTTTTGACATTTATTTTCACAGAAAGCAGTTACTTAGAGTCAAGTTTTAAATCAATAGATGTTCTCATGAAATGTTTTCAAGCAATTAAAGGCATTTTGAATGAATTGTTTACATTTCAGTAACATTCTAGAATAAACGATTTTTTGAATGACTCATTTACTAGATAGGGTATTTTTAAGATTTGTATTCGTAGAAATTTTTGATGGACATTGCAAGAAGGTAGGGGATGGGAATCTTCAATGAAAACTCAGTGTGCTTTTCATATCTGGCTCAAAACAAATTGATTTTATATTCCCAAACTACATTTTCTCTAATAATCTGGGAACCTAGAATCTGACTGAAGAGCTGAACATTGAGCTAAGCAAAAAGTTGTTCTATAGCTGTAGTTATGTCTGTTCTCTAGATTGTGTTTTCTGTCCCCTGTGATTTCACCTGTCACAGCTGCTGGTGGTTTGCTGCAAGGAATGTGCCTTTGCATAGAGTTTGCTCTTTAGAAGACCATAAATAACTCGATGATGTGTAAGAACACTATGACAGTGTTGATACAGTGTTTTGTAATTAGATGTTGGTTCAATTTTCGGTTCAATTCAAGCAATACTCTTCCCTCCACAAGTCTTGTAGAAATGCATGAGCTAAAGACTCTGTTAAATGAGAGCTCACTTTACTGACAGATGAAGTCCAGGAGTTCAAGTTGGACCTGTATTGGTATAAGTGATAACTCTTTAGGATTTGACATCTTGTTATAGTTGACCTACCCCGTGAAAAATTATGGTGGTGGGAAGGGGACTGAATGATTTCCTCTTGTGAACTACTCATTTTCTCACAGGGGACAGAATTAGGGTGAGAATGAGGATTAAATAAATGAAATCTAGCTCAATCTCGGAGAGAGAGAATATTTGGGTTGCCTTTAACCCTTTCTGCAATATGAGGTGCATGATCTTTATTTTGCCCCAGGTATAGCTGCTGGGGTGTGTGAGATGCTCAAGTGCAATGACAATGATTACCTGAGCACATTTAAATAACATGATGAAACAAATTTCCGCTTTAGCTCTACATTTAAAAGGAGGCAACTTCATGTTTTCCAAGTCACTTTGAGCTGAAGAGTTGTGACGAAATGCTGTTGCTCATCCATTTTCCTACAAGGAAAAATGGACCCATCACGTATTTACAGGTAAAGTTATTGCCTGTGAAATATCACTGGTCACATAAATGCAGCTCTGTGGTAATTCCAATAGCTGTCTTCCTACTTAGTGGTCCTTGATAACCCAAGACACCTGGATAATTGCCTGGGGAGAGGAGCAGAGCTCGCCTGTTGTTATTACACTAAACTTCAAAGTGTAATTTTCTGACTGACTCTGATTCTGACACATCATTATTAAATTTGCTGAATATCTAAACCATCATCTCTGGCATCTCATAATGGAGCTGTATTTATTCACTTCACATATGTTACTCCTCTACCTCACATGTGCCAAGTCAAATATATATTAGGAATAGTTCTCTAAAAATAGTGAAATAATGGCTTTTTAAGGTGCTTAATGGCTAGCCTAGGAACACAAACAGTCAAGGCTTCAGCTTACCAGTCTCAAGTACTGACCTTGGGCGAACAATTTAATCTTGAAGGGACAGCTTTCCAGCTTTAAAATGAGTATCTGTTTTCCATCCCCTTCCTTTTATCTGGTCTAAGTTTCATTTCTTATATATACAGCATCAGTTTTACAGTCTTTGATGCCTGAGGAGGTCTCCAAGCACCACTCCAATGCAAGGGATGACCCCTTCTTTCTAAAGCCTGTTTTCTTTAGGTTGAAGGGTTGAGACAGCATTTAGTGCGAGACAGAAAGGGTCAGAGAGGAAGGCAATGGTGTATTTAAGTCAGAAGTTTGTAGCAGGTGTCACTGGTATGGCAACCCTTCTCCCCTTTTCCAGGACTTGTTACAGGTATAGTTATAACCAAGCCATGACCTTCTACAGTGCTGCTCACCAGGGTGAGCATGAAGTCAGGATAGTGAGTTGAAATAGTTAACTCTCACAGCTGAGACAGATGAGCTCATTATCATTGGAGATAGAAAAATGTCCAGGTGAAATATAAAGCTCTTACTTTTTTCTCATGAAAAAACAGCTTTGCTATCAATTCTGTTCAAGAGAGTAAGTGAATTGAAATAAATTTGATGTCCTGGACCTGTACTAAATTCATAAATGAAGAGGAAAAAGCTATTTTATGTTATGTAAAGCATACGTGACATCTTTGATGTCACTGCTGCTTGTGAAGCTCTTGAGGAAAAGCAATGTTCCTGGACAACATTGTATTGTAGAGTTAAAGGATTATGTGAGCTCAGATAAGTTTACCTTAAGAATTCTACAAAGGAATCTATTGAGGAAAGCAAAACCTGAAAATATTACAGTCTAAATTCCAGAAAATTCCTTAAATACAAGGAAGCCTCAGTGTTCCCTCGCTCTACTCTCTGCTGCATGAACAGTGTTGAATTGCTTTGACAGACACTGTACCACTGCATGTCTGTGACTCTGTAGATTTGAATAATGTTGTAAATAATAGCTTCAGAATTGTTATCAATCATCTATAGAATGCTCTGGAAGCTGTATACACACAAATCTAAATGCATATAAGCAATGAGAGTCAATGCATTTACCAAGGTTTCTAGTGAGAGGCTGAGCTGGAGGTAGTTTAAGTCTTATGATAACTATAGTAATTTCCATTTTCATTCTGTTACGTTCTACTTGTTGGGCCATTTTGTCTGCATCTCTATAATGCAAAGGGGTTTGGTTTCAGCTTTTCACCGGAAAAAATGCATTTTTTTTCCCTGATAAAAATTTCAAAGTAGAACTTTCAAGAAGCTTCTGAGGTTTTTACTCTGTGCCTTAATTGCCTCATCTGTAACACAAAGGTCAAAGTAATACTTGGTGACCTGCTTTGAAGACTGTGGGTGAAAAGATATATAAATTCTTATTGCTAGTAATGTTTGGGAAATTATGCTCTCATTCAACACTTTCACAATGAATTTCCTTTCATTATTGGTTTAAATCTACTTACTGACAACAATCTTAATTGGTCTTAATTTAAGTCTCTCCTCTGGTTATGAGATGGAAGAAATGCCTAAGGATTATAAATTTTAGGTTTCTATCTTTATTTGCATCTGAAATTGTAATGAAGTAAAGGATTCAGAGATGCTTATTTGTCGTGTTTGATAAAACTACATGAGAATTTGTTTCTCCTTCCAAGACAGTCTACTGCTTTTGTTATGTATATTAAACCAAATGCCCTCAAAACAAACGGTTTTCCAGACTCATGTCTGAGATTAAATAATTCCCAATGGCGTCCCTTCACTAATGAGAATAAAAGGTAGTGCCCCAGAGACAACCCAGTGTAGACCAGGCAGCCTCCACAATAGATGCAGTCAAACTAATTTGCTTTGCAGTGCAGTGAGTGAGAAACCACCCACCCAGCCACTCAGATAAGAGCAGACAGCATTTTAGAAGTGCTTTTACTAGAAGTGCAGACCCTTGTGTATTTGTGTCCTTGTTTTCCTCTGCATCAGTTGAAAAAATGTCAAGAAGGGATTAAATGGATCGTGATTTCCATACATTTGGTTGTGTCAAGTCCTTCGGGTCACCTCTAGGGATAAAGAGGTGGAATACACACAAAATATAAGTAAGTAATGTAAAGGGCATTCTGGCCTGAAGCAGTATGAAGTCATCCTTGGTGAGGAGAACTACCTGCAGAGGGATTCTCATCTGCTCAGCAATTGCACGCAGCTTTTATAGACTGACTTTAAAGCCTTGAAAGAGCAAGAAGATTAACAGAACACAAGAAAACTTATTTGTTAAAGTTGCGTATTTAAATGATGATAGAACCTTTACAATAACAATCAAAGCAAAGTTGTGCAGGAAAAAAAATTGAGGTAATTCATTTTGGATTCAGTTTAATGATGGAATTGCTGCTCTGTGCAGTTTCTAAAAGGAGACCATCATTACTGCTGAACAAGCACTGGCTGATTTTAAGGCAAGCTGCTGGAAACAAAATTTGTTCTAAATTAGCGAGTAGTTTGCAATGTCTTTAAATACTGTTTAAGGTAAAGAATATATATTCAGCCTGCTTATCACTGTGGCACTTCAGATGCAGACTTGTGAAGTTTACTTCAGTAGTCTCAAACTTACCTTTTATAATATGGATTATATGTTCCTCATCCAAACTGTGCTACTGCACATCCCACTATGCTATTCTGTTTTCATGATGGGTCTGAAAGGAATTTGGAAAAATTCTAGTTCGAAAAGTGTGTGTTCAGAAAATACACAAAGGATATTCCTGCATCTCCAGTGTTTCAGTGAATATTTATGCAAACTGTAAAGGTTTTTTGCAAATTAAGGAGTAGAAGTAGTGAGTGAGATTTTGCATCTCTTGTCATGATTAGAAAATATAATTAAGCAATATGCTGTAAATGCAGTGAAAAGTGGGAATGCAAATGAAGTTCTTTAATTAAACAGTGTGCTATTTGATTCAAAAATTGATTTAGGAAAGCACTTCAATGTAGGCTTTGGTCCTGCTGATTTTGAATGTTATCTTCTGTACTTTTAAGATTTTTGTGTTGATGTGCACTTTATGATGTTGAGGGCAAAAGGAAAGAGACCGTGATCCGACTGCATTTTGAACAGTATTGGCTGTTTCTACAGTTAATAAAAATCATCTATTTTGGATTTTCAAATAGAAGAATTTTAAAGAGCACTTATTTCTATAAGCTGAATTAGACTGCCACCAGAGGGAAGTATTTCAGCCTACTTATCAGTTTGGAGATGGTTGTGCTCTTCTGAGGGGTTTGACATAAGCTCTGTGCCGGTTTTACCCACTGTGAAATGCTCTTTCCTGAGGTGCCCCGGCCCGGCTGAGCGATCCCAGCAGCCGCAGTCAGTGCCTGGGCATAGACACCCAGCAAGGGAGTGCAGGAAGACGACCACAGAGTATTTGGAATCACAGAATAGATGTCACTTTGGAAACCTTCTTAGCAGGTACTCCAGGAAATTCTGAGTGGGCTGTGAAGATAATGGTGCTTTCAAGATCAGAAGGGAATGGTGAATCCCAGAGTGCCCGGGGCTGCCCCGTGGCAGGGAACGCTTCCCTCCACGTCAGGCACGGATCAGAGCATCCAGGCCGTTTGCCACAAACTGATGCTCTTAGTACTGAGCCCCAGGGCTGATGCAGCCACTTCACTAACAGGGATCTCCTTCCAAGGTGATTTTAGCATAAGTAACATGAATATGTCCTTGGATCGGGTCTTGGATCCTACATCATATCTGAGGCTATAAAGGTAAAAATACTGCTTGTGTGTGGCTTTATTTGAGATAAATGTCTTCCAGAAAACAAAGCCTGCAGAAGGATTAATCAAGATAATAAGCTGTGTTTACATCAAAGAAAGCTGAAAATCAATTCAATTTGCGTTCAGTTTTGTTAATGGAAATATACATTATTTTATTAGTCAAATGGCACAATTAATTACAGAGATGATTTTCTCTCTGGGGTTGCTTTATGACTATTACACTGCTTACAATTAATCCTAATGGAAAGATCAGACTGAAAATTCATGGTCACTTGTAAATTTTTATAACCCAATTATTGCTTCCAAGTACCCAATGCAATGGCACTTGTTTCAGAAAACAAGCTTTGTGAATGTTGGCGGAGCACAGTCCAAAGCCATTGTTTTCCTGTGGCTTTGACCAGGGCATGATCTGCCAAGGTGTTCCAGCCTTCCTGGTTACAGGTGCTTGTTCCTGCATCCTGTTTGCTCCTGAGGGAGCAGGGAGCACTGCACTGTGCGAGCTTAGACCACTGAAGGTTCATCTGCAGGGCTGTATCTGATGAATCTGTGCCAGGTGCCTACTAATACCTTAGAAACTGTGTGTGGCTGCTGCCTAAGCCACCATGGCTATTGCCACTCAAATAATTGATTTATGTAGATCTAATGTATTAGAGATCTGACTGTAAAATGGAATTGAAGACCACTAAGATACTATTAAAGACAAGCTGCTAACCTCACTTTAACTGATCTTGAAGTGCAAACAGGCAGGTAACGGCAGAGAAGGAGTGGAGAAGGAATGGAAGGCTAATGCCATATTCCTTTCATCCTGATGTTAAATAGCCCTTGACGTGTCCTTCCAGTTTATTGAAATTGTGGTCACTTTTGCAGTTATGAAGGCTGGCATTTCTGGAATAACATAATTCAGCTGTGACACTGATGTGCTGCTAGCAAAAGTCTTGCAATAAGTGAAGTGCTTATGATAATGTCTATCTCCTCTTTCCCAGATGAGGTGGGAGGATTTTTATGAATCTTTCAATATTTTGATCTATTTTCAATAGTGAATATATTATTTATTCCTTTAATGGGAAATGTAATGAGTTGAGATGGCTATTTTACTAGGGCATCTGCCAGGGAACGGCTGTAGCTTAATGTGAGTGAGCAGTAATGGCTGCAGATTATTTTGGACAGTGTTAACAAATGTTCTACTTAGCAGAGATTTCCTTAACTAGTACCAAGAGATTTAATGGTGATTAGTCAGACCTCAGAAGCTAAATGAGTCAGTCAGAGAAGTGAGATTGTAAACTCATATGTACTATTACACTAAATAAACCTAGCATGCAGCAAATCTTCCCATGCATTATTCACTATGGTATTTTATTTTGTGAAATCTTGTCTATGTTTCTGTCACCAATTTTTTAATATCCTTTTTAATTCCTTGGTCCCAAAAGCTTCAATCAAGTGAGTATTCAAAAGGTTGAAGGGATTAGGGCCAGGACATATTATCTATTGCCATTATTTTAATAATTTTAATAACGTTTTCAAGTACTTCCTACGTGAACTTTTCGATTTTTGTGTAGTGCATGGGGAGATTCATCCCGATAAATAAAATGGATTGTCACTGGCAAATCAGGCAACACGGCTTTGACCTTTTTTATGTTTATGCTGAGCTCATAATTGTATTTCATGAAATATTTTCAGTCAGTGCAGTTGTCAGGAAGATTGAGGCTGTCTGGTGGAGTCTACCAGTGGAGTTTGTGTTGGTCTGTGTCACCACATTTCCCTGCCACAGAAACGAGGGAAAGAATCTGTGTCTGGGCAGTAGGAAGAAGGGAGAAGGACTTGTGGTTTTAGGAGGCAGTCAGTGCTGGAAAATGTTTGCCAGTCCTACATTAGACCTAAATTTTGAGAGGTTTTGGGTGTTTCATTTGCCACACAGATTGAATAAAGAATTTTTAATTAGTAGAGTTTCAGCTTGTGAGCATAAAGATATAGGAAGCAAAGCTGAAGTCTTTTAAGATACATCACATTGTCTGCAGAACTGTGGTGGCCTCTTTTGAATGTGAAAGTAACAAGAAGCTTGAAAAGCATGGATCAAAAATGCATTGAAATATCCTGTTGGATGTATCTAGTCTTGATTGGTCTTGAAATTGTAACGCTTACAAAGGACATAAAAGTTGATCAAATGAAATTACCATTTCATTTATCCCTAGTGGGGCTATTTTACATGACTGTGAGTAATTTCCTGCATTGTGACAGTCTATGATTATGGCATGAGTAAAGGTGTGATGTCTGTCATACTTTCTTTTCACAATGCTGTACTTCATAATAATTCCGATGTGTATAAGAAGATGTGTGAGGAGTGGGCAGTTTGGTATGGCTGGCAGGCCTGCAGAACTGGCATCTGTCACACCTAGAGCCACACACACCTAAGGATGAAGAAATAGTGGAGGCTTTCAATTCTTGTTTTGGCTCAGTGTTTAGGGCTGGCTTTATCAGTGGCTTAAAAGTTTTAAAAATCATAAGCACTGACCAAATTCAAGTGCTGAGGGTGAGTCCCCCTTGGCTGGGTAATGACTGTCGTTTGTGTTGTACCTGTGGCAGCACTTCAGCCTTCGGCCCCACACGCGGGTGTGATTCACAGCTCTCCGCAGCTCTGGTGTTGCCTGCAGTGAGGATATCAGACAAAGCCTTAGGGTTTTGTTACCTAACAATGTTTCCTCCATTCTAGCAGGGAACAGGCTTGGCAACTCTTGGCTGTCTCAAGATATGAAATGAGGCTTGGTTTTTTCTTTTGTTTTGTCTGTCTCTTGCCTTCAGTAAGACAGAAGAGGGAAAGAGGCCTCTCTTAAAATGATGGATGTAGCTGTGCCTCCTATTCATGATGTTATTACTTTCCTTATGATCTTAAATAGGATGATACCATACAAAAAAGCCAAAGATTAGAAGAATCATTAGCTTTCATTTATAATTATTGTGCACTAGCTAGGTCTCACACATTGTGAGAGCTGTAATTTGTAAAAATGGTGTACCTATTAAGGAAGGAATGAGTCATAACTGAGGGTATCTTTTCTAAGAATTGCTTGCCTACAAACACATGATAGAATAGTATTCCTACAGTGGCTTCCCAGCTACTTGGCAGTGAGTATGTGCAAAGCCTCTGTGCAGCCTGAAGCAATAGCAGCTGGAAGTGCAATTCTTAGAAATATCACCAAAAAAAAAAAAAAGCCAGAAAAATAATGAGAAAGCTTTTGAGAAAAAGGATAATAGAAGTCCAGTAGTACCATCCCTCCAGGACTACATAATGATGTGTATAATACTTTTCTGGAAATACTGCAGCTAAGATAAAATCTGATGTTGAATCCTGAACACATCAGTGTGTGAATTCAAAGGCCCAGATAACTTTCCTCATTCTAAACATCACTTGCTCCCTGACATTCTGCCTTCAACTTCAGCAAATCACAACCTCAGGGGCTAACTTTTATTCCTGTCTTTCTCATAAGTGTATACTTTTAGCAAAATAGTTATGCAATGCTATTGTGCATTTGTAATTAAGATTTTATATCCGTTTTTTTGCACGTAGGTAGTTTTTACGCCCAAGTTGTATATCAACTCCTAAAGCCAACAGCTGCAAGGACAGCTACTTGTGGAATTACTTTGGCAAGGAAAATGACTATACAAGGAGCCCTTACATGCTCTGCTCACTGCTGATTTACTAAGTGCAGCAAAGTTCAGAGTAATAAATGTCTGAGTAGCATTTTTGCCTGTTTTTCCTGAGAGTCTCAGTATTTGGAAACACAACATTCTCTTAAGTACCAGGTTTAAATTATTAAGTGTGAACTTAATAGGGAACTATGAAGTGTAAACTATAAAAGACAAGGTTGGCTGGTTTAGTGACAAAGTCTGAAAAACATAAATGCTTGTTTTGTACGCAGCATGGATATAAGGAGCATGTGGAGAGAAAAGATTTGCTCATTGGCTGATTCTGAATTCAGTATTTAAATCTTCTTGGATTACAGCAGTCAAATACAGTAGTGGTTGAAATACTCGTTTCAGTGAGTGTGGTGTCCTATAGAGAATTTGGATCTCTATTCCCTAATCAAGTTGATGAGTGCACTAAAATGCAAATAAAGGTAATCTCATAGAAAGGTTGATTATTTCATCACACAGGAAGCAGCTGATAGAGGAACATCTCTGAAGCAGTTCTAGGAAAGCTTCTTTGGGACAATGGGAAGGAGTATCACATTTAATGATGCAGAAAGAAAAAAAAAAGAAGAAATGTTGATTGGCCTAGTCATTAGATTTGGTTGCAGAGCTTAAGTGATAGCTACGTTAGGAACTTCTCCCAGAACAGTGCTAGCACCAGTCAGAACATTAAAATGTGTTTTGAAATACAGCAAAAATTACATGCACAACAAGAAGTCCTGGTTTAGACAATAGAACAGGCATGGTACTTATGTGAAGTGCTTTCTTGTTAGGAGGTATTTTGATCTCTTGCTGAAAAAAGCTGCAGGAACAAGAAAGACAACAGACTTTCTTGCTTTTTATACTTCAGCTGACTTAATTAAATTTCTTTCACTACGCCTATGTAAATATATGCAAAAGCTGGAGGATTTCGCTCTCATTAGTGCTTTTTGTAGGGGGAGAAAGAAAAGGAGGTGCCAGTTTCATTTTACTTCGGGTTTTATGAACGTGAAGTCATCTAAATATTTGTCTGGTCCAATATTCTTCCTCTGACGGTCACCAGGAGTAGGCATAAGAATAATGTTTACGTACATTGATGCTGGCTTGGGTGAATATTCTCTGCCAGCCAGTCAGAATTTAAAGAATTTCAAGTGCACAGACAACTCCTAAAGATACTCATCACTGAATAGGTTTAGCCCATTTTGGAATGGGAAGCAAAATATTGTGGCTGTCAATTTTTTTTTATTTTTTTTTTTTTTTTTTTTTTTTTTTTTTTTTTTTTTTTTTTTTTTGCTATGACAAGTGAGACACTGGTATTTCTTTCACGTTTCCCCTTCTCAAATTGTGGAAATGGGTTTGATTGTCATGATGACATGCAAAAACACCCTTTTTTTTCAAGTGTTACAAGCTGTTTTGAGAAAGGGCTAAAAGGTTTATGAAAAAGGTGCCTCAAATCACACTGACTTTTTTTTCCTGGAAGTTCAGAGTCTTGAATTAAAAACACCCACTTCTTGCTGTAAGTTACTCTCCTGAAGTGTTTTGTTCAATTCTGACAGATTTGCAGTGCTGATGTGACCAGAGATCCCAGTGATGACTGGAAAGGGTGTCTTTGTTTCCTGTTAAAACTTAGTGCTAGGACTGTAGGGTTTTGTTTTGCTTCACTGTCAATAAAAGGTGTTTTACAGATGCTGTTGGGAGTGCTCACAGGCAATACTTGCATTTGTCCTAGGAATGCTGGCACACCATGTTCTCAGAAAACAGTCTGACCCTGTGTAAGCCTGATGAGAAAATCCAATCTGTTCCTCCAAAACAAGCTATGTCACAGCCTCTGCCAGCTCTGCTGCACCTCCTCCTAGCAGTAATTAGATCATTTGTCTCATCTGGAGAGCTCAGCCTATTGCACTTCATACAGCAGTTGTGTTGAGTCCCGCATCTCGTGTTTGAAAGGAGCTGACAAAGTGTAAACACTGAAGGGATGGCAGGATCCTTGTTCTGGGCTTTCTCCTTAGCCTTAAACATTTCTATTCCTTCATGAACTCTCAGCCTTTACAAATCTGCAGGGTACAATCAGGAGGGAGTGAATGGCTGCGAGGAAACGTGAGCTGCATCCTGATCCTTGTCCTTTGTACGTTAGACGTGTGTGATGTCCTTTGCAGCCAGGAGCGAGCTCCCCCCTATCCCCAGGCTTCCCAAAACACGGTGGGGCCACAGCTGGGGCTGAGCTGAGCCCGGACAAGTCAAGGCTGGAGAAGAGCAGTTGCTGCCAGGCTGTGAGCTGTCCCCACAGGACGTGCATGTGGCTTCCAGCTCAGTCCTGTGGCAGAGCCAGCTCATCCCTGCTAGCAAAAGGAAGCCTGTGGCAAAGGCTTGAATATCCACAAATGCTGCCTAGTCTCCCTCATGCTCTGAGCTAAGGGTACAGATGTAGCCACGTAAAGGACCAGGCTTGAATTTCTCAGGCTGGTATCCGCGTTTGCCAAAAGTGCATTGGGATTGAGCAATGATTGCAATTATTATGTTGATTAATGATTAATGATTAATGTTAAATCTTTAAAACTTTTCTATTAAGACTTAGCATCATGCTGACTAGCTAATTTACGTTATCTTTCTGAAAATAAATCTGCTTTTTGATTTACTGCATGAATATCAGTAGCCGGCTGCTTTGAAGAACACATACAGTGAAAAGGGTATTACACAAAAGTTGCTGAATGCTTTCTAATATCTGAGAAATTGGAAATAGATAGCAGATCTGGAAAAAGTACAGAAATGCAGTGAATAAGTTATTATAATTAACACAAGCGCAAATAATGACTAAAGAGCAAGCTCAGTCTGGATTTATGAAATTTCCTGACTAAGGTAAGCTGCAAAGAAACTTCTCTCAAAAGCAGAGCAAGCTGGAGTAGAGTTAAGTTTTGAGTAATGAGCTGAGTGAGTGATGTAAGACAGCAGAGGTTTATTTTGAATTGATGTAACAGGATGTATTCATCCTGACCGTCTTGAACCATAAATGTCTTGTGATGCTTTGCTAGATAGAGCATTTCTCTAGTTACCTAACCTGCTATTTTTCATCAGCTGCTCTTACACAATGTAGGAAAAAATGGAGAAGGTGGTAGAGAAGCTAAGAGAGTCATCAACAACTTTACTTTGTAACAGCTAAACGAACACGTGGCTGTTAGAGAATTTCAGAGTATCTTTCTGTCTTTTTGATGTAATGTTTTCCCTTTGAAGTTCTTTCATAGGTTCCGTAAGAAAGATTCCATGGCAAGATGTCCTTCTCTGTGCCAGGTTATCTACTGCAATCAGGAGGGAGGCAGCCTAGTTTTGTTGTAAATATTTAACATGTTCCAACAGTAGAGTCTCCAACTGCACTGTCAGACTTGGCTTTCATTTAAACAGCCTCTTGCCAAAGATATTAAAGAAGATTCAGCTCTCTGTTTTATTTTCCATTCCTGATCTGAGCAGGGAATGCCTCTTACAATGGCTTTTTGAGAGCTCCTTTGCACTGGCCCAAATGCTTATTGGAACAATTTCCAATGCGTAGCTGCAAAAATGAGAAATTTTTTTTAAAAAAGACTACCAATCTGAAAAAGCTGTTTCCGTCATGGAAAAGAAATGTGCCAACCTCCAACCATGTGACTGGTTTGGCATAAGAAAATTCCACCGTATAAAAAGCTTCCCTCCTTCTTCTCCCAGACTATTTCTTGCTGTACTTTCTGGTTTTGAAGCATCAGTTCATACCATGAAGCATCAAACACTTCTCTCCCCATTACACCTGAGATTTACTGTACCAGGAACTGGGCATTCAGTTAACTACAAGTATTGAGAAATGGTAAATGCATGAAAGTTCATGTCAGCACTCAGAGAAAAGGAGAAATGCTTGTTATCCCTGCTTTGGAGAACAGCGGAAGGACAGAAATTGGGCTACGTGCTGCAGATCCCTCCAGGAGTTGCAGTGGAGGTTCCAGGCAAACTTCTCTTGCTGCATTTGCTCTGTGGCCACAGCCCCACGGGGCAGCTTTTAAATGCAGCTTTTGAAGGTAGCTGTCCTTGTAGCAAAACCTCACCTAAACCAATGAAACGATTTCGTTGCTTATTGTTAGCCCTAGGGTGGAACTGTCGTTGCTGTTGCAATGCTTAATGAGTCGGGTGGAGGTGGAGATCAATTGCTGCACAAATTAGCAACAGTATTATCCAAAAGGAATGAAAGAAAGGTCGAGGAGAAGAAGCATCTGCTGTGTTATCGTGCAGTCCTGGGATGGAAGATACAGAACGCACAGATCAAAATACAATTTAGACCTTGGACAAGAGCATCATTGCCATTTAGCTGCATCCAGTGGGAGTCAAAGAGTAAAGAAATCATCCATATTTCTTTAAGCTGAAATTGTTTTCTTCCAGTGTGACTGGAAAATTATTTGACTCCATTGCTTTATTGGCATATAATTCATGTGCTGACATTGCTTCTATTTTTAAAAAGTTAGTAAGCAAAAATCATTCTATAAATTACTTTTTCCTGGTAACTTTTTGGCATAACTTATTGAAAAATCTTGGATTAATGGTCCAAGAAATTGGAATCTAAATGTTCATATATGTTGATAAATGAGAACTTTGTAACAAAACTTTTAGTGGAGTTCTTAGGAGTATTCTTATTAACTCCAAATGCTATCATACATTAAATATTTATGACGTATTTAGTGCAGAGATCCACTCTTGATTCAGGAAATGATCACAAGCTGAATCTGTCCTGCTTGTGCTTGAAACTTGATGGGTGACGCAGGCAGCCTACAGTAGTTAATGCTGAAGCATGGCTTTGTCTTTGGGATGTAAAGGGAATGTTTCCCTGAAGGGAAAACATTTCCTCTGGGGGCAGCCAGCCTATGGACAAGTTGGTTGAAAAGACTGTGTTTAATAGAACAAATTCTATGGATAACGATGTGACACAAACAGTTTACCAAGCCACTGCATGACACTGTGGTGTTATGCAGGACGTTTGAGGAGCTCCAGTGGAAGCAATGGCAACTCTTGTGTTAAGCTGTGTTCCTCATTTAACTGAAGCTAATTATGCAAATAACTTGTATCAGTGTTCCTTGGTGCTAAGGAAGAACTGCAAGGCAATAGAAGAGATTCTAATCATTACATCTAATTACACTGCAATGAGAATTACTGGAAATCTTCAAGTGGCAATTACTCTTTTTATTATATGTAAGGCAATCAAAGCAAGAAATGCTGTGTTCATAGTTTAATACAAAAAGTCTGATGTAAGGAATATGTAAGAGCTTTGAACCTACTGAAGCCTTAGTGCTCTTATGTTTTCGTCTTCTTTTGCCCAAAACCATGTAGGACGAGCATTTCAACTTAATCATTGGTTGTTCAGAAAACCACACCTCCGTACAAGGCTTCTGTATCTTGCTAAAATTAGATCTGTATTTTCTCAGCTTTGCGTTGCATAACTTTATGCTGGTGGTTTTTTTGCTATACACGCTCCAGGTAATTGCTTGCTCTGTGTAACTGTAGTTGTAGGCCAGAAATGTGTATGTGGCTCTCACAGAAGAGGTCCTGTCTGAGATGAGGACTCTGTTGGGCTGAACATTCTGTGCAGTTATGTGCAATGATTGCCTGAAAAAGCCATCTAATTATAATTAGTGCCTTTGCCAAGCATTGCTCTAAACTGTTCAAACTACAATAAATCACACTATAACCCAAGTTAAGTACCCCACACACTGATGGAAAGCTGTTGTGTTGGATTCTAAAATAAAACTCTGAAAACATTCATCTGAACAGCTGAAACAGGTAAATGCTGAAGCTGAGACCCTCCCTGTGTTATCAAACTTCTCAGAAGAGGTCTCGTGCGACAGATTTTCCCTGTCATTTGATTTTATAGAAAGAAAAATGCGTGAAGAGGTAACTGGAAAGTAAATGTTTTCCAAGACAAAGGAATAGTATAGAGGCTTTCAGAAGGCAGCATAGATAGCTCTGCTGGAAACTGATAACTGTTCTCTACAGACATTTTCAGAAGCCTGTTACTGAGTGAGGAGTGGAGTGAAGGGCCATACTCCAGCACTGTCACAAGGAAATGGAACATTGAACCTGCAGTTCCTCTCCTGGGCCATTATGGATGTCACCCACATCCCTGAAAGCTTGTCAGACTATAGGTTTATATTTTTATTTTGGTTATCCTGAAGCTTCAGGGTTTTTTAAAACTTGTTATTCTTCCCACGCTACCTGAGACCCTGAGAAGGACAACTTCACAGAGAACTTGCCCGATCTTACCTCTTTGTTCCTCTCATGCTAACCCTGATCTCACCAAATGATATATTACATGTATATATATATAAGATTTGTTCCTGAAATTGAAGCTGGATCTGCATACCTTGGAAGAGTCATATCTCTAATTGAAACATATTTCTTAAATGACTTATTTTCCTTCTTTTACTTTGTGTCCCATGTCTTTAAAGCACAGCGTTCAAAGAAAAATTTCTTAATGAAGCACCATGTCCTATTCCCTCTTTTCTTCATATTATATTGGGGGATTAGTAGATTTACAATGATGCTTTCCCGGATTTTTTTGGCATCTATTTTCCAAGTTCAGTTGTCATGTGCAAGATAGGTTTTGGTTTCTTGGTAGTATTATTATAAATATAATATTCAACTCCCTACCTAGACTTTTAAAGAGCCAGGTATTTAGGTCCTCTTGGTTTTTACTGTTTAAAATCTGGAAACACTACTGCACCTTGTGTGAGTCCTCTCTTTCCCATGGTTTGCCTATTGCAGTTTGAGTTCTCTGTTCTTTTGTTTGAGACTGCCTGCTTTAGTCATTGTATCAGATCAAAAAAGGAATTAGAGCATTCCCTTTCTCACTGTCATCTGTCATTAAATTCTGTTCCCCATGTACTTCTTAATTCCCCAAGGGACAGACTGAGCCTAAGGCTGTTCTGGGATCTTTGAATTCAGGAGAATGCATGTATTGCAGAGGTCCTGCTCTGAGAACCACTGAGAAAATTAAGGGATAATAAAGGTTGCCTTATCTGTGGTTGTGAGATGGCGATTTGCCCCAGGAAGGAAGACTAGCCCTATAAATTTGACTTATTCTGGCTCAGCCAGTGGGTGAACACCAGTGCGTGTTGTTGAGGTGGGGCCTTGTGTTCTGTCCCCAGGGAGAGATTCTGTCCTTTCCTGTCCTTTGGGCCACTGCTTCACTTGATTGTTTCAGCACACTGTGCCACAAGAAACTTCACCACATTCTTCTGTCAGATTACACAGCAGTTCCTCTTAATTTAGTGCTAATTTGTATGCTCTGCAGCGCTTTGTTTTTGAGATTTAGAATTCTCAGTACTTTTCTGTTAATTTCCCATGTAATAGGATTTTAATACATAGAAAGCAAATGATCTCTTTGGAATGTTTAAAGTCCTAATCTAGCTGTGTAAATCTCCCTTATTATCTAGGTATTTCCTACAGTTGATAGCTACTTTTAAAGCATTAACATTTTTTGTGGCCTTCACAGGAGTCTTTATTTGCATTTAGTGTCTGCATTGGACATGTAGATGTTTGGATCTGTTACAATACACTGTATCAGTGTGTGCTTATTAGCATCAATCTTTTTAGTCTGGAAGATAAGACTGTTGCTATACGTAAAATATGGAAGTTTGAAGCTGACTAGAGATTTTGCCAGCTGAGGTACTCAGTCTAGTGAGTTTATGTTAGCATGGCCACCTCTTCTGAAGATGTGAGACGTATGTGGTTGAGAGGATTATTTTAATATCAGAGGGAGGAAGGTGACCAAATGAAAAAACAAAATCAATTTCAGTGTGAGTCTTGATGTTACCAGTATGTAATTTCAGGGTGATTAAAGTTAGTTTTTCGTGACTTTAAACAGAAATTTGTGCTGATATAATAAACATTTTCTCCCGTCCTTTCTGTCAAGTTTCTTTTCTCTCGGTCACAATCTCTCTTTGGACTCTGTATGTAATAAGAATGCTGTATCATTATAATAATTGTTACTGCTGCCAGAACAGATACAAAATGTAAAAACAGCAAGGCATGGTAGAATAAGACTGTGCCTGTGTCTGAACAGAGGGCTGCTAATTTCTCTCGTGGGGTCTAAGTTTTTTTCCACGGTGCTGGACCAGTTGTGTCGCACCACTCAGTGGTACTGAACCCTAATGCAGCACTGGGCAGAGAAAAGGTAAAACGAGGCCAACAAGGTAAAATATGGAGGTAAAACATTAAAATTGGAGATGAGAATTTTTTAGGTTAAAGCATAGTACAACTATGGTGACCCTTAAAGCATTGTTTCTTCACATTTAATAGCCCATGAAACACCTCAAATGCTTTTTTAATTGCCCTTTGCATACTGAATAACAATCAAATAAATTTAAAGAAACCGCAAACAAACGACAAACATTTTTACACAAAGCTCGATGTCAAGAATCCATTGATGGAGTATTTGGCTGAAACTCTTTACTTAAGCACTAAAATCACTTTTGCCAAATCTAACATTTAAGAAGACTTTGTCTAATAATATTTAACAATTGTGTCTTTGATGTACAGCCATGACAATGATCTCAGTGAAGGATTATGGCATTGCATTAAGCAGAGGAGAAAACTACTTTAATACCATGGTGTTAACCCACCACGGTGATCTCTGGAGCAGCACAACTTATCTAATACATTAGGGACAAATTCAGGTTATTAAGCCTAATTAAATCTATTTTAACAGGATTTAGCAGCATCTATCTAGAGGTTGCCGGTCTTGATTTAAGTTTGTCTAAAGCCTGTGCCAGTGCCACATAAGTCACTGAGAAGGTTACTGTGCTCTTTGGTGGCCTTTGGATCAGGCTGATCTGCAGACAGATGCTTGCAGAGACATCAGCATTACAAATGGCAGAATACATATTTCTGCAGCCACCCTTTTATCTGACAGCTGTTCCATTAATGCATTTCTGAACCTGCAAGTCTGCTCCCCAGTTAATGGCTCATAATGCAAATAGATAATTGTTGACTATTTCCTGCTAAGCAAAGCAATCCCTATGTTTTTTTTAAGAGTTATTTAACTCTTTATTTTGCTTTTCTGGAATACAGTTCAGAGTCCAAAAAGGAGGGTTCAGCATCTTCCCTTTATTAATTGTTAAATCTCCTGCCTGCTGAAATGCGTATTTATAATCCCTCTAAGCTGTTTTAGAGATAATTGGTTTTGATCTGTCTTAAATGTTAGGGATGCTTTTTACTGTATCTTAATCTGTGCTGATGTTCAGTTGGTCAGATTTTCCTTCTATTTTAAATCAGCGTAAAAATTAGGATATGCTTTTTTTTTCCTATATTGATAACTGATACTGAAGGAAAGTGTCAAAAGGTTAGAGACAGCAAAATCCACAAGAGTTCTTGTATCAAATAGTTTCACAGGACAAAGAAACACAAAGCCTGATGTTACTGTCTGGCCTGATGTTTTTATTATCTGTGAAATTTCCAATGCAAGCTAATCTGTAATTTCCTGTTAGAATGAGTATACAGGTATAATTTTTTGCCTAGAAAAATCGTGTTTAAAAAGCATTGTAGAGATTCTTTAGAAACTGAATCATCTCAATCACTTTGGAAGAGGAAATATAGCAGTCCTCAAAGAAGCTGGAGTCCAGTGCAGACACAGTTCAGTTCCCCCCTGCCTGCCTTTTCTCTTCTCTGCAAGCTGTAACTCTGTCCTTGAACTTCCTTCTGTCAGGGGAGGTTCTCTGTCAGGAAGAACTTCAGAAATTAAAATCACATCCCTGCAGAGATAACTCCACACAAGGCAGTACAGCCCCTGGATTTGCTAGTACAGAACATCATGGATAGAAATACAGAAGACTCCTGGTGGTCTTTGTAATTTGCTGTTTGTATAAACTGGAATTTAATCACTAATGAATGAAAGTGTGGAGTTTGAAGGTAAAAGATCCAATAGCTGCCATAGTTTCCCTCACTGAGAGCTTCTTCCTTTGTGTCTTGCATTTGGCTATAATTGGAAGTGCACTATCCTGCAGAACCTGCAGAGGAGGAGCATGCGTGGATGTTCCCTTCTCAGGAAAAGACTATGGAGTTTTTGATGGGTTTGAAATGAAGTATCAAAAAACCCCAGAATATCAAAATGAAGTGCTTTCACATTTTCATATTACGACCCCCTTTTTTCTAGCACCGTGTAAAGAATTTAGCCCAAATTCTCAGCTAATTTTTAGTTTGCCCTGTTTCTCTTTATCGTATTGAATATATCTAACATGAAAAGCTACCTTTTTAGAAATAAAATTTCTGGAGATACCTCGTATTTTCAAAGGGAGCCACATTCACTATTTTCATAGTTGGACTTGAACCAGTAGATTTTCACTGATGTGTTTGTAAAATATCCTGACCAAAATGGCTTGATAATCCTGATATTTCCCTGATTTGAACATTTACAGAACAAAAAATATTAGTAAATGTTGAAGTATTTCAGCTTTTCTGTACAGTTTGTTTGTTTGTTTGTTTGGGGTTTTTTTTTGTTTGGTTGGTTTTTGTTTTTAATTTTTTTGTTTGTTTTTGGGTTTTGTTTGTTTTGTTTTGTTTTTGGTTTGGGTTTTTTTGAGAGCAGTGGATTTGAAGTAACTATCTCTGGTGCTTTAAAAGCTGTGGTAGAAACTTAGATCATTCTCACCTGCTGAAGAGGAATGACAACATCTAGTTGGGATGCAGGCATGCAACTCAGTAACTAGCCCTGTGCAAGGCTTGTTAGAACTCTAAAATGAAACCAGCGGATGTGCAGAGGAAGTTATGAACAGGTAGTATATCACAGGTATAGCAAGAAAGACCATTTTAAGTTGAAGAACTGTAGTTATTTGAAGCCATAAATTAGACATTCACATTAAAAGCCTTGTGAAGTATGTTACTTTAAATCAGAACAGGTTTCTTATGCCATCATTTTAGTTAGGTTGGAGAACCTCAGCCTATCCTTAATATTCCTCATTGAGTTATTAAAGACACATATATCATTAGAGTTAACAGTTTTTCAATAAAAAGGTAGTTAATTCGGTGTACAAAATCTGAATGACTTCTCACTCTGAACTATGGTCATTGATACAACCCTGGCTTGATATTAAATGCAAATACACTTCCTACTTCAAAAAAGGTGTTATGGAAGATACCACCTCTCTATCCAGAAATGTCTGCAACACGTCTATGGAAAAAAGAATTGTTTCACTTAGTTACATCAGTTACAATATTACATTTGTGTTTGGAAATTTGAGTCTATGTACTATTGGTGTTTTTCCTGCAGAAAACCAAAGATGTAATGCTGTACATACAATTTTGTGTTAGTTCTGATTACCACATGTAACTGGATGAATGATTTAAATACCACCTCCCGGTGAGAGGAAGAATAAATAGGCCAACAAACACATTCCTTTCCTTTTTTACAATGTATAAATGGATCTGTCATTGATGAGATTTGCTTTAGTGAATAGAGAAGAATGTGTTGTGTTTTAGAATAGTGATTGCATGGATTGTTGGTATATATTTGAATTGGATTATTGGTTAGCTGTGTGACTGTGAGGAGCCAGATAATGTTTGAAGTGCACTTGTCTTGAGGTTAATGTTATGTTAGAGTATTCCAGAATGGATTTGATTCCCAGCTCTGCATCAGTATCGCATTTGGAATCCCTGAGGAGCTGCTGTTTGGTTTGGACTTTTTTTAGCTGCCATTGAGCTGGATTCAAAGTTGTTTTGAGGAGTGTTTGCTGCAGGGATGCCCACTGGATTTTTTGGATTTATAACATAGTGCTCACACTGTCCCTGCTCTCTCAGCTCCACCAGTAAAAGGCTTTTTGGGCTCTGAGCTTGCCACATGCGTCAGTTGTAGTTTTGTTACTGTGATTAAATGAACAGTGGAATGGGAAGTAGGACAGATAGTCACAAGATATGAGGGATATTCTCATGAGAGATCTTGGTGGGAGAACCACTGTGGTCGTTCTCTGTGGGGGTTCCTCCACCACTCCACCAAAAGAGAGCTCATGGAGCCTCACAGTGACGGACAGCATCAGTTCAAGCCAAAACATCCAACACTACTTCCAAGTGATGGCAGCTCTGAATACATCACTTGGTTCCAGCCATTATCCCTGGGGTGAATCTGAGTGTACCTGCTGCAGTATTCAACTGTGCAGCTAAGTGCAACCCCCGAAGAAAGAAATAAGCTGTGGCATAAATATTTAAGCAGTTGTACAGGTGCTATGTTGTTTTTTTCAGCTAAATTTCTCTTTGTAAATATCTGAGTTCTATAACTGGAGCAGGCTCAGTAGAAGAAGCAGTGCTTTAAATTCCTTGTCAGTTGCACTTGTCTAGAAGGCACCACAGAGACAGAATTCTGAGACAGAACAATGTCTTAATTGAATTGAAAAAATCTTCTACTTTTCTCCTTTCTGCTTCTTCTGTTGAGCAACTGATCTCACGCAAATAGTTTCTTTCCATGTGGCTTTGGTAAATCTACAAGCCTCTTAAAAGCAGCAGTTTATCTTGTTTGGCTTTAAAGATTACAAAATTTTAAATCTAATTTATTTGATGCAGGAGCCACACTGGATATGTCTGTTTTATTTTTCATTTTTATTTGTTGTTGTGAAGCTTGTGACTTGTGAAACATGAGAAAGGGAAGAAAAGTTATGATTTTTTTTCTTTAGTGCTGAGGAGGTAGAGGCAAAAAGGCTGCTTGCATTGTCTTGAATAACATTTGGGAGCAAAAAATTCAGTTCTGAAATTTCAGTTTGAGGGATATGTATAAAGCAGACATTTTACTAAAATCAGATGTAGATTTTATGAGTTACAATGATCAGTGCATGTATGTTTTAACTGGTACCATTTTTTCTCCCATCTGACATACGATTTTCAGAGTAGCAGCATTTCTCTCTTTGAGCTGAGGTTGTGTGTCTCTCCTGTGTGCTTTGACTGCATCAGTGTCCCAGAAAAGCACTGAAGGGCCCCTGCATAGCTGGAGGATCTTTTTGAGAAAGATGCACGATGAGCTCATTACAAAACACCTATGGCTTTTCACAAGAATAGGAGACATCTGGAGCTCTGGTTCCACTCTGTATATTGCTTTTAGCCAGTGGATATTTTTCACAGAATATTGGTGGTATTCCAAGAGTGCAGTGCAGGAGAGAATTATTGCCGTGTCTTGCTTTATCTTGATGCTTTCAAGGATAAAAAATGTCTCTTCTCTGCACTTTTCTTTCAGGCTTTTTGCTTTCTAGCACTAAAGGGACCACAATATCTTTATTTTCAAGGGATGTCTATACTGTACTTGCTTGGTCGAATCATTCCTTGAGGCTCCAGTAGCCCTTACCTAGACCGCAGCTATTTCAGCCCCTGAGCACTTCTGAGGTCCAGGCATCCAATGCGCTGAAATCCACCCAGACTGTACTCCTGCATGGCCAGCAAATTTTCCCCAGCCTCAGAGCAAGCTAGAGAGACATGTAATGTTAAAAATAAAATGCAAATGCCTGAGTTATTTGAATATAATCACTTTATTAATTTAGCTGTCTAACAGATACTGATGACAGTCTAATAATAAGGTCCAAAATGTTCTTTCTCATTAAAGGAGTTAATGAACTCACACATCTTAAGAATTTCATTTTAATTATTAGCAGTAATTTATACAAGAGAGAGAGAAGTGCCAAAAAAATATTCCTATTGAGGAGTGGAAAATTGGTAAATCTGTTAATGAGAGATGCTGAGTGCCATGACTGAAAATTGTAAAAAGATTCCTACAGTTCTGATTCATGTCTATAAAGTTGCTGTGTGGCTGGATATTTTCCAGACCTCAGCACCCTTGGTATTCCCACTCCAGTGGCATTGTATGTGTCTTTGGCAGGCACAAGAAATATTTGTTTCAAGACAAAAAAATCCATGCCAACATATAGGTTGGGTATTACCAAATGATAAGGATTTATTTAGTAATAATGTATTTTTTAAATTTCTCCTAAATTTAAAAAAATAGAAAAATTGAATGCAAATATTTTCCTTGAGTTGAGGAGTGTGGTTCCTCTTTTAAACTCCAGCTCCTTCAAAAAATTAAATTTCAAAAGTCACAGTTCAGATGAACTCATTTTATATCTAATCATGCTCTCCATTTCTGTAAAATCAAGATGTTTTTTGCCATTACACCATGTTATGCTGGTTTTTTTCATCTCTCAGGACAATGGAAGCAGTAAGCCTGTTGCTCTAAGGAAGCAATTTCAGTTCTGAAAGTTTTCTGATATTTTACACCTGTAATGGACACTCATGAATGACTTAAAATGAGTAAACTGTTTAATTTTGTCCTGTGCTTCATTGGGTTCGTTTCCTTTGGCTTTCATGCTCAGATTTCAGTGTGTATTGATTTCAGAACCTTGTTGGTGTCAAAAATAACTACAGTGGAACTGCTGAAACCATGATCAATATGCATAAAAGATAAGCCATAAACCTGCAGGAAATGCTGAAAGAGGAAAGTTAGGAGTGGGTGGAGGCAGCAGATGTTTTCTAGAATTGGAATCAGTATGCAAAGTTGATTTAGGCACACAGTTGATTAACATAGTTAGGAGAGTACCTAAGGAGTCTTTACTGTTATTACAATGTTTTTTACATTGCATTCTCTAGGTACATTTCAGGAAATATAATTCCAGCTGAAATTTGGATAGCTGGGAGAGAGAGAGGACTACTGGCTTTCCTAAGATCAACCAGCAGCTCGACAGCACAGGTAGGAGCAGCATTTAAACCCTTTGCTTTGCACTCCTGTGCTCTGATGGATGCACCACACAACTTCCAGACATGTTTCATTTTGAGCAAGAGCTGGAAGCTCAGATCTGCAAATTTCCCTGAAATTCAAATTACAATCTTGAGATTTTATAAATGTTTTATCAGTCTTCTTTCAGTAACTTGATGGAGCATATGGTTTTTTTCAATGAATATTTGATATGAAGAGAGCATAATTGTGATGTAAAATTACATTTTATGATTGTTTGTAGTGTGACATTTGCACTTGGAAACACAGATCAAATCTTCTCTTTGAAGCACTGAGTTGCCCTCTGGACTTTGACAGTGGAGGAAGATGGAAGTGACTGCTTTAGTTTCTCAGATGGGTGGAATGAATCCAACCAGAGTGTGGGATATTTGGAATTGTGTACTCGTACTACTAATACATTAGGCTGCTTTGAATTTTCAAACTTTACATGTCAAATAGTGGGAGAAGTACCTCGCATATCAAATACAGAGGAAACAAAGTTGCTCAGACCTGTGTGTAATTGTTGGGTCATAATATTCATGTGATAGCATAAAAGGACTGGCAGAATGACAAATTCTATACTTTTCAAATCCTAAGGAAACAAGACAAACTTGAAGTGCTGATAAGAGACTGTCAATGTGTTTGCTTCACTGCAACAGAGGAGTGTCTCTGTCATCTTAGCAGTGGTTAAGGATTAGCAGCTACCCTTCTTTTGTGAATGGGTCTCAGCTCTCCAGCAGTGCAGCTGTAGTTCTCTGGGTATTCCTTTTTTCCCTTTTTACACTTCCCCTTTTCCAATTAGTGGGAACTTCTGGGCTGCTATGACTTGTCATATGGCTTGATTTATTGAAATTAATTTTTTGTTCTTGTGACCTTTATAATTCACTGTTTCACCCCATTTGCATTCATCAGAGTTCTCTAGTCAAAGTACAAAGTGAAAACTGCAGCACTAATCAAAAGTGATCAGATAAAATAGATGAGTATTAAATAGACCAAATGAAAGACTCGTCCATCCTGCCTTGAGTGCCAGAGCCCTACACACTCCACGAGTCATCTTCCTTTCCTCTGCAGTCAGCCCACGATGTGCTCATGGCACACAGCTCCAGGTCTTCAATAAATGACGAATTATAGACAGTTATCCCTTCAAAAATTAACTTGACCTCTTTTCATCTTGTAGCTGGTTTATATTTCTGAGGGCTTTGATATAACCTGAAGAGTTGTATCTACCTTATATTACAAAATTGTACTGGAACAGCTGCATTATTAATATTATGGCTATATTGATAAAATCATCTTGACTTCATGTAACTGAAAGCTGAACAAGTGTAATGTGTGTCATTGGAGGTAGTTTGGCAGATTCAGGGCTTTGTTTATACCATTTGTCCCTCCAGCCTTTGCTGACAAATAGTTACAAGTACAATCCTTAAGTGAATTATAATATAATATATATAATATATAATAATAATACTATCTTCTTTTCAAGTGGAATGAAGAATTCTAGAGTCTAAAACCATGGACAGCATCAGTAAACCACTTGAGCTGATCTTGGACTCTGAACTCCAACTCCAGGGCACATTTTCTAACAGTTAAATGCTAATGAGAGTGGACATGTTATATTTCACGGTTCCAAACTCTTTTTTACTCTCTGCTGCACTATTGCCTGACTCTGAGCCCTTGTGTTTGTATTTAATACGGATTAAATCTATTCCTTAGGAAATACTTGGAGCATGAAAGCTGCTGTATTAAATTAGTTCATTACAGCTTTACATGCATAACTGCATAAACATTCATTTGCTTCCTACTTTGATCACCTCTGATCCTGGCTGTTAATGCTACTGACTTCTACAAGCCTTTTTTCCCCTTGGCTATTTTTCAATTCTAACTTGAAGTTGTCAAGAGCAGTTTCTGTTTATTTCCCATGATAATGACTTGCCTTTATTTTAAATAGTTTTTACTTAAGTCAGTTCTATTGGGGTTTTTTTGCATCCATGTGGAAAAAGCATTGAGGTACCAGCACTGTTTTGTTTCTGCTGTGTTTCACCTGATGAAGCACCTTGGTCTGTCACTGAAGGGCACTGCATAAATGTAATGTAGTATTATTTATTTATTATCCTAGCACCACACTGACAGGCTGCCTCCCAAATACATCAGAGAGCACATTTTTCATTCCAGTTTTTGTTGTACTCTTGCTGTGTGTTTTCTTCACTTATGACTTCTTGGAACATTTCTCTGGTCTTTTTCTGTGATTAGACACTAGAAGTTTATACCAAATTTACCTTTCAGCCATTTCCATCAGTTGTCTATTAATTATTTATTTTCAGTGCTTAGTGTAGTGGGTTAACCATGGTGGGTACTTGAGCACCACAGAGCTGCTGCCACCCTGCCCGTGGTTCAGGAAAGAAGGAAAGGAAAAGTAGAAGTAAGGAATATTGGGGATGAAAAAAAAATGCCAAAAATTGTTCAATAAGTGAAGGATAAGTGGAAAAAGAGGTAAGAAGGCAACAAAATAAATGATGAAAAGGCAATCATTCCTCCCGCCTCCCACGGGTAGACCAATGCCCAGCCAGTTCCTGAGGAAAAGACAGGTCAACCCTTCTAAAATTCCTTCCTTTCCATTCTGTTGCTGATGAACTAATTCTTGGCAGTGACGCTCTCACAATGCTACATGGTATGCAATATTTCTTTAGTTAATTTGGGTTATCTGTCTGGTTGTGTCCCTCCCAGTTTATTCTGCCCCTCAACCTGTTTGGTGGGGGGCAGAGTGAGAAGCAGAGGAGCCCTTCGTGCTGAGCAAGCACTGCTCAGCAAAAGCCAGAACATCAGGGTGTTACCAGCACTGCTCTGATACTGCAATAAGTTCAAACTTTTCTAAATGGCACAAACTCTAAAGGAGGTATCTTGTTTTATGTTATGTTATCCTGTTAAGTGGTAGAGGAAGTTGCCATTGCAATGCAGGGCTGAGTTAATGCTCTGTGTTACTGCTCCACAAAAACATTTCATGCAGGATAATGTGATTTGCAGTTTTAGATAATTTACATCAGGCTTTTGTAACCGCTAAGCCATGGTGCCCAAAGTATTGGTACAAATTTCCATTGGATATCATTTGGCAAAGCTGAGACTACTGAGTGGGAAAAGAAACCCTGAACAGTCAGGAAACAAGCTTATGAGATGAATGGCTTTAATACTTTTGTGAACCATTCTAAATCTACTCATACTAGAAATACATGCAATTGTCCATAAAATAAATTGCCTTTATCTCATAATTGTCTTTGCTAATTACCTTTTTAGCAAATAAAAAGGTGAGAGGGCTGAATGCTTACGTCTATGATTTTCAGTGGTGCATGCTTATATTGTCCCTTTGTTTACATCGATATGCATCCCTAGTGTAAAAATGTTACACTTCCACTTTGCCCTAGTAGCTGAAGCAAAGCCTGGCTGTGCAATCAGTGCTACCTGGGAATAAGAATGCTCTATAATTGATGAGATCCACGGGCCTGTTCCTTACTGCAGTACTTTTTCCAAATGGGATAAAATGTTCCAAATAAGAACTGCCTGCAATTAAAATTGTATCATACCATTACAATGGTGTATGTATACTTGTACTGTCCTGAGGGCTTGTTTCTCGTTTTCTACCACAGCTGCAGACTGAAAGGATCGAAAAAAAAAGTGCATTCTAGAACTAGAAAGAAACATAGAGAAAGCTGGTTTTACCACTAAGTGCAGCATATGAAAATGGCTGTAGAATTACCTTGGTCCTCCTGCCTTGATTATTAAATCTTTCCTGGTCCAGAATTTTCCCAAGTTCTGGTCTCTGAAGAGGGAAAAATTTAACAGCTAGAGATTTGAGCTGCTGAGAGTTAGTTCATCTTGTTTGTGTAAGATTTATCATAATGGCATCCCTGCTGCAAGGCAGGACCATTACAGTGCTTCCACTATTCTTCTGGTTTTCTGCTTCTCTGACTAAACCCCTACACAGGTAACAAAGGAGCTAGAAAGCAACATGAATTTAGAAATGTGGCTCTACTTTCTGCCTATGACATGGTACAATATGCAAGTGATATTCTAAAATGTGAAAAATATAGTTTGATATGTCTATATTTTAACAATTTAATTGAGCTACACCAGAGAATCTGAGTGTCAGCAACTGTTCTGCCATCATCTTGGTAGCAAAAATGTATATTGGCAGACCTTGCACAAGTCTTGCTACACTGATTAGCAATACCTCAAAATTTAATTTAATCAAAATCCCCCAAATTTTCACCACACAAAGGTGAATTAGGGAACTTTTCTTATGTAGCCTGCACAGTTCAAAACTTGACCAGCAGAACTACGAATATAGAAAAAAAGTTTTCAGCACTGCCCCAGAGCATTGTCTTGCTGCTCTGACAGTCTATATGGGAAGAAGAGCTTCCTACCACTCACTGTTCAAAAAAATCTTCCTCAAAAAAGAAATCAGCATCCAGGTTAACTTAGCACTGCTGTGATTATCCCTGCTTCAAAGCCACACAGGGTTATTGCATGATCATTTGCTATGTACTCTTATCACAGATATATCCTCCTTGACTTCGGGAAGCAAATGCAATAAGGCAGAAAGTATCAGCTTTGATCCTTTCCCACTGGATTACAGGATAATTTGTCTGGCTTCTGAACAAGTGGCAAATTACAGGGAAGGCACATGATAAGGACTTGCACAGAGAAAACCTCTCTAAACTATGCCCTGGAAGGAAAGCAGCACTCAGGTTTTCATTTCTATCCCCAGACCACTCAGATTAAGCTCACAGATAATGCCCTTTGTGTTCAGTTAAGGTTCTTGTGCCTGAGGAGCAGAGGAGTCAGAGGTTACCTGAGTGAGAGCCTAGGTCAGAGCTGAAGTGGAGACTGTTGAGGCAGTATGGATTGTATAAGATGCCATGAAGAATGAGCACTCTGTTCTGCAGAGGACAGTTGTACAGTCCTTTCTTTTTAATGGGATTTCAAACAGATTTCTGCACAGTTTCTATCAGATTGGCACTCATGCTTTGAGCTTTTTTCCCCCTACCGTGTTTGCTGAGAAAAAACAAAATTTGGTTAATCCAAGGCTTGCGATAAGGCATCAGGATGCCCATATGAAACATAATCCACTACAGAATCCAGATAATAAACCCAAACACATAACAATATTGAGAATACGCAGTGCCCTGAAAGTCTCCTTTAGCTAAAATTGGTGAAGCTGCCTGAGCTTGGAGTAAAAAATCTGCTTCCTCTTTGTGTTCCTATTCCCATCTTTTATTCGAAGAACTTTGAGCCAGAGAGCCTAGAGGAGACAAATTAATTGAAACTCGTAGAGGATTTAAAACATAAAGGTGATGGAAACAATAAAATTAGAGACTTAATTCTCAGATGTCTGAATTAATGTATATCAGTGACTTCCATTAAGCAATGCCAGTTTCCTTAACAGCAAAGTATTTGGCTCTAGATTTGGTTATGTGGCCAGAGGCCTGCTTAGGGAGCCATTGCTCCAAAGAACTGCTCAGAACTATGTGAAGACTTTGGAATTTGTATGTCAAGATCAGTGGTTTTGTTAGTCTTGCATTACTGTTGTTGGGTTCTGGGGGTTTTCTTATCCAAGCCAAACCATAAGTTTGTTTTTGTTTCTAATTTTCCAGCAGATGTCATTTCTAGGATATATATCTAGGCCAGACAGACTGTTCAGTGCCTCTGTTTTGTCATAAAGACATTTAGCTTATCTTGAAAGTCTAACCATTTCTGTACAGCTAAAACAATCTTGGAAATCCTGATTTTGTGTGTTTATGTGTATGTGAGGGGTTTAAATCCAGATTTGGAATAAATTACTAGCCATATCTGGATTTTGACTTATCTTTTCAGCTATTCTATCTTGCTAATTGTTGCCTGATAGGGGTTGTGGAAATATCTCTGCTGTGCTTGTGTTCCCTGCTCTGAACTGGCTTTGGCTGCTACTTATCACTTCTGTCAAACCCTATCAGCATCTGCACTGCAGTGCTGGGAGCAGCAGCTGCCTGGCTGAGAGGAAGTGTCCTCTTCCACCTCAGTAATTCCCCAGTCTTCATGGTGCTTGTGAAGTTCCCTCTACACTTTTGTGGGGAGGGTAGAGCTGCAATATTTGGGCAGCAGTTGTAGCATAAGTGATGTGTTAAAGATTGGTACTTGCAAGATTGGGATATACAGTGTCATCTTTTGAGGCTTCAGGTGTGTGATTCTGTTTCTGATGAGTTTATTTTTTTTCTCTACTGTACATGTCAGAAGACAGAGAGGACCTGCCGGATGTAGGGGACAACCAAGGAAACTTTTGTTGGTCTGTTAGATTTCTTTTCTTTCATTTGTTGTCATCCTTCTCACCAGAGTGCTGTGAGAAAGCAATGATAAATTATAATTGTGGGAGAAAGTGGTCTAGGTAACAATTTTAGTCTGTAAAAACATGTACTTCTCCCATCTATGTGTCATTTTTGTGGGAATATCTACAATAAGGAAATAGCACATCTCTACTGTCAGTTAGCTGTCTGCTGCAAGATGCGAGTCCTGATGTCTACCAGAAAGCAGATGTCCAAGCTACATAAAACCAGATAAGACAGCTGCATTATTCAGTGTATGAGTAAATCCTACAGCATACCATCCTCTCTATGCATGAAAAAAAACCTGCTTCTTTTCAGTCAAGAAAACTCTTCTGCTCAGGATGATGGCATGCCTTTTTCTGTTGTTTTTGGAATCTCCCTAATTTCTTTGCCTAGTAAATTTCTCAATACTTCTTTGAAGAGTGTCAATATATACTCCTGTACAGAAGCCATCTGCTCGTTTAGACACAGAAATATCCCACACTGTCACTACTTGTTAGCTTTCTTTGCTATTTCAGTTTCTTCTGTTTATAGCAATGAGATGCATATCACTTTTAACATGTAATTCCTTCTTTTCTTGCTGACCTCAGGTTAATACTACAGGAAGATTTTCAACCTTTAAGTGTGACAAACATGAGGCACCATGTATTTTAAATGTCCAAAGAAAGACGCAATTCCAGAAGGTGACATAAAGGGAGTGACAAACACTGCCTGACTCAAATGCCAACAATAAGGAATATTCTTGTCAAGGCTAATGGAAATTCAATCAGAGCATCAAATTAATTTACATGGTACAGATGAGTAGTAGAGCCAGCAAGAGAAATCTCACAGACAGCAAAGGGTCAAGAGGGACAGAAAGCTGCTGATCTACTCCCCAGCTTCACCTTAGTGATCCTTGGATGTCCAAAAGGCCTTGGTATTAACAAATGGGGTTTTGGTTTTTTTTGTTGGATTTTTTTGTGTGCGTGTTTTGGTTTTTGTTTGGGTTTGGGGGGGTTGTTTGTTTGGGGGTTTGGGTTTGGTTTTTTTGTTTTTGTTGGGTTTTCTTTGTTTTGGTTTGGTTTTTTTTGTTGTTGATTTGTTTTATTGTTAGTTTAGGTCTGGTTGTGGATTTTTTTGGGCTTTGGGTTTTATTTTTTTTTTTTTTAGAATGGATTTTGTCTTTATAGCAGGGTTGTANATTTGTTTTATTGTTAGTTTAGGTCTGGTTGTGGATTTTTTTGGGCTTTGGGTTTTATTTTTTTTTTTTTTGAGAATGGATTTTGTCTTTATAGCAGGGTTGTATTTGGGGCTAGTGATCAAGTTTTGGATAGGCAGTGCCAGATCTTGTATGCATGGGTTTGAGAAAGGTACTGCCTGCTGTTTGGGATGTGACATAGATTTATTATCCTGTTTCTTAGTGGTTTGACTGGGTCCCAGAGTATTTTAATCTGCTGTTGTGCCATTATCATTATTATCTAAATAGCACCGTTTCCTGACTGCATTGCTTTTAGGTCATTAATATTACCAGAATTCTGAAGTTAAATTATTTCTTGAAGTTCCTTAACTCCCTCCTTATCTTCTTAGTAAATAAGACTGATAACTTTATCACAGCAGATGGTCAGGAATTTACATGCCCCGATATTATAGTTCTCCTGCCTCTGTGTCACTGCTTGATCGATGAGCAAAGGATCCGTTCAGGAGCATGAGTGTAGAACATGAAAGAACCTCTCAGACTGGTAATGAGACCTTGTCTTTCTGGGGTTAACTGAACTCTGATTCACTCCTGACCTGTCAGGGCTTTTTTTTGTACAGGAGAGTTTGAGAAAAGTGTATTTCCTGCCTTTGACTGTTAGTGTTAACTTTTTCTGTGTCTAAGAAAGAATTAACTCATGAAAATGTTGAATGAAACTGACAGATAGTAAAAGTAGAGAGAGTATTTTGTGTCCCTTCCCTACTGCTCCTCTGCTACCCAAGAGAGACTGCAATTTTCCAAACCTGGCTGTGACAAAGGCTCGGCTACCTGTCCCTCGTGCATTATTAGCTTATGCAGATACACTCACTGCCACAGTCAAACCTTCATCTCCTCCGCCACCACCTGATGGCATTGTAGCTGTGTCCTGCTCCTTCAGGTCTGGTTTTTGTTGTTGTTACTACTTCCACACCCTGACTCTGAGGCTTAAAGTCTTGAATATCCCAGCAGAGGCAAGTGTATAATGGCAACAAAGAACTTGTTTGAAAATTCCATCACAAGGAAAAGCTTATCTTTTTGAGATACTTTGGTGGATCACTTATGATGACGTTATATGGCCCACTGCTCATTTTTCCAATATTTTAAAAATTTTCACTCAAATGTCCTTGTAGAAATTTGGTGAGATCTGGGAATGAGATAAAAAACAAGTTGCTCTATTTTAGTAATGAGGAATTGAGGCACAGTTAGACTATGGCATTCTTGTAAGCTTATTTTAAACACCTGAAGACTACAGGGAGTATTCAATGTGAGAATGTTCATTAATTTGTGCTTTGACAATAACATCCCCTAGTTTATTAATCAAGATGACTAAGTGTTACATGGGAAGTGGAATTTTTATTGAGGGAAAAGTGGAAGAGTCAAATTATGGTAAGGTGATAGTAGTGTATCTTCCCCTGTCACATCTGCAAATATGAATTAGATGTGTTTTGTTGAGAGTGAGAGTCAAAGATGCAAGCTCACCTTGACTTGGGACAAGCAGAAATTATACACTAAATTCAATATTTTGAATTTAAGGAACAGTTATTTGGTAAAATCCTGAAATCTGGAAAAAAA
This sequence comes from Eulacestoma nigropectus, assembly GCA_013397775.1. Lineage (NCBI taxonomy): Eukaryota > Metazoa > Chordata > Aves > Passeriformes > Eulacestoma > Eulacestoma nigropectus. The sequence continues at coordinate 224,993 of VZTE01001753.1, forward strand.
ATTTAATAGTTCTATTGGGTTTCTACAATGCCAGAGGAACAGTGAAGGGTCTGAAGGCAAATTCACATGAGGAATGTCTGAACTCACTTGGTCTGTTCAGTGTGGGCAAGAGAAGACACACAGGAGATCTCACTGCAGTCTAAAACTTCCTTGTAAGGGGAAGAGTAGTTTTAAAAACTGGGGACGTGAAATCTCTAAAAATGTGAACTCTTATGGATAAGCAGAGTGGTGAAACTTCAAATGAGCAGTGTGCGAGAGATTTTTATACATCTTTGGAGTATCTTGACATTCCATAAATGCTTCTGTATTGATCTTTCACTAGAAAAACGATGTCTTTTTGCAAGAGGAATAGCTAGAATAGTTGCAATTCATGGTGTGGATTTGAAAATTTTTGTTGTTTCCTATGCTTTTTGCAGAACTGAAAACTTTCAGTAATATCATTTGTTGAGTGTTGATTGATGCCTTGGATTGTCAGCCTGTGCCAGTGCTTTCTGATCGTCGTTTTCACGAAGTGCTCTTCTGCTTCAGCTTTCTCTGAAGTGGGATTTGGCATTTTTGCATTTTTCAAATGGAAAGCCAGTGATGAGATCTGTAGTCATAAGATGTTGTTATGTCAAAGAGCTCTCTGCTCCTGCAGCCATCAGCACGTGTGGTTCTATTACAGAAAGAAAACAAGCAGCTGCTGATGGCAAGGAGCAGTAGGGGAGCAACAGGGGGCTTAATTATGCCCAAACTGCTCAATGTTTCGGTGCACCTGGCACCCTTGGGTAGGTTATGTAGGTTTTTATTACAAAAATGTTTGTAAGAAAAGCTCTCTAGCCTTCAGCGACACTCCAAGAAAAGGCATTTTATCCCTAGAAACGCTAATTCACCGAGTCTGATGAGATGCGATTTTTGAAGTGTACCCTTGAAGTGTCACATGGCACTTCCAGAAATGAAGTTTCAGTGTGTCAGGTCTGTTAAGTAAAAAGCAAGGTTTATTAAGGAGAGGCTGAATTACCTGCAGGAGTTACCTGCACTGTTTGTGTACAACCCATCAGACAGGACACGTGGGGTTGAGTATACAGCCCTAGAAATTGAAGTGGGAAAGAAAAATCATCTGTTTGGTGCATGTGGCATCCCCAGAGAGTCAGGGTGGCCTCCCTCTTCTTGTGACTGGCTTGGAGTAGTGTGTCTCCTGCTGGGGCACTTAACTCTGGCATCTGACTGAGGCTCTCGAAGGGTTTACAGGACCAAAAGGTTTTCTTGCTCCTTGGCAGCAGCTGTGCCCTTGTTTGCCCTTTGTGTCCTGGTCTGTGTTCAGACTAAGCAGATCTTTTGTCCTACTGCTGATGCTGTCATTTCCTAATCCAAAAGCTCTGAGTCAGTGGACAGACTGAATTCTCTGGCTTTTAGCAATTCTGTCATGAAGCTGAACAGCTGAGGAATGAGTGCAATGGAATAGTTTTCAGTTGTCTCTCAGTTTTGGATTAAACAAGAAATATCCTGTGGAGGTTTTCAAGTACATGTACACAGACTCATGTATGTATTTATAATTTATTCTCTGGCCCCCTGAAGAATAAAAAAAATATTCCTTAAAAAACCGAAACTGTAACTGTATTGCTCATCATATTTCTGTCTCAGTAAAATTTGAGCATTTCAAAATGGAAGCATTTCACAAGGAAGATGAAAGTTAATTTAGAATTTGGTTAGCCCCGTTCAACATTTGTATAAAAGGTGTCTCCTATTGGATTAAGAAATAAATTGGCTGGTTGTATAAAATGCAACATAGATGTTAAACTGGAAAATATGGGTGGGATGACTGGCAAACATTGTAGAGCTACAATTTTATTTCCTTTGTTTGAGTATGGTCTTAACATATCTAAAAGGATTTATGAAAATGTCAGTGTTCATTGAGAAGACCACCAGTGTCCATAAACTATTTTTAGCATTTTTGTGGTATTCCTCTAAAGGCAAATTTCATTTTGGATTTTCTCATATTAACATAAAGAATTTCCCCAAAGCCCGAGATGTTTCCTGCTTACTTAGCATATTTAGATGGCTGACAGTGAGACTGTGCTGTGTTAAAACTCAGATTTATATTTCCTGTGGCATAAGGTGTAAAATTTTAAAGGCGGTATTAAATTTTAAGTAAACTTCTTAGTGCATCCTTATCTTCCAAACCCTTGAGGGTGTGGGGAAAACTAATGACTTTTTTTCCCCCAGCTTTCTTATTTTGAGGAAGTAATAACATTGTGAGAAGTTTTCGTATTAGCAGAGAAATCTGAACAAAGTTAACAGAAAATAAAATAACATGCAATTTACCATTAAGTTCTGAGGAAATAGGTAGATAGATAGATTAAAAGCATATTTTCATAGATATAAAATAAATCTTGCATTAATTAAAGCTTCTTATTTAGTTTTTAGCATGTTAAAGCAAAACCATCTCAGTTGTGAGCTGGTAACCATTGTTCCAGTATTCTCTAGTACTCTTCTAGCATTTCTCTGGAGACTCTCAGCACTCAGAAAAGATGATTATGACAGAATTCTAACATAATAAAATATGTCAAGATGAGAGTGTTGCATCTTTAAAATAATCCAGAAATTTTGAGGTGAGCAGTTAATAACTTCAGGGTATTATTAATATATTCCTCCATGTATCATTATTTTACGTATGAAATTCCTGTCAACTGAACAGCCTAATTTATTGGGTAATGGGAAAACATCTTGTTATACTTCACACTTTAAAGTGCTTAATTAATGTCTGAGGCTTTAGGAACTCACATGAGCTAAATTTCGGATTTATTTTTTTTTAAATAGCTTAGAAAACTGGCCTAATTTCTATAGCATAAACCCAAAGCATCTTACTAGTTTTTGTTAAATGACATTATCTAGAACAAATTATTTTCCCTTCATTTCAAACTAAAAGGTATGAATCTTAGATTGTTGGACCTTGTAGTCATGTTCTACCTTGCACCATTTTGACACAATATCCAATTGTACTAAATTTTAAATGGAGCTTGAAACATGTCTAATTTAGGAAATATTTACATATAATCAAGGAAACACGACAGGGAACTCTATTTAGTAGCAATGCATTCAGTGTTGTAGTTGATATTGGAAATCTTTCTAGGAGGACACAGTTAGTTTAACAAAGCAGTTATGGCATATATTGCACACAGAGGAAACCAGCAAATTGCACTGCTTATTTATTTACCACCTTCATCAGGATATTGTTGTGTGAAGGGTGTTTTTATCTGTTTAGTAAATTTGCTTTGTCATGACTTAGTAGACCAACCTGCATTTTGTGCTTGATAATTTTTTCAGGATTTATATTTGGAGGAGAGAAACTCAGCCAAAACAAAAAAAACCCACCCCAAAACAATTTTTTAAAAAGTCTCAACAAAACCCAAAAAATCAGAAGTATCTGAATAATGACACGTGTGATAATACAAAAGATGTATGCAAGAAGACTTCCCATAAAAGAGGAGTCACACTTTTAATCAAGTGCAATAGTGTGTGGATTGCACGTATTACAGTATATTATGTCTTACTGGTGCTTCAAACTTCATTGATTTTTAGAATGCATAGCCTCAGCCTTTCCCTGAACAAATTCCAAGAAATCACTTTAGTCACTTACTGTGATTCATGATATCCTCTAGTGCTTGTAAATAACCATGGAAATTTTGTGGGGAAAAACTGATGTGGATTTGTACTCTGTGTTGATGGCAGTTTTGGGGGTTCACTGGGGTTCAGGGGCACAGGTATGCTGTCGAGTGAGCAGGGTGATAGAAAGGGTGGCAGAGGAGAGGTTTAGCACTGGTTCTTTCCAGGATTCTCCTACTGAAGGCATTGCTTCCTTCTCTTTCCACCTCTCTCAAAGACATCCCACAGCAGCAGCAGAGAACACCCTCCCTTGGGCTAGGCCAGTGTGAGTGATCAGAGATCCCCAGGGTCTGCGAGTGCAGCACTTTCTCCCTTGAAAGGCTGAGACTCAGTTTGGGCAGAATTTGCTTTCTATCAACAGGAATATATGACTGTAGCTTTTGCCTCTCTTCTCCCTTAATTCCTGTGCTGAATCGGCACGTGGAATTATGGCAAGTATAATTTTCTTTTCACTCTGCGTAGTTTCATTGATATACAAATATTAAGGAAGTTAATTTGCTTGTGGGCAATGTTTTATTAAATACATTTCTGTCATCCAGCAGTGTTCTGGTTCTTGGCTAAGACCCCAGTTTCTCATGCAGTAGCCTGGTGCTGGCTGTTCTGCTGTGTGTGAGCGCTGAGGAGCACATTGCCATTTATTGAAACTAGCTGTGAAAATAATAGGTACAGCTCCAGCCTTGAGGTGTGGATGCAGCTTATTTCCATTTGGGTTTAGATATCTTCCTTTCCTCAAGCACACAAGTATCTAATGCCTGCCAAAGGAAATAGGTTATAAATCAAAATCTTCTGGCTCCTGTGTGCAGCAAGAACTCATAACCCTTCTTTTTATGTTTTGTGTTCTTTTCATTTTAAATATTGACACATTTCTTGAGCCAATTGCTAAAAGTTCCCTTCATGTAACTTAGTGACAGCCCAAGCAATTGTGCCAGGACGCAGAATAATACAATATTTCCTTTAATTTTCATTGCTGTGGTTGTGTGAGTTTAATATTAAGTTACTAATTTGTTGGAGGTGAAGGCAATCAGCATTAGAGTAAAAAAGCTATGAATCTTAATATTAGTCTGAACAGAAAATGTAATATTTAATACTTACTGCTCTAGTGAGACATTGAGCGAAACACAAAATGATGGTAAAGGAATAAGAAGGTTCTTAAATATGTTAGAAAATTGTGGGATTCTGCTTGTCTAGAAATACCTCAGGAGCTGATGAATCGAGATAGAAAAGACACTTGTCCACCAGCAGTCAATGAAATCTTCCTGTGACAAGGGTTAGAGTCTTTAAATCCCTGATAATCCGAGAGATGTAATCCAGACTGCTTCTGGAAGGTGTAATGTATTGATGTTGAAGTTGCAGGAAAAATTTAAAATATTTTGTTTACACTTTTTATTGTATTCAGTATTTTGGGGATGAATTTTACCAATATTTTCAATAGAATGTTTAAAAACAAAGTATAACTGCTGTTTTCTAGTCAGGTTTTCAGTACTTTTACATGAAGGCAGCAATTTTAAAATGACAATGAAAGTCACCTTTTCAGAGTCCTAACACATGAACTGAATTAAATAAATCATTGGATTGACCTGGATATCTCGAAAAATCATTCTGAGTGAATATCAACACAACATGAGAACGAAAGTAGAATAATTTGCTTGAAGAAAATGAGTTTGTTAGCCCATAATTCAGTCAAGGTTGTTTGCGTGTTTTAAACACGGTCCCGGAACCTTTCCATGAAATCCCAGTAACTTCAGCAAGGAAGGGCATAGATTCACATGTTCTTTCCCATATAAAGTCCTGCTATTTTAGGAGGCAAGAAATTGAGGTACAGCAGGAAATTCAAAGGCAATGCAATTCCCAGGCTGCCAATGAAGGCATAGGCTAGTAATTAAATTGTTAGTAGCATTATTAAGTAGAAATTTGTGTCACTGAAGCTGTATTCAGGTAAGCACGTACCTTCCTTCTGATGCATCCTATTCATGTGAGAGTCCTTTTTCGGTCGCAAGACCATCTAAAATTTCTAGAGCAGAAGAATTTCTAGAGCATAACATCATTTTTAAGTCTATGAAATTATCTTCTGGTGCTTTTTGATTTTTTTTTTTGTTTGGGTGTGTTTGTTTGTTTGTTTGTTGGTTGGTTTGTTTTGGGGGGGGGATTTTTTGTTGTTTGGTTTGGTTTTGTTTTTGTTGGGTTTTATTTGTGAAGCTTAGATTTCCTTAACTAAATACCTTTTGATCAACAGTCTTTTTATTGCAAAATGTAGTAGTAGGGTCATATAAGTTTTAGTTTACTTGATACATAAAAGAGTACTATAGTAGTCTCAAAATGTTAGTTGTACTGTTCTTGACCCATAATAGAAATTTCATTTTTTTGCTTCTCAGAAACTTGAGTTTTTACTCTTTGATCCAATGTGTACTGCAATTACTATTGTAATTCTAAATATTTTTGTGGGCATGAAAAAAAAATCACAACAAAGTTTCTAGAATGTTAAAAGTCCACATGATTTACGTGCCCAGTTCCTGAGATTTTTTTAAATTTATTTTGCTGGTAGACACATTATATAGAAGTTTTCTTCACAGTTAGGGGCTCGTCCCACTCTTGCGGGAACATTGGCTGAGTGTGACATGGAGAATGAAGTCAGAATTCCAGCTACATCTTTGTGTGCAGGGATGCTCAGACTATAGATACTGGGCTTATCTCAGTATCTCACTTGGAACCATGATGTTCTCAGCCAGGATGGAAAGGCTAAGAAGAAAAAATTTTCCTTTTTATTGTGTAGATCTAATTCAGATGAATTACAGAAGGGTCACAACTTTTCATTACAGATTACTTTTATTAAATCACAGGCACTGTTGTTTCTTCCTTCATACATACTGAGAGCCAGACTGGAAGTAATCCAAGCAGCTTAATTTTGGCCTGAAAGTAACAAGAGAAGGGAGAAATTGTATCTTTTAACCTGTATTTCAAGCCACTGTTGTTTAAGGTTCCTAAGAAAAATAAAGGAGACTCAAGACAGTTAATAAATTATTCTGAGAATCTAAGGGATACAACTATATATTTAATGGCATTTCCTAATATCTAATACGAATATTTAAGGAATAATTAGTTCTTTAGAAGCATCTTGAATATATTATCTTTCCTGCACTAGAATAGTCAGTTGTCCTGTCTGTCTGTTCCCTCTAGAAGACAATACTGCATCAGTTCTACCAACTGTTCCTTTGTTATATGACTTGGGAAATTCTTACAAGAAACCCTTTGGAGCTATCTAGAGTAGGATTCCTTCCACCCTTTCACTTCCTTTTCATTTCCCTTGTCTCACATCTAATTTGTCCATTTTTTTCACGCTTTCATTGGAAATATGGTTATTTTGTTATGGAACTACCTCGAGATAGGTTTTCATTGACTTTGCTGACTATGAAATCATAGGGTTTTTTGAATTTCCGTGAAGAGTTGTATTTAATATGTGTATATTGGCAAAAAAGGAGAGATTGAAAACTTTCTCAAAATTCTTCAGAGAAAAACCATGAAGAAGAGAGAACAGCACTGTCAAAGTCCCGTGACTTCTATTTTCTCATAAAAAGCTCTGCCTTTAGCTTCTAATAGATTGTGAAACCTGAGCAACCAAACATAACGATTATAGTAGCAGAGAGTCAATATGAGTGTTTTATGAACCCAGGTGGATAAGAAACAAGAATTGATCTAATTCTATAAAGTCCCTTTCTGACCATGTTACATGCTATAACTCAAACTTCTGTTTATTCTGTTTGAACTCAATGTGGGGAAAAATCCATAAAATGAAATGCAACAGTAAATACAGAACGTTAATGCTTGGGAGAAACATCAAAACTGTCAGTACTTGTAAAAGGGTTACTTCGTGAAAACACGGTTTATCATTATGTCTCTTTTACCTTCATGCTTCTTACTGTCAATTCTGAGTCTGGAAGTGAGGGAAACTTCCTATTTATGCCTTCAATGGAATGCACATGATTTTCTGTTTGTATCTTGTTGGTGTTTCGGCAATAGCTCACTGCCTGAACAAAGGGAGAGTTCAGTAGTAAATTACTGCAAAATTATATAGCAATGTGGGCAGCAGGAGTATCTGCAGCAGTGAGCATCCTTTCAAATATTTTAGTATTTGGTATCATTAAAAATTATGTTAGAAGTGAGCATGAAAGAACTGTATTTTATATATTTTTTTAAATGAACAACAAATTATTGTTTATTCACTGAGCTTCTGCAGTTCCTATGCACTTCAAAAATACAGCCTTGTGTTTTTAATGCATCAAGGAAATGTAGGCAGAAAGGCCTGTGTGGTCCAGGAGGGTAACGTGGCGCTGCTTTGCACATTTCAACTGAATTTAGCCAGATTTATTGGCTAAAAATAAAACTAGAGCTGAGGTAGAAAGATGGCTCAGCAACTGAGAGGCATAAATTAAATACCAGGTCACGTCATATGCCCTAAATCATATGTAGGAAACCACAGAGTTTTGAGATAATTTAGCCTGAACATGCCTATAAATTGGTGTAATGACTGTGGGGCTACCAGAGACCTGGAAAAATTAGAAATGTATGGAATAGAATTACTCATAGGAATCCTACTGGAGGCAAGTTTGTTTAGTTTTATTACTGAAATGAACAAACTACTTCCTTCTTCTACTGAAGTTAGAAAGTAACTTTTTTGTTTGCTTGGACACTAAGGGTAGGGACTGTGATTTCAAATTCAGATTTAGAAAGTGAATTTAGGAGAGGTCAGATGGGGCTGAAGACTGAGGGGCATTCAAGGCCATAAGAAACCAAATGAAGCTTATAATTTGCTGTCAGAAGTTAATAATACATGAAGGAATATATTTGGGTTAACTCTACATTGCTTGTGCTCAGGTAGAAAGTCAGTACTTTTAGTTCTGGATCAGGAGTTGTTAAATGGCTTGATCAGAAGGTCAGGTGTGCTCTGACCTGGAACATTTTGGTGTTTTAGCCAGTAACTCCGAGTTCTTCTAGAATGGGCTATTTCTGCATGGTTTTTTGAATCTCCAGAGTCCTGTATGAGTGCTTTTATCAATTCAGTTGTCTCAATGTTCAGCTTATACCACTGTGTATGACCATTGCAGCGCTGACCCCTGAACACTGGTATGTGTGTGAAGCGTCACTGTCACAGTGCCTTGTCCCATTGCACACCCCTGAGCGAAGCAGAGCTCTGCACAACCTTGCAAATGACTTAAAGACATGGACACCTAACGCTCACTGAGAAGGTTTTACTGCTTCCCTGCAGGAGCAAAATTATTTCCTTCTGTTTGTCTACGACTGAGGGTGTCTGAATTATAATCTGGAATTAACAAACTTCCACTTCCTCAGCTTCACCATAGCCACCACCACCACTATTTCTTGTCATGTTTTTCCTGAACATACACTTGGACTAGAGGTCTCCAGAGGTCCTTGCCAGTGCTGATGCTTCTATGATTATTCCCTCTGTAGGAGTGGTGCGTTTCTGAAATTTTTTTACTTATATGAAATATTACCCTGCATTGATGCTGAAAGAAAATTTTCAGTTGATTTCTGTATTAGTGAAATGGATTAGTAGAAAGCTTTTCTCATTGAGGAACCCATCACCACCAAGGAAACCTTGCAGTCCTTTACATCCATTGCAGTGTATTCAGAATCTAGTGAAATTCAGACATAAATGCTGGGCTGGAGTTTTATTTAGATTCTCTTCAGATTGAAAAAGTCCTATTTTCTCATGAAGAGTTGCAAAATAAGCTATAAGGGGTTTATTATTAGTAGTATTATTATTATTGTGTGTGTGTGTAACTCTCTCAAGGTAATTAATCCAGAAAAAGAATAGCTGTCAGTCTGACAAATTAAATTGTCCATAGATGATATACCTGACAAGCGTATGAATTCTGCCACAACAGGCTAATAATGGTAAGATATTAGTACTCAGCCAAAGGCAGAGTGACCTGTGCTGTACAGACTGCATTTAAAAATGGATTGTCTTCTGTATGCTTTATTTTTACTAGATGGTAATTGAACATACCACTTACAACCTAATGATTTCATATCTTTTACAAAGACACTACTGATGCAGAAAATTTAATAAATTAAAAATATTCAGTGCATTTTAAAAATATTCTTTCTAGTGCTCTTTAAGAATGAGGAAGAAGGTGGCTAGAGCAGGGTTAGAGACCTGCCACCTTTCTAAAGCCCATCTGTGTGACCCACAGTATCAATTTTCCAGAAAGTTTCACCTCTGCTATCTTGAACAAATTTTTTTCTTCTATATTGTTTTCTTTTTTCTTTTACTAGATCTCGTGCGTATGTGCTCCAAGTCATGCTATTTCTAGATCTAATGATCTATCACTTTCTGAAATTTAGAACCTGCTTTTCTGACCTGTCTGTTCTTTATAAGGTAGAAGGTACTGAGGGAGCAGTTGGGTGGAAGAACAAAGGTGCAGGAAGAACCTGCACCTGCATGTCCCTTGGGTTTCAGTGATTCTTAGAAATGTACACAATTAAAGAGGAGTATGAGCCCTAGTTAGGAATTTAACAAAGGATGGCTAAACTATTCACACAGACCAACTTGTGGTTCAGGTAGAAACTTTTGTTCGTAGTAAGTTGCCTCCAGCTTTTTTAAAAGAACTAATTCCATAGAGCTAAGCTTCTTTCAACATGGTGTTCAAAGTCCATAAATATGGACAAGGGATTGAGATTTGTTTTGCAGTCTTTATAGATGAAATGAAAATAAATTCATCTAAAATGCAAATGTGGGAAGATGCAGGAAAGGACTTTGCATAAAATAATTCAAACCTCATCAGATTTTGTCTTTGTTTCTTCTATTGTCTGTGTTAATATCCATGTTGGATTTCTTTTGAGTTACTGTAGGGTACAAAGAAATGTACTGAGGAAAAAGGAGTGAAATATAAAACTGTTATTTTGTTGACAAAGAGAAATTTTGAGAGAGGCCTACTAGTTCTCATACATAAAAGGAATGAGGGGGATGTCTGAACCACGAGCCTGTTTGTCACCTCACACCTAATACACACTGATCTGCTGATCATACAAATGCAAATACTTGAAAATCAGACTGCATTTCCCAGAGCAGACAACTGAGACAATCTATGGAGAAACTCATTGCCTGATGGCAGTGATCAGTCACTTCTCAAAGTTCTTTTCAGAAGCGCTCTTCCTAAAACTTATTGAAAGATAGAACTGAAATAGTTTTAAGGGTTACAAGTGTCAAAGTCCAAAATACTATGCCAGTTACTCTTTCTATTGCCAGACAGAAAAACCAGCCATTAATCACCGTTAAGGTAAAATCTCACTCTTAGTGTGGTATACACATCAGTCTAAGCCTCTATAAAGCCCGTGTTGCCAAGTGAAACCCAAGAATTTAAGCTTCAGCTCCTTATAATGCAAATAAATATACTACATCAGAGAATTTATTTTCCCTGAGTCAGCTGATAAGAAGAAACCTACAACTCCCTCCATGGTTAATGGAGCAAGCTGCAAATTAAGAAGCTAAGGATTTAAATTATATTTAATTGAAGATGATGTTACTGGGCTTCAGTTTTCTCAATCCATATTTCAGCTGTTCTGTACTGTTGCAGGTTTGCTTGCTTTAAATAATAATCCTTACTTCTTAGCATTTTGGGAGAGCAGGGGAAAAGAGATGAACTGTCCATACTGCAGAGTGAAATTTCCTACCGAAATAGGGCTGACAGAAGACCTTGAAGTTGGCAAAACTCAGGAAAAAAAAATTTTTTGTATTTTTTTTTCCTTCCAGTCATAGTGAAAGATGAGTGATAAATCCCTGTGCCTCCTGCTCTGATATTCTAAAAGCAACTGTTCAGCCAATATGTTGATTAAGGAATGTGACTAAAAGCTGATCTTGGGATTTTGCCGCAGCCTGAGATGATTTTTGCACCAAAACAAGCCCTTTAAAGGAATTTGGTCAAAAGTACAAGGATAGACTACAACTCTTAATAGCATCTCAGACCCTGGGGAAGAGCTCCAACAGTTCTGCAGCTCTGAGCTTGTGGTTCCCACTCTGTTTTCTGCTGAAATGCCTGAAACCTCCGAGCGCAACACTGAGGGTTCCTTTGACTGACAAGGGTTCCATGGCAGCCCATGGGTAAGCAAAGCTGGGCAAAGCAGCAACAGATTTGAGTGGCAGAACAATTGCACTGTTGTACTGTGCTCGTGGCACAGAAAAATGTATAAAAAAGAAAATTTTAAACAGTGTTTTTATTCCAGGGTTTTCCCTATTGATATTACCCATAAGCTGAAACACAGCGTGAAAAGGTAGACAGCATCAATCTTTTTCTCTCAAAAATAAATTTATTGTATGTCTCCAGCTGTTTAGGGGAGAACTGATAGAGAACATTCATTTGATATATTAGTGGTGAAAATAAGGGTTTGTTTTTCAAGCAGGTTTTTATGTAAGTTTTATTAATAAAGCCGAAAGCTCAATAAGCTGCTACAAATATTGCAGAGTTTTAGGAGACCAGGGTCACATATCTACACTGATTCTGAAGAGATGCTTCTTAATCACTCTGGCATTATTCCTTGAGAACAGAAGTTCCCGATAAAATAATTTTCCCTTAAAAATCTAGACACCAGTACATTGTGATCTCTCAGCTCTGTATACCGAAATGGTAACCCTTATGAGAGAACCAGTTTTGCTGAGCACAGCCCAGCTTGCTCCAAAGGTCAGGTTGTTGTCAGGCCTGTGCTGAGTGGCAGGAGGCTGCTCCTGGGCCCTCAGCGGATCTCGCAGCATTAAGGTTTTACGCACAGAAGGCGACTGTGCCATGCAGGGACACCTCCTGTGATTGTTCCTATGAAGAAATAACTGGTCTTAACGTTTCACTTCTTTGTGTTTGGGCATTTCAAGTCTTTTTCTTCATCAAGCTTTCAGGGAATAATTGTAGGACTGAAAACTGGCATTTTTTTCTTTTCCATTTAGTCTTTTACACTGAGAGCTAAACTGAAACCAGATTTATGTGATGACATTGCTGTGTTGGAACAATGCAGACAACTTAATAGCCTGACTGATGGTAAGGAATAACATGCACTTGTAGAAACCCAATTCATTAAAATGTCATTTGAAAGACAGTAAAAGTAAAGCTCCAAAATCTCAAATTCATGAAAAATTCAAAATACTAATTCTGAACTTTTCTAAATCCAGAGATTTAAGTGGCAGTTAGGGCTTATACAGTAGAGTCTGAAATATATTTTGTTTTCAGGAGAAATTAGTCTAACATAATTAGAAATTATGTTTTAGAAAGTTATATTACTGCATGACAACTCTATTAGAAAAATAAATCTCCATTATATAAGGAGTAATTTGATATATATTCTCTATTGAAATGGTAAATATTTCACATGAATCCTGTGAACTTTGAGACTTGCTGCCATCTCTAGTCTACCTGGAATGCCCAGTAGATTGTAAAAGCAATGAGCAGAAGCAACCTCTATCCCCAGCAGAGCAACTTCAAACCTTTAATGTTCAAATTTGGATTTAGTTTAAGCAGTCAAGGCTCACATGTAGTTTGCAATTCAAATTCTGACATTTCCTTTTGTTATTGCTTTTTGTTGCTATTGCTGTGCAATTTATTACTTTCTCCCCTGCACTGAGGGAAAGACATAGAAACTTTGAAGCAGCATCTTAACAGAGGCTTAGGCGGGAAGTGCTCTCTGCACAGCAGCCCCTGTGGGGTAATCACCACACAAGTGTTCCATGATTTTTGGGTTTAAGTCTTATCTTGAATTCCAAAGAAGTAGCAGCGTAGAGGTTTTTGTGTTTCTGGCTACCTGTGGGGCCCCGAGTTTACAAAGGTTTCATGTCTCTGAGACTCTTTGGAAAGGGACAAGAGTCAGTGTGGACCAGTGGTGTGAAAAGTGTTGTGCCACATTCTGGGCTGAACTGATTGAGGAATGAACAGTTTCTGCTGATTTCCAATTCTGCTGAAAGTTCGGATGTTTCAGGCAACTGAATTTGAAAGTTTTCACTCATTTAAAACTAGTAAAAATGAGAAAGAATTTGAAAGATATCCTTTGGATCTGAAACTCCAAGTTTCAGCCAGACACGTCAATACAAATAAACCTGCCACAACCAATCTTGAAACATTGATTTTATGAAAACTCCATGGGAATCCACAGAAAATGGAAAGATAAAATCAGAACTAAAGCATTGTACAATAATTGAACTCGGTAAGATACGTTTCTTGTTAGACGTTGTACATGTAGTTAATAGTCTGAAACCTCATGAATATTAATCCTGAGACATCAAAGTAGGACTACAGTGTATAACAGCAAGCTAATCTCCGAATTCGATAAACACAGTATACTTTTAATTTAGATAATGAAAGGCTTAGGGTTTTAACAAAAATAAATCTTGCACAGTGGTAAAAGGATTGATAGTTTGACTATCCTGATTTACTCTGAGGTAAGTGCTGCAGCACCCAGTCCTTTTCCTTCAGCCCTGAAGCTTTGAATCTTTTTACATCATCTGTTTCATAATAGGTCACTGATGCTTCTAAGCTGATATTTTAGGGTACCACTATCAGATTTATCACTTCTGGAAATTTTGGTTAATTCAGTGCGTGTTTTACTTAAGGAGGACAGCTTGAAACTGCCATGTCCTACACCTTGTTAGAAAAGCAGGCTTGAATGTTTTAAAGTTTTGCACTAGGAACTGAGTCCTCAGCCTGAGACCTCTTAACAAGGCCAGTTTTTCCAGATGTAGAGTCACTTAAAGATGCTTCTAACTTTGCTTCTCTGCCATTGGACGTAAAGGGAAGCTGAGTGCCCCTTTGGGGAAGCTTGTTTGCTTTGGCACTGTTACTCAGACCTTTGCTGATTTTGACAATGATTTGCTCTAAGCTTGATGTGCTCCCAGAGGTCTTGGACTTCTCAGTAGCTGCAAACCAGACCTATATTCCCGGCCAGTGCTATAGGAACCCTGGATTTTGTTGCTGTAAGTAGCTTAAGTAATCAAGAAAACAAAACTTACATGGAGTAAAACAAATACTTCAGCAAAACATTACAGGAGTCAAGTTTATATTTGATAGGGTAAAGATTCTTTTCTGTTAATTAGTAATTAAACAGAAAAGCTAATAAGAAGCTATAAGATGACTATGACTCCTTGTGATGATCAAATTATATTTTAAAACTCAATTTCTAGATTACTTCTGAAATGTACTGTCAAAAGTGACTGTGTATTTCCATAACAAAACCGAGAAAATACTGAAGATGCTGCAGTTAGGCATTTTCTTCCAAATAACACATGGGGTGGGGTGGGGTGGGATGGGGTGTGGTTTTGTTGTTTTAAATGTACAATCACAGTGCACTAGAAAAAAAAAAAAGATAATTACATGTAAATACGAAAATGAGTGTTATGAGAGAGGAATAGCAATCCCCTGGAAACTATAAAATATGGTTTTTTCCTTTAAAAGAGTATAAATTTAAAAAATATCTCTAAATGTTGAATAAAATGGAACCGAAATAGCTTGAAGGCATTGCACAAATGGCTGTAAGTAAAGATTTTAATAATGATCTCTGTAGACAAAGAAGCAGTACATCGTAGCTATTGACCAACTCAGTTTTTGGAATGGAAGCTAAAAGTAAATTTAACGTAGTGGTCTGATGCACAGTCTAATGAACTGCTGAAGTAATTAAATGTGAGAAGGATGTATGGAGAGTGTATTTGGGAAAGAGATGAAAAATTTTCAACTCTTTTCCAACAACTTAGACACAAAAAAGGTTGGGCTTACTGCCTGTTGGAATAAGTTGACATAATTTCAGTAGCTTCTGAATGGCAGCAATGGAACGGCTATTACTTAACTTCAAGCAAAAATCTGGCCTCTGTTATCTTGTTTATAAAGAGGTAAGAGTCATTTCAGTGTGTAATTCTGCAGGATGCTGCCAGTTTTCACTCAAAAAGCCTTAAAAATAACAGAAGACGAATAGATGCTTAGTTCAAAATTAAAGAAATTAAGCAGTTAGCAATACTCTGTGTGCAAGGGTACCACAAATACACCAAGAAAGCTCTGCTTCATTATTGCATGATTTTCCATTTCTTTATAAATGGCTTCATGTAAAGTAAATGATCTCAAAAAACAAGTCAGACAGAATGAGAAATTCTTACACCTTTTTTTATGACTGAAATTGCAGTCGAAGTGGCAGAGTTATATTTTTTTGACAGTATAGATGCTCAAATGGTTCCCAGACCTTGAAAGCAAATGTGTACTTCCTGGATATTGAGTTATAACGTGCTGCTGGAATCTTGTCATTGGTGTCTCACAAAATCCCCTCTCAAAGTTCAGAGGGTGGGAAGGGCCAACTGGTGAAGGAATATGTGATGTATTAGTGAAGGATATGAAAACTGCTGGGTGGTACTGAGCACCTTCTGCTTCTACTGTCCTCCATGGGATGCAAATATTTCTGCTACCTCCCAAGATCAAATTTAATTTCATCTCTTTTTAACTTCTTAAACTGTGACAGGATTAAGAAATGCTAGGACACAGTTTGTTACGCAGTTGGCTCTTAAATAACAGATGTTCCATAATGATAACAAAGCCTGCATATTATAAATTGTCTGACTATTAACATCTTTAAAAACCTTTACAATAATGCAACGTCACTAATTATTGTCTCTGAAATATCTTTAGCCTAGAGGCTCTGTATGCAAGAAAAAGGAGTCAGGGCAGTGGTAAATTGCAGTCTCAGAGGCTTTCAGCTTTTCTACAGAACATGACAGCAATTGTTCCCTAATATCACCCCACTGCAATAATTTTGAGTCTTCTCATAGAACAAAAAACGAAGTTTCTAAAGCCAGCATTATCTCTTTTCATTTCTCTGGCCCTTTTTTGCTATTGTGAAATCTGCTTTTCTCTGAGCCTAAAACAAATTGAAGGGAGAGCCAACAGAAGACTATTTTGGAGTTCATAACCCAAGTTGTATCATGGAAAGTAATTTTTAGGTAACAAACCATTAACCTTGAAGAGGGGAAGGTTAGCAAACTGGTAGCATTTTATTAAAAAGCTGTGTGGGAAGAGAAGAACAATATCGCAAACTCATCACAAAGATGTGAAATGTCATGATCACTTTGTAACTGAATAAGCAGAGCTTAAAAAATTCACCTTATGAAATAAATTAGATTGAAGTATATGGGGACATACCAAAGACAGTAGGAAACCTCTGCTAACTGTATTTTAAAATCCTTGTCTGCATATAAACAAGGCTGTGTGTAAGTATTTTTAACTAATTAAAAATAGAGCACATGGGTAATGCTGCTTAACTGCTGATAGAAAGGCGCTTGCCAGTTTTCCTTTGACTGCTGCCCCCTTGTTACAGGCTCCTACAGGAAACTGACAATTTATAATGATCTGTTTACAGTCATTTAATGTAAAACTTCCCTGAGTCCTACTCTTTCCTGTGGCTCTTAAAGACTTAAATTTTATATATTCTACTAAATTGTGTCATTGGCTTCTCAGCATTTGGGCATCCATTAGATCACTACCAGGAATAGGAACTCCATAATGTTTGTAAGTCCTCTGTTGGGGAAGCAAAATATTTCACTCAGAGTAATTTTTTTTTCTATTTAGGTAGTTCATAATATGGTACTGATTTTGCTTTCTGGTTAGAGACGGTGGATAGAGGATTACAATGTGAAAGTACAAACTCCTTACAAGAGAAATACAGGATACTGGCAATATTTCTTGCTTTCTCTTTTTATCAAGCATATAACATATTTTGAAGGTTTTGGTCTTTCATAGGTACATGGTTTGGTGTAAGGGGTTTTCCGTGGCTTGTATGGTCAAGAATTGCCTGAATGGAATGTCATTTATGGAATGTCATTTACATTAATGACTGTGAGTGCAGAGGTTTGACACAGTGGCCCAGACATCTCTTATGGTCTGAGTCAGTAGCACTACACTGATACTTTCATCAACATATGATTTGAACCAATGAACAATACAGCTGATGAATGTCACCTTTTTACACAACAACATTTTCAAGCAGAAAGGTACCAAACCACAGAAAGTGTGAAAAAAATAGACTAATAGTTGCCATCAATCTCCATTTATCCTGGCTGACAAGCACATTAAAAAGCAAAGGCAGTGACACTAATCCAGTGCAGATAATAGACATGGCTACTGTTTAGAAAGTCACCTTTTGTTCTTAACTACCTCAATTGATCGCCCATTACAAATTCAATGCTTTCTCCCCTTTTTAAATAGGTGAGAATCTTGTTATTCCATAGTGCATAGTCCTGAGGTAGCAATCTTTGGTACAGTTGTGCTCTAGCTGCTAAATATGCAGACCTGGGAAAAAAAAATGTTATTTATTGTCCCATCTGTCCTGAACAGATACATCCACCAAATACCATCACTGAGCCTGTGACAGGCAATACGTATATATTGCACAGGGTCAGCACTAATAACAACTTCAAATGCTGTGACAGCTGTTGCTCTTTAACAGAGAACATCAGCATATACACCTCATTTTTTATGATCTGCTTAGGAATAAATTATTTCATTATGCTATATGTTTAATAAAGATGCAAAAAATTTTGCACTACTTGATGGGTGGTTGAAAATGGATAAATGTTCATCACATACAAGCTGCAGAAAATGAACATCAGGGAGATCTGAGTTAGAACAAGTTTCAGTTCCCTGTCTGAACCAATGTAACTAATTGTGTGCATAATTATAGAGTATTTTCATAATAACCAGGGCAGTGTAGCATTTTTCAGCGGTTTATGAATCATGAACATCTATCTAACAGTAATTTCAATGTACTGATTTAAACATAGTACTATTCTCATTCTCAAAGGGGAAAAGCGTGGGTTCAATAGACAAATGATTATTTCATATCAACTTCTACATAATTTCCTTACTTTTTCTGAGGCAAAGAAAGAGGAAAATGATCTATTGAACGCTTTTCAAAGCCCTGGATATCGGAAGCTGTACTCTGGGGAAGGGGAGCTCTTTCTAATTGATGGGACAGAGCTGCTGCTGAGGTTCTGTTGATATCCTCGTGATGATGCTACAGACAGCACAAAAGCTTCGGGATACATGGAAAAAGCAGCAGTCACCTGGCAAAGACCATAATGTGTGACTGACTATGGGGATTAGGGGTTTAATCCAGTCCAGTAGCCTGTGCAATAGCAGCAATGAGCATGTCATTAAGGCAGAGGCAAAACCAGAGACAAGAGTGTGATGTTCCTCTGGCTCTCCTCCAGCCTCCTGTTAGTATTTTCCATAAAGAGAATATGGTTTCTTTGGCTTTCAGTTGGTTGTCAGATTGAAATTGTCTGTGGTTTTTTCTATTGTTTCTTGACAGAGCCATTGTCTTCTCAAAATTATATTGCAAAAAAAAACATTTTTGGGGTTTTTAAACAGTCTTCCTCAGCTATTCTTAAATTTAAAACACTGGTGATTTTTCAGTTTGTCTGTTTTTTTTTTTTTTTCTTTTACTATTGACTATCTAATTTCTGTTTGTAATTTCACAGATGCTCTGAATTGCCTCTTGTGTTGTGTAGTCTGCAGGTTTGGGCTTCTGAAAATTGTTCTTTCAGAATCCCTACCTTCTTCAGAATAACACTCTTTATTTTTCACCTGCTGTCTCTTGTTGTTTTCCATGTTTTAAGAACATCTGTTGCTTCAGAAAAGGATTTGGAAATAGCTATAATTACATAATTTGCTGAAATTAATTTAGGTTAAAAAAAGAGAAATACACAAGCCTGCATTAAGAGATTAAAGAAATAAATTTTTATCCTTTTAAGCTCAAGTGACACACAGTTTAAAACCATTTCAGTATTGCATACTTTGAAAGACTCTTGGAGTGTGTCTATATAGTAGAAAAACAGGATATTTAATTTTAAAAAAATTTCCAATAATTTGTTAGAACTACACATTTCCTTCTGGCTGGCTTGAATGCTCCTTGACAATGTGGCTTGATTTCTAGCCTGAAATAAAATCCAAATGTTTGAGAAGTTTATTTGGACGTTATACTTCACTTCTAATTCCAAGACTTGTGTTATATGTGTAAAGCAATTTGTGAGTTTGTTTTTTGCAATTCCAATAACAAATGGTAAAAATAATATCAAAGAATTAGAAATAGCGCTGTAAAAGTATTCCTCACGTTCAGAAGTTTCCAGACAAGAGTTTATAAACCTCTTCAGTGTGATAGGCAAAGCCATTCTGAAATGTAAAATAAATGAAATTTTGAAATATGTCAATAGAAATATACGCATATCTGACTGAAGAAATTGGGTATATTGCCGTCAGCTCTCCTGACAGTTCAGGAGGAGCCATATGTACAGATAAAAAGAAAATAGAGTCACCATGGTCAATTTATGCCAGCTTTTCTGATGGCATACACAGAGTGAATGCAGGCATCTAAAAGACAATGTACTTTTTTTTCCCCAGCACTTCAGGTTTCTGAGAGAGAGTTGAAAATGCTGTTGCTGTGGTCAGAACCAGCTTTTCCTTCACTGTGCCTCTCCCCTCACGTGGTGTCTGACAAACATCAATTAGTGCTTCCCCAGGCATGGGGAAGACTGTAAAGGGGGCAGACATTTCGAAAATACCCAACAAATTAGGGATTGAAAAGACAAAGAAGAATGCAAACTGCGAAGTGTTGTGTGTTTGCTTTAGGCTATTTCTTTTCATTTTTAAAGGAGAAGATTCCTTGGGTTACTTGGAGGGTTCAGACAGATGAAGGGTTGGCACTCTTCTTGGATAGATATTCATCCTCGGACATGGCAGAGGGTTGATTTGTTACTCTGAGTGATAACAAATTACAGCATAAAGCCTGACTTGGTCATGGCTGTTTTCTGTGCATACATTTGGCTGCTTTCACTGGATACATTTCTTGCCGGAGTAAAACTATAGGAAGGCTGCACTCCCCTGGACTTTCTGTTCTTCAGCTCTCTCTCTAATCCTTCACCTTTGGAAGTGTGTTACAGAGTCGATTAATAAACATCAAAGAAGGTAAAAAATGAAGACCAAGAAGAAAGCACTTGAATTAATGCAATCCATTACTGTCTAAACACATATAAAACAATAGAAAGTTTTCTGATTTTTTTTTTTTTTATCTTAAACAACATTCCCCTTACCATGTTTTTCCTTAATTGCTTGAAATGAAAAATTCAGCAGCTGGGGTGAACTGAAAAGTAGATCCCAGGGTTTTCTTCTTCCAGCTGCACATAGAGCTACTCTCATAAAAATGTGGTATCTGTCTCTGAAGACTATCCCCGTGGCCAAAAAAGTAAATAAATATTAAGAAAAAAGGGAGATTTGGTGACATGAGTGCTGGTGTCAAAACTTTCTGATTTATTCCCAGATAGAATGAAACAATTACATCTTTTAGAGCAGGTCAAAGCTACTTACTCATTTCTAGACCTAAATTCCCCAAGCCTAGAAGAAGGACATGTATGGTTTTCTTTGCTTGCTTGTTTACTTTCTGTGTCCTGGTATACCCCAACCTTCAGAAAAGTTTGTAATAAAGTGATAGTCATTTTAAAAAAAAATCTGAGATTATAATTAAGATCAAGGGAGTGTGACTAGCAGCATTATGCCTCATTAAATATTACCTTGGACATTTAATTTAGTGAGTATGAAATTCTATTAAAATGTCATTTCTCTCTTACTGAGAAGGTGGTGAAAAGCAATGAAAATAAGGGTTCAAGATTCACAGAAGAAGAGAATTTTTGCTGATTACAAATATGATAGATCAAATATTAATCAGCATAGTGTGTGCGAGACAGTTCTCCTGGTATTGACTTTGTCTACAGGATAACATAAGAGTGCAGCTTTCAGGATAATGAGCTTTTTATGGTTCAGACAATTGAAACTAGCAACTAAGAAGTCTGCTACTCCCATTTGGCTGTAAGGAATGGTGATTGTCATTTCTTCAGCTGATGGGCTCTGACTTGGGCCAGAAATTGCCCGGTTTGTGTCACTGCTGGCCTCATCCCACTAATGGAAACAAAGATGGGCTCACAGGATGGACACAGAAACACTGTCAGTGCTGTAATTTTCAGTGTCACTGCGGCATTTTTGTCAAATTAGCTGAAACTTCTAATTCTTTACCAAGACTGATATCAGAGGTTGTGTTTACCTGATGATAGGAAAAATCAGATGGTGTTTTTTTCTTCTGTAGATGTGATCTGAAATAATAATAATGCGGGGGTGTCCCTAATGTCCTGCTCCCAGTTTCTTTCTCCTGTTTAAGGGATATGTGTTTTTCATACTAAAAATTCTCCCTTGTTCATTTTCAGTTTTTATGAAGTTGGTATAAGTATTAAAAATTCAGAGGAGAACTTAATTATTTAATATTTAAAGTAATTTTTAATATTTAAGATTCTCGTTCCTGATCGTTATCCTTCATTAAATCATGTCAGGAACTATTTACTGTGGGGGACAGATACTATGATGGTATTAAGTATTTTATAATAACTCTGTGTAGATATAACTGCTCAGCAAAAGTTAAGTCTGCAAAAACAGAAGATAAGAGGAGAGCAGAGAAGTACAAGAGGTGCAAAAAAAAGAGGCAGGGAAACAAATGTAGTTATTCTTTAAATACCTTTTCTTCTTAAATCAGATTGATCAGTGTTCAGTCTCTGAAAGTCTAAAACTTTGCGAAAAGGTAACCTGGTAACCTTTATTTTTTCTCTGTTACGGATAGCTTTGCCATTGTTGGCTTTGTGTTATTGCATTTTCAATCTGACCCTTCCAAAAGCAAAACCATCAGTGGACTTGTTGAATAGCTTTAAACTCTAACAAAATTCATAAGATCTGCTTCATTCCTCAGGTCAATAACTGCATTTTCCACCCAAAGATCAGCACAAGTGTCAGAGAATGTAGTCCTCTTATTTCTGTATTTGTAATGCAGATTTCTCGAGCACACTGAAATTTCAGAGATTATTCCAGTCATGTTACAGAGTTGGGATAAATGTGTTTGAGCGGTTGCTCTTTAAAGCTAATGTTCAGTTGCTGTTTGACTTCCTGAACCCAAGTGCTGCTTGTCAGTATTTGCTAAATGTGGGGTGTTCTGGCAACCAAAATGTAAAACATGGCTCTAAATAATTACCATTTTTAGAATAGTCCCCATGGCTGAAATACTTTTGTGTTTACTAACAAGATGAAATCAATTGAAAACCTAGATTTAATGTCTCAATGTGAAAAAAAAACAAGAACAAAAACCTTAAATAGAAATTCTCTGGTGTACAGATTTTTATGTCGTTTTACTTGCTTTCCAGGAGAAAGTGTGTTCATCAAATACAGTGCTGGAAGGCAAAAGTATTTTTAAGTGATTTGTTTTAGTTTTGATAAGTTCTATAATGAAAGTTATAGCTGATATTTCATATGAATTATAATCAGTGATAGAGAAGATGTACTGCTAACTATACCTGTTGACAGACTTAAACCTACCCCTATAGTAAATACGTATTTTCTTATTCAACAAATAATAATATCTTGATATTCTCAGCACCCTTAGATCTGTGGCATTTCCACCACTTAGCAAGTAGGATACCTAAGAGTACCCTGGTACAGATAACCGAGCAAGCACAAAGCCTGCCCAGCACACTGCAGTGCCATGCAAAGCTGGTAGCCTGAGCCCTGGAAGAAATACCCACCTGGGCTGGAGCCAAGGTAATTAGTGCTGCTTCCCTGAAAGGGTGATTATTCAAAGCAGCACACTGAGGCAGCCCTGGTGCTCCTGGCCCTGGAGATAACTTGCCACAGCCAGCTCAGGTGGCTCTGCAAGGTGCTGCTCCGCTGAGCCCAGGCAGAGGCATGTTTGTCCCTACAGCAGTTGGATGGCTTTGCCTCCCCTGGATGGCTGCATTATTTAATTGTTTCTCTTTGTAATCTGAAATAAATAGAGCAGTTTGGTTGTACTTTTCATATGAAATATTGCCTTCATGGGAGTTAATAAAGGTCAGATGTTTCCTCTCTTCCTTAGTAAGTTCTTCATACATCTCTTACAAAGATGTGATGGCTGACCAGAGGACAGTCAGTAAAAACTCGTGGTGTATTCCAGGACCTCGCCTCAGGTCCTGTGTGCGGTTTGGGGTATCACAATAAAAAAATAGTGTTAAGATATTAGAGTGTCCAGAGGTTATTGGGTTATTGACCAGGCAATCGAACAGGTAATCTCCCTCTGGGGAAAGAATCTTTTCCCAATATCCAGCCTAAACCTCCCCTGTCACAGCTCCATGCTGTTCCCTCTCTGAGCCAAGTTATTCTTCTATTTGTGATAATAGAAGCTGATCTGATAAAGTCAGAAAAACTTGGATGTTTCTTGTCTAAATGTAATGACAATTCTCAGTTTATAATTTGATCACTGTCTGAGCAGGTGTTGCCATGTACCTGCTGGTACCACCAGGTAACCTGAATAATTAAGTCAATTACCATATGCATCAGCTCTTGGAAAATACCGCAGACAAGAACTAGAAAATCACCTACCTTAACACTGATGTCCCAAGATAAAGATAAGCTCAAGATTTAGCTACTGATTCCCCATTCTGTTATACCTTTCAAAATAATTCCTAATCAATACTGAAAAGTATCCAAAAATAGATTTTCTGTAACCCTGTAGCTTGGCTAGACGGAAATTAATAGGAACAAAAGAATCAGTCTATTGGATAAGATTAGACCCATTTATCTCGATGCTGACAGGTTAATATCAGCTATTTCAGAGAATAACTTTAGAAAGCAAATGTTATTTAAGCATGTTACGAAATAACTGTTTCCTTAGGAAGGAACTCTACTTTCCTCTCACAGTATATCTGAGGAAATGTGGATATAAGACCACACAAATTTTCTGTGCTATTGAAATACTCTGGACAGTGCTGACAACCTTTCCTCATTCATGCCATTCATGTCTTGCTCCTTATTTTTGCTTTTTTTTTTTTTTGCCTTTTTTTCTTTTTTGTAAAAGTAACCTAAGGACAGTAAATTGCGCACTTCCAGAACTGGGCACTGCAATTTGCAAACAAAGCTCTGCTTCATCTTCCCTTTGTCAGGGAGCTGCATGTTTTGTCATTGCCGGGCAAAGGAAAAAAAATGAGTCTCAGGATAATTACAGAATTATCCAAAGGCTGATCATACCATAAGGAACCATGTTTCCATCTCCTGTTTTGCTTAATAAAGTAACAACAGGACATTTCTGCCAGCATTATCTCCACAGCACCTTTTGAAACTAAAGTTGTGTATAAAACGTGCTTTCAGTACAACACAATGTGTAACTCAGCTGAATGTGCAAACTGAGGGATCAGGAAGATGAGGCATTTCAATTCTGAACAAACTGCTGACAGACTGAGTGATCCCCGTCTTGCAGAGGAGATGGAGTGAGTGGTGGCACTGCCCAACCAGCTGTGGGAAGCACTATTAACCTCGACCTTTTAAGCAGTGGAAGGCAGTTTAGTAGAGTATTAGTATTTTCCTGATCTCCTGATTCAACCAGAGATGCAGCACAGCTTTGGTGGTGTCTAAATTGACTTCTGTAAAAGTCTGCAGTGCTACACAGAGGTAAAAATATGCATCTTAGCAACCCTTTGCAGACTACAAGAATAACCATGGTTTTAGCTAGTTTTAGTCTTGAAATTTGTGCTAAGAATCATCACAAGTCTTAATTCGCTGAAGTAACCTCTCCAAAATTATTTTTCTAGAAAGAAGGTGACTTGCAGGGAATGCTTCAGACGTTTTTGTGATGCAAAAATAGTATTTTAAGTATTTAACACTATATAAAAATGTATACAAGGAATAGATCAGGCATGCTTATCATCTCTTAAGTAGATAATACAAACAAACCAGAAGTTCTACAATTATGAGAGAAGTTGGTTTGCATATTGAGGACTTAAAAACATTTGAGATGCAGAAAATTAGAAATCTAAGAAACTATTGAAGATATTTTGTATTAATTAGCAACAAGTGTAATTTCTTGCCTTGAAATGAAATGAGATGATCACTGCCTTTGCCTAGTAATGAGAAATAAAACCTAAAAGAAGTGGGAAATCAATTACTTCTGATTATTGTGTTAAGCATTATGCAATCAGAGGCTGCTTTGCATTCACAGCACATTCAGAATCTCCTCTCTGAATGAGCTCAATTATTGGAGCTGTTTCTCTCAACCTTTGTTTCTTTGGAAGCTGAAATCTTTGGTTGCAATAATACTGCAATTTACTGCAAAATTCTTTTTCATCGTGTGGTATGCATTGGCAGAATCAATATGTAATAATATTTGGAAGGTCATACATTTCAATTATACTCAAACATATGCGCAAGTTGCAAATTGCTTTAATCAGGGGTGGCTGAGGCAAAAGTATAGACTGAAAAAATGTTTTAGATACTGTTTTATTCTTGTCACTTCTTTATTTCTTCATAAATGTTTCCGAGAACATTGAAGCTGTTTTGCCTGAGACAGCCAGATAAAAAACATGGGCACTTTCTCTAGCAAAAATATTGATTCATTCCCCTGAAGTAAATATAGTAATTGCAAGAATGAAATCAAATGGTGGCATCATAAAGCCCTGTACATATTTCTGTATGTAAATCTGAATTTTGTTGAATTAGAACTGCATTATTTTAATCCAAAAATAATTTTAAATTTTCTGTTTCCCATCATGGAGTTGATTTCTGAAAAGTTTGGACTATCTGTAATACTGAATTCCTTCCTTTTTCAGTGACACACATAGGAAAATAGATAAACAACCTTGTCCACTTGATTAAAAAAGAAACAAAGCATGACCAAGACCTTTATTTGTTGATAAATAACATTTACTTGAATATAAATGCATTATTATAAATACATAAATGCATTAATAACATAAATCTGTACATAAATTTAAAAAATCAATGTACATAAATAATACATGACTCAATTATTTTTATTGAAATAAAAACTATATTTTGCTTTATTTCAGCATTGCAAATATAGCAGCTTTATAAGGAGATGTAATTGTTGGAGGCACATAAATTGGAGTTCTTTTGGATCAAATGGGAATGGGGTCTCGCACTCCTTATCTTTATATATGTTCACATTATTTGTTAATTTTGCTAGGACTAGGAGAAATGCATGCCTAGGAGAAATGTGTTTGGTGAAATGGTTGTCTCAAGAATAGAGTTAATTAAAATAACACATCATAGGTTTTTATGGTGGATGTGCTGTTTTGCTGAAACGGAAAAGATTTTGCAGAAGTCTGTTAAGCTGAATAAAAGTTCTAATAGGTGGAGTATCTTGGGTGCAGGGTGAAATGCTGAGGAGAACAGAACACGTTCTCACAGTCTCTAACAAGGCCCCAGTGCACTCCAAGGGAACTGGGGAAATAGGGTCAGGTTCCTGTTCTGCTTCATTGTCAGTCACTTCGCAGAACTCTTCTCTTTCGGGGGCACAGTAGCAGAGCCAGAACTAACTGACTTCAAAGCAGGGAGGTTGGGACCCCACGTGGGATGTGGTGCCAGGGCTGCCAGGCTGAGCTCCTGCTGCCTGAGCCCCCCTGAGTCAGCAGAGCATCAGCCTCACCCAGGAAAAGTTTTCTGCAAACTGTTCACTCTTTATGAGATTAGTTCTGCAATGGCTCAGCATATTCAAACAGGGTCTGACCGACACTGCACAGGGAGGATGTGCAGGTATGGAAGAGGACAGTTATATATCATCACAAATACATAACACTTCACTTTTTTAATAAACTAAAATATCTCTGGTTTGCGTGCAATTGGAGCAATCATAGTTTTTTATGTCAGATTAAGATCAAATTTCTTAAATATGTTTAATTTGGGTTAGTCTATGCTAATCAAAGCCACTTCTTTTCCCCTTCTTTTCTTAGGGAGATACAGCAAGTTCTTTGCAATGCTTGTTATGCAAAAACCAATTCTATGCAGGATGCATTCTTCTTACAGGATGTTGGAATAACAATGTCTAAGATTAATTTGGGCATTTTGGGGTACATGTGAATCATAAAAAATGAAGTGCATAAGGTTTGATATGTATTCTCCAATATGAAAAACAGTATTTCTGAAGTTAGCTACCATAAATCAAGTTGTCATTCTTTACTGGCTTGTAGTGCTGCACTTATATCTCACAAACCATAAGTTTATTTCACAAGTTTCTATTAATGCATTTTATGAGAGTCTCAGAAAAACACAATGGCAACTGTTGGCAACAGAGAAGCTGAAGAGTTGGAAAGAACTGGGTTTTAAGCCTTGTTCCTGCTTACCTAAATCTTTAATTTCAAAATCTCTTTCCTGCTCACTCATACTAGTCACATGAATGACACACAATGCCAACAGTATGATCATGTTTCCTCAGCATTCTGATAGTCCTACAATCATAATTTCTCCCTTTTGGCTTGCAAATATATGCATTCCTTCATTGAGATGAAATTCAAGTGTTCTGGTGTTTATTTGAGCAGCAATTCAAAAAGGTTAGAGGTGGAAGCTGGAGAGAAATGGCATTTGCAAGGATGTGGACATGGTTGCTAGAGCAAGGCCAAGGCAAAGCAGTGTCTGGCTAAACCTCTGGCCTCACACCCTGCCCACTCTCCCATGACTTCTGGCACTCAGCAATTCCACAGTGGCTCACTGGGAGTCCTGGCAGGATTTTGACTGAGAGAGAATAGGTATATATGTATATATCTGTTATGGAAATCTGGAAAGTCTGGGGTTTTTCTCCTCTCCTCTCCCAGGCAAATTCAAAATGAAGTAGGAAGCAATACAACTGTGAGAGCTGTTTGTAAAATCAGTCAGCACTGAAATGGAGATGAATTTTACACAGGTTTATCTCCTGTTTTCTTGACTGGTCAGTAGGCAGGCAGTGGAAACCCTTGGATGTTACTGATGTCTCTGTTCCAGAGCTGTTCTAATGATAGCAGAGCAGGCAGGGTTCCTTTCTCTCAGGAGTGACTGCTGCTTTCAGAGCCTTTACACCCTGATGCGTACGGGAGAGTGATCATACCCTGCTTGTCCAAAACAGCAGCTGCTGCCTGCAGCTGAAGATGTGCTCCTCAGACAGACAGTTCTCTTTGCATGATAATGCAGTTATTGGATACGGAATATATTTTGTAGATGAGCATGAAAAGAGGTTTTGGTCTGAAAACCTGAAAGGAAAATATGCATTACAAATAAACACTTCTTTGATTAGCACCCTTTGTGAAATATATACATAAAACAACATAGAGAAATAGCCCCAAATTTTCAATATTTTATTTCTTCTTGATTTTTCTTGACCTTGTTCTTCCATTTTTGATTCAACAGTCTCAGAGACAATCTCGTGTAGAAGGATGTGGCTCTAAATACCTTTTCTGTTATGAAATGGTATACAACAATATGAAAAATGGATTTATTTTTTATCAAGTGTCCAGAGTAAATGACTGTATATATACATTTTGCAAATTAATTCTCATATCTGAGTGAACGCTTTGCTTGATATCCATCTGGTGCATGCTTTTCCATGCTTTTCGACAACAGTCACACGTTATTGTGTTTAGGTTTTGTTTCCAGGCAAGCAAGGAAAAAAAAAAAAAGAATTATAGGCCTGAGTTTCCACAAAGAATTTACCTGTTAACCTCTATTCATGTGAGCCCACTTACCAAACCAGGTGGGCTATTCAGAATGTAAACCAGGACGCATGTTTAGGTGTTTAAAAGCTGTTTTTACACCAGAAGAGTCTGTCTGCCGAGTGGGCTTGATCTTGACTGCCCAGAGCTCACTGGAATAACTTCTGTGACTGCACATGAAGTCCAGCTGAGGCTGAAAAATGCTGCATGGTCCAGCTGAGTAATGGCTTGAGGGGCACAGAGAAGGCAAAAACCTCACTGAGAGCTCTTGATAATCAATCTGCACAGTAAGAATATTTTTGGCTATTTCAAGTGGATTTCTTCACAGAGATCAAACATTGCTCATAGATATTCCAGGATCTAAGAGGAAGGCAAAGCTCAATAAATCGTTTGCTTATTTACTCAGTGGAAATTCAGGCACAAAGATATGCTCCCTTCATTCTCTTCTTCCTTTTTAACGTTAAACTGCTTGCCAAGTTGGGAACCTATAGAAAATTATTATTGCTCTTGCTGAATTTTAATTTTACTTCTGAGAGAGTTCTTGGTGTTGACCTTTAAAAGAAGCTTTATATTCACTTTCAGCTTCCATGAAGCTTTCTGTTTAGGAGTTTGGTTTAGCTGTTGAGGAATTTACTTTCTTTTGTTTGTCTTAAAGGCTGTATTTTCCTGGATTTTACCTACAAAACCTTGAGGTGGGAACATTTGCATTCAGAAAGGATACTTAATATGCTGAAATCTAAATACACATCATAGTAAATTACATGCCAAAATTACCAATAGCCATGAAAGTCCTTGGATTCGAGCCGTTTAAAGTCAGAAAAACCAGACTTAATAATTTTTCAGGCTTTGAGCAGCCTGGTCTGGTGGAAGGTGTCCCTGCCCATGGCAGGGGGGTTGGAATGAGATGGGCTTGAAGGTCCCTTCCCACCCAAACCATTCTACGATTCTATTCTGTCACAGAATTACTGTGACAACCACTATAACCATGAGAGTTTAGCCAAAGAAATTTCAAGACAAACACACCTGGAGAACCCAAGTGGTGATGCCTTCATCATTTATGCCACGTGACTTGCACATACACACGGGTCAAGACAAAGGTGGACCTCACAACTGAGGACAACAGGAGATGTTTAGGGAAGAGTAAACTAAAATCAAGCATGGAGAATAATTTTCACATATCAGTCAACACTAAATTAACTTTATGTTAACGCAAAATGTTCCATTTTTTCCTACTGTAATTTGAGATTTTCAATGTTGGAGAATGTTTTTAAATGTGAAATCTGTTAATAGTTCCAGTTAGAAAATGGTTTCTGCTTAATACTGGACCCAGCACATTCTTATCAAGGTTAAAATACTTCACCAAAATAGAAGCTATTTCTTCTCTAGGTGAAATTTGAGCAGATGCAGAGTCACTGCCAGTTCTAACAGACAAGAGGCTTTTGTGCATCATTCGTATTTCATCAAGCATGAACAATTCCCATTGAAATCAAAAGGATTTTACCCCTGGTGTCTTTGGATGTGCTGGGAGTTCTGTGATGCCTGTGATCTAAAAATATGCTTTTCCTCTGCACAATCGACAAGGTGTTCCGAACAGTTAAGAATTGGCAGCCGTCACTGTCATTTGCCACCATTTTTTAGGTGAGAAAATTGAGGCACAGAGAGGTTAAGACATCTGATGCTGATGTGTGAGAGAGATAACTCAGAGAAGAAATTACTGTTCCTCTGAATAGGAACATCTACTGATGTCAGCTGAGCTAGCTGTGTCTCTGCAGGCTGTGACCTTGAAGCTCATTTTTGACATTTCTGTAGCCTCTACAAATGATGAAGAAAGAAGAATTCGTTTAATTTCCTGAATTACAAAAGTAACATGGCTCTTCTCCCTCTACGAGAAAGGACAGAACTGCTTTTTGCTATTAGGTAGTAAAAACAATACTTTCGAAAAAAAGAAACAATGCCACAGATTTGTGGTTTTAAGGGATACAAGGACAATAATAATACTGCACTTTAACTCCTTTAGAGGATCATAATTAGTGAAATAATCCAACTTTTAAAAAAATCACAAAATGCATAAAATACCCAGGAAAGACAGATGTCCAAACTGTTAAAGTACCATACTGGCAATATTGAAACAAACAATGCATTTTCCTCTACACAAATGAATGCAAGAACATGGTCTAATAGTCACAGTATTAAGGTGGAAATGAGAGGACTCTGGAACTGATGACTTTTGAGTTTCTGTTATTGTTTAATGTTAGACTGGAAAATAAATATAAGCCATATTTTGGCATGACTTCCCCCTGTAGGTAGATACACATTTATTTTCAGGTGAGACTCCCCAATGTCTTTGACAGAGGCGAAACTATCCATTTCCATGCCTGAATTCTTTTATGCTTCAGCAGTTTATTTGACTATAGCTATCATTTACACTGATGTATATCAGATAGCAAAAATATCCATTACTGGAAGGGGTGGCTGTTTCAGTTCCTCTTACCATTTCCAGCTGAAAGGAAACGCATGTGTAAAACAGTAATGAAATATTTCTGGCCTTTCTCTCCTGTGCTTCGTGCTGGAAGCCTCAGGCACACTGACAGATGATGAAGAACCTCTTTTTGTTGCCCGAAGTCGTATTGTCAATTTTGTCAGCATTCCTCATTGCTGTTGCCTGTATCCTTGGTCAGTTATTTTTCCGTCCTCAGACCCTTTTGAGGTAAAGGTAATAGCAGCACCCACAGCTTTTATTTGTAAACAGTTCTCCGCTGTTTTGAATGATGGGTCTGGGCCATCCTGCTGGTAGAAATGTGAACACTTAGACCTAGACCACAAATGTGCTCAGGTGATGGATTGCAGGTAATAATTCAAGGAGAATTTGAGGCCAAAATGGAATTATGGCACAAGGCTTTACCTCCTTTTTTTGTGTCTGTGTATGGCATAGACAGCTGGTGTTCAGACCTGCCTCTACCTAAACTGAAGGGCACAGGAAATGTTTCCAAAGATACTGCTCCTGCCTCTACCAAGCTTTGCCAGGAGTTAAAATGCTGTAGAATACTTCTGTCTGTAACGGAGACAAAATTCCCATCCAAAGCTGCCAAAAAACCTGTTGCAAACAGGAATTGAATTTTCTTGTAGTGTTGGGATAGTATTATTAAACCTGATGTATTATTACAGATGAAAAACCTCAGGCAGAGAATGTATTAATTTTTCCAGTTCCTCTATTTTGAGAACAAGATCCATAAATATTACATAAATCTGTGGCCACTGTTCCTCTCCTCAAGCCATTTCTTTTTATTTTTTTTCAAATGTGTCATTTCTTTAAAGGTTATTAGGATAACATCACAAAAGAAACCCTATAGCCTTAGGAAATAAAATTGAAATTATTTCTAAATTGTTGTGACCTTGTGACTGCAGTTTCTGCTGATAGTAGTCACTCTATTTTTCTAAAGATCTCGAGTGAAATATTGCTGTCATGCTGTAGAAGAAACCTCAGTTATTTCTAACCATGTGTGGCAAAATAAGGCACAAGTTTTTTCGAATGCTTCCCAGCATCCCTCAACTTCTGGATGGTGTTTGGCACTGGGACATTCCTGGTGCTCAGCAGAGGCCACGGAATTGGGCTCTTGGCACTCCCTGGGGGGGCTGCAAATACTTAAACTAAAATTCTCCTCCTGAAAAGGGAGTTAATGTGCAACATTTATTATGAGACTCATCGTGTACCTCGGCCTGCAAGTCTCTTCAGCTTTCATGGTTGAACTTCACTTCTCCCCAGGCAAAACTACAATTCATTGCTAAGCAACAAAGTAAACGGTTTGGCAGTCCCTGAAGTGGGTTAATTAAGGGAACTGGATGTGAAAGATTTTGAAAGTATTCTCGGAGCTGATGTCCCTCTGTCCTCAGAAAGATGCTTTCCTGCTCTATACCGTTGTTGCCTTAAACCCAATCTTGAATTTAATTTCTCACTATCAGAGCCTTACTACAGTAATTTTCTGATTTTTGAGTTGGAAAAGGCAAAAATTATTTTATAACTTGGATAAAAAATTCACTGAGTTTTCAGCATTATGTCTCAACACCATTTTCCATATAAACTTTAGTCAGAACTTGATATAGAGGAAGATAACTGGTCATTTCTGAAACTTCAGTTTATGGAATGGATTTTCTAATAGAAATGGAAAAGGTTGTTTTGCTGCTCAGACTGACTACTCTTTTGGCAATTAGTGTGATGGGTATGTGGAGAGGGGCAGTGAATGACAAATATTCATGGCTACAAAGTTAATGCCTTGACTGATAAAACATCAGAGCACAGAAACCATTTTTAAAAACAATGGATAAGAATCAATACTGCTGACTGACTGAAAATTGCTCTTGCACAATTTAAGTGATTAACTGCTAATTAATATGTGCTAGAACTTGGCATGGGAGCCTCAAGCAAGCGCGCAGGAGTTTATTCTGTGTCCATCATTGCTGTAAGAATGATTATTTTCCCTATATGACTGTAAAAAAGTGTGCCTCTTTTTCCTTTTATTTTAGAAAAAATTTAAATTCTTTTGTTTACCTGCGGGAAGTAACTTGCTGTGCCTTTTTCTCATGATATGCATTGGAATACTTTTCCTTTCCAATAAATTCTGATTTACAAATCATAGTTTAAGAGAGGTGTTGAGCACAAGGTTTCATAGACAGGATGTTGCGTATCTAATTTTATTTAGCTCAGTATCAATACTTAGGAAGTCAAAGAAACCTATGACAATCTAGTTTAAAATTAATATTTAAAATTCCATTTGGATGTGTCAAAAGTTCAGAAAAAAATGACTTAATTTTTTTGTCTAATGACATTCTATCTTCACCAGGAACTTTGCCTAAAACTGCAGGAATTGTTTCTTAACATGAATTATGCGTATGTTTATAGCTAACACTGGTTAGAGTACGTTCAGAAAAAAACAACGAACAAAACATTTTCAGACTGCTCGGCATTAATTAACTCATTCTGACCTATACACTTAGGAAATGAGATGTCACATATAATTTTTCACTGGGAAATTAAGAATCATACATAATAAAAACTAATTTTTCCTTCACAAGCATTTGACAGAGGAGGTGCACATCACCTGGAAAGGTAGCTTCTATAACAACAATTCCTGCACTTCATTTCCAGAACCTGTATGTTTTTCATGTTTGATGAAAGAGAATTTATTTATTGCTGTGATGATTTATTTGCCTCTGGTTATTTATGCAGTTATTTATTTGAATATAGACTTGAGAATTCAAACAAATGCTCGCTGTCCATCACAGACTTACTTTAGAAGGATTTATCGGTATGACAAGTAACTATAAATTTAATTCTTTTTTTTTTTTTCTGAACTACTGCTTTTGAATGAGCCACATTCCAGACAATTAGCTCAATACCTAAACAAAGTGAGTCGTGAGAGAGTAATTGCTAGAAGCTTTCTGGAAATCAGGCCTTTAAAAATTGAGTGTTTAGGTGGTTAGAATCTTTTAAAGCCACGTCCTTTTTCCTTCAGTGGCTTTGTCTGGAGTTAAACACAGGAGAGTCATTACAGCATCTGCCTCTCAGGTGAGCAGTGATGATTTGTGGGGAAATTAGTACAGGCAAGTTAGGTAAATAGGGATTTGAAGGAGAAAGGACATTCTTGATATATGGAAAGTGATAAGCCTCAGTAGGGGTAAAGGATGGCGATGAATTCCCGCAGGGAAGTAAAGACTTACTGATTAGGATGCAAATACGTGTAAGAGAACGTCTTAAAACTGATTTAAATGCCAAGAGTAGTTCCCGGGATGCGGTCAGGTATCTCAACAAGGCTGTATAAATGAGATGTCAGTCCAAAAAGAAATTTAAATTGATCTGTCAGAAGTAGCAGCCAGTTAAGGTCTTTTATAGACAACACAAAATGATAGACCAGAACAGAACCAATACAGAAAAAAGCGGTCCAGGATTCATTGTAGCATTAGTGATACAACAGGGACTAAACATGGAGTATTTAATCGCATGTGAGGTGCTGAGACAATCTGCTGCTCCTTTCATAGGTTCTGCTTAACATCAAAAGATGCTGTTCTCCTTTTTTACTGCCTAAATTCTGCGTATCAAGGAAGAGCAGTGGTGGTCAGTGGTGTTGCCATGGCTTTCACTCTACCTTAGGCAGCAAAGTAAGGCTTTTTCCCTAGTCCTGCCTTGGACGAGGATTTTGTGGACATGAAAGTGAAAGTTGGGTTTATGTGTAACTGAAAAAATGGTGCATTATTCCTCACCTTGGTACTGATTTTCACCAAGGTGTTTTTAGAGCCTCTGCTCATCTGCACTGCCTGCCAGGTGTCTCACTGAGGGATTGTGTCCTTCAGAGTGACATCAGAACACGCTGGAGGTGATGTAAATGCTCTCAGAAAGCTCAAAGAGGCATTTTCTTCTTTCTGCTGACTTTTAACGTTGTTTAATACAAAAGGTTAATTGTGAGATAAGCTCCTACCTTCCTGTTTTGACTTTGCAGCTCTTGTAAAAGTGGATGATGGGAAATGATTCTGATGAACTTTAGACCTCAATTTTAAGGATTTCATTAAACTTTAGACAATGCAATACCTTCTACATTTCTTCTTAATGTGCCTTTGTCAAACAGGTATTTATCTGCTTATACAACAGTGCCTCTGATGGAAAGTGGCTGGTACAGTGTTACTTCTCTGGCACTTTAAAGGTATAATTTATCCAATTAATAGCTTTCTTGAAAATAGTGTGGCTAAAATAACCCACTGAATAATTAATATTCAGATATAAATTATTGAATAAAGGTTAAAAAGTGTGTATTATCAAAGACTATCTTCAAGTGAATTAAAATGTTCTTACTGAATAATCTTTCTAAAATATGGTGCCTAACTGGCAGTAAACCAATTTAAAAATAATTTACAGAAAAAATGTTTATAACAATTTTTCCTTTCTTTCATTAGAATCTCATTTGTTGAATTTCATTAATCAGATTATATTGTTCATTTTGGGTAGATGCTTTTAATAAAGAATTGAGGAAAATAAGAGAAATAGATCTAAAGAAAAGAACAAAAGCATAACTGTGATGACTAGAACAGTTAAATAATAGAAGGCTGAGAGCAGATCTGATAACAGCCTTTCCAGATTAAAATGCTGGAAAAGGAAGGGCAAATCTTCCATCTCCGTGCTCTCTAGGCAAAGAACAGCATGGAATTGGCCACATCTACACTAAGAGATGTGTAATTCGGAAAAGCCTTGCAAAATGTAAGACTTGTTGAAAGCTGGTGCCTGGTCAGACCAGATGAAGGGCTGGATAGGAGGAAACAGAGAGAGTGCATGATATTTCTGAACTCCCTTTCAGCTCATATTTCGGTGACACTGTAGCCCGAAAATCCTGATTTTCCAGTTGAACACAACTTATACATTCTTGTTCTTTCTCTTCTGTATTGCCTGTTTTGCAATCTATATATTTTCGTTCCAATGCAGACATGTGTCTTTTCTTTCTTATACCTTATTTTTTTCATTGGAAAGCAATTTCTTCTTCAGTCTCTGAATTTATTAAATTATATATATACATGCAAAAAAAATACAGAAGGAAATATGTACTTATAAATCCAGAAATCTTATATATATATATATAAATATATATATATAAATAAGCAATTTGCACAATTAATTCTGAATTTTTAAGATGCAAAATTTAATAGAATTGGGATTATTTCTTCAGAAAAAGATAAATTAATTGTCAAAGTATAACAGAAACCGATTGATTCTATTACTGTTGAGCAGAACAGCCATTTTTAAATAGAAATGTCTGATCTTGCTACGGAAGAAAGAACCAGATGTAATAAATGTGTTTGTGACATTATCTATTGCTGTGACAAAGAAAATTCAATGTCCTTAAAAATAATGTATTTTCTTTCTGGTTTAATTTAACATTAAAATTACATGGCTCAAGACAAATACACTTAGTACATCAGTTTAATAATTGTATTGATCAGCCTGTGCTGCTAGACAATAGATTTGTCTTGTACTGCTGCCTCTTAGTACTTTTATAATTTTCTACCCTCTCTATTTGCAAAGTTTACTTTAAAATATACTTAAAATACTCAACTCTCAAGCAATTTGAAACACCAAGAATAATCAATAACCTCAGCAACAATTAGATCTCCAGTGATGTAGAAAGCTTAAAAATAGTCAATTTTGAAGGACACACCACACTCGCTGCAGTATCTCTCAGTGTAACACCTAGTTTGGTGGTGCTGATTGTCACTAGTTTTGAACAAGGACCAATCAGCAGAAAAATAGAAGGGCACTTCTTAGATAATCAGTGGAAAAAAGCCATTGTATACACACTTCACTTGTACATTCAGAACAGCACAATTTGCTAGAGCATTTCTTCATACTCATAGAATATTTGAGGCAAAAAGCACTCCACAGAGCTCTACCTGACAATAAACACAAATACAGATATCACTGTTACCATGGCAAAAACCTCTGTGTGTGTGTGTGATACATGTGCTGCCTCATCTTCTGCACATAAAGCACTACAATTTCTTCAGGTTAAAAGACTCAGTCACATATGACTTTCTGTGAAGCTCATGTCTCACTACATTTAAAATAATACAGCTTTATCTTTTTTTCTGCATGTGGCATTTGTTCTTCAGAATATTTGTATTAAATCTGTTTTTCTCTTCTGTTTATACATGATATTTCACTATTCAAGTCTTCTGAACGCTTGTTTGCAAAGCCAAAACCTAATTGATACTGAATTCAAATACAATCTAAGCAACCTGCCTTCACTTCATTAAGATTCCTATAAGATAGCCTTATTATACCATTCTGAGCTCTGAATTTGTACCCACAATAAATTCAATCCATCATGAAATACTTGTTTCATCTCATAATGGGCCACTAGTGAGCTGTCTCCATATGCCAGCTGAAAGCAAACAGCTGAAAGCAAACAGCTAGAACAGGCTAAGAGTAAACACGTCACACTCGGAGTTAGACAGGAGGCAGAGTTTTGGCTGTCTTCACACTTACTGTATATTCACTGGCTTCTAGGGAGCAATTCTGCAATTCTTACCAACCTAGGGGAGAAGAAAATCAGACTAAAATTCAGTTTCAGACAGAATTATAGTGGAATATACAATATAAACAGAATAGGACATGCTGCAAACGTTGGATGAAAGCCAAAGCAGCAAAGGAGATGTGTGATGCTGAAGTGTTCAGAGCTTGTTGAAGTTTTTTAAAGAGCCCAGTTCTTCATTGGAAAATGCTTATTCAATGGAATTGAGGCATTCTCTTAGCTCTGACAGGTCAAGTCTGCTGGAAGAAATCCTTCCAGCCACCCCTTTCTGGGCCGTTCTCTCCCTTGGGCCCCACGTGTGGTGGTTATTCTGGATTGTTTGGCCAAGAGGCTTCACCTCGAGCCTCCTCAGGCTGCCTCTGGACTCTCCTTGCCATGCCAGAAATATTAACAAACTCTGTTTCCACCCTTCCAATTGTTTTTCTTTTAACTCCCACCTTTGGAAGATTTCTTACTGCTGAAATTTGGTTCTGATATTGAACAAAAAGCAATTTCACCCCTTGCCCCTCCTCGCTGCAGTTTTGAAAATGAGGGATTTCTGCAGGATGGAAGTTTTGGCCTGGTGTCTGTCCTTTCACAAAACTACTGTGAATTTTGACAGAGCAGAGCAGTCAGCAGGCAACCACTGGAGCTGCAGTTTGAACACTGGATTGGCAGAGTAATTCTAAGGTGGTAAGGTGCACTAAAGTCTTGCTTAATGTGGGAATTGGCATTCAAAATCAGAGTGACAGAGCCGTGTACTGGGACCCTGATCCGTCTGCTTATCCTGCTAGAAAAGTGCAGCCTTAGAGAGCTTTCTCTGAGTGCCCCAATCTAGCAGATATTCTGTTCTCACAGTCTAAGATAGCAGTTATTGACTGCATTTCCTCTTTAATTTGTAAAGCTTGATGGTGATTTGTATCTTACATTGGAAACCTTATGGATTACAATGGAGAACAAATACCACAATGTGGAGTTATACAGAAAGTAGTGGATTTTGAGATGATTTAAGCTATCAGCAGTCTGCTCTAAATTAACAGCACTGGAATATTTATTCTTTTTGTGTTTTTAGAAATAATGTAATATTTGGACTTTTAGCTTGTTTGGTAGTCTCTAAGCATTATGATTATAGACTGTTCCCTGACTGAGGTGGTACAGTAATTGCCAAAAATTATTTTCTCAGATAAACACACTCTTTCTTTCTGTCAATGAACTATACTTATCCCTATAATTTCTCATCTTTAGTCTTTTCTTACTGTACTTGCAACGGGCTGGAAATCAAGCAAGACTTGAATTGCTTGGATGTTTATTTAGAGGAAAGAAACACTTACGTTTATGTAAATCAAACTATAAAAAGATCAAGAAGCTTGACAACTGTGAAGTGTTGAGAGGATCTCTAAAAATATCAGATAAGCAGCATGCTAAGAGTGCAGCTTCACAGACACTCAACCTTTCCTTTTCAGACTATCAAGTCAGCTCAGCATCCAGGGAGTTAATGATAAATGAAACTGGCTCTCTGGGGTGGCAGAAGAAATGCTAACAGGGTGTGTTCTTTAGTTCAGATCTTTTTCTCTGTATAAAGGGCAAAAGAGTTTGTCAGGGGTTTCTGGAGTTCTGGAGGCTGGTTGAACAGTGGGCTGTGGGCACCTACACTGTAGGAGGCTCCAATCATCCCAACACAGCCACAACACTTTTAGCTTTTCACACATGTGGAGAAGATGTTTTTGAAGAAACCTGTCAGAGCAGTTTGTCTCTGAATAGAATAATTTGAAATTATTTCCACTTTTCTGTTTCACAAGGAAACCAGAATTTTTAGAATTCCATTCATTCCCTAATTTCTTAATACAGCCATAAACTCCTAGACCAAATACTGATAGGAACAAGTTCTGGTAGATCTCTACCAAAATGTTCTCATGAGAACATCTCAGCAGCTCCTGTGCTGGCTCTGTCCCTGTGCTTGGAAGCTCGCTGTTCCTCTAAACGTTCACTGATGTCTCTGTACTGGACCTGGGGTTTGGAGTGGGGAGAAGAATGACCCCTGCAACACTGGCAGTCACTGTAAAACTTAAGGGAATGAACTTCAACGGCAAATATTTTATCCTCTTGACAAGTAAACACTTCAGAGTTCCTTTCAAAGGGTAATAAAAATGGAATGGCTTAAAGAAAAGGGGGGGGAAAAAAAGGACGTATTTTGTGTTTCAGAGGTTTGCTGGCAGGTCCTGAGCAGGTGTAAATCAATTCTGTTCCATTCAAGTCAGGAGAATTCTGGTGATTTATACAAGACAGGAACTTTACCTTTAACTGTGGTCTACCCATGGAAGGAATGCATTATATGGAAGTGTTTAATTGCTAAAAAAGTAGAGCCAATTTTGACCAATTGTGAAACAGAATCATAAATTACAGAAATATGAAAATGCAGATGTACATGTGTATGCATTAGAGGAAAGATCATACTGTGCACAGAGGCTCTGCTGGCCAGGTGCACCTGCAGTGCTTTATTCAGCTGCTGCAGAAGGAGCCCAGGTTAATTTAAAAAACTTTTGTCCTCTCTTAAAGAAAAAACGTGTTAATTTCCAGTTTCATTATAATGGGATGACAAAAATCAATGTCTGGCTGGGATCAGTGAAAGGTTACTTTTCTAACAGAGCTCTATCAGAGGCTAAAGACTCTGTTGATGGAGGGGGTGAATTTACATGCTTGGAATTGCACTCCTGTGGAATTGATCTGCAGAGGAAAGGGATGTGTTGGAAGGAAATCGTGCTGGAGACACTGGTTGCTGCGTGAGTGCTGCTTGGCATGGGCTGACCCCTGTGAGGCACAGTGGGATGCATGAACCTCGAGGCACTCCAAGCAGGGAACTGAATTCCCTCAGTAATTCAAGCTTGTGGATTGGATTTGGAGCAGGGTGGCAGATTGTATCTGGGAGGACAGAGGCAATGACCACACGATTGCAGGTCTCCTCCTAAGGCTTGGGATAACACACTCTATTCTGCTTTGCATTTAAGTGCCAAGGTTGACAAGGTCAAGCTCTTTACTTCATTTGAGGAATGGTAACTTCAGTTGCCTGTGATCTGTCATTTGACCCTCTAGGACTAGCACATTTAACATGATTTTTTGAGTAAATTTTTATCAGAACAGACATAATTATTAAACCAAGGATGTGGATATGAGGTTTGAGAGATGGACATGCAAGCCTGCTGTGCTCTCAGTGTAGTTTTGAACGCCTGTGTGTGTGATACCTGGTGCTCAAACACACTTAGTAGATGCCAGACTTCCATCATGCCTTGATCTTTCATTTATTGTTACTACTGAGCAAAAATACAGGAGAAGAAAAAAGCCTAAATTGTTGTTTCTCATGAATTATTACGAGGAATTAAGTATTGCTGTAACAGTGGCTTTTTCATAGTCAAACAATTGGGAATCCTGAATGACAGCGTGAGAGATGACAATTTCTCTCATACTAAATGGCCAAAATACTGAATTAATTTTGATTCCAATCTACTTGAAGACTTTAATGCAGGGGGAAAAAGCCAAATTACTCAGTATTTTCAAAAGCACTCAGACTGGCCCAAGCTCCTGTGCCAGTGCCCTTTTTTGTTCCAGGTTCCCTCTGTTGTAGTTCACTGCTTGTCTACAAGACTAGACTTCTTTCTTGTAGGCAGGCCAGTCTTTCATTTTGCTCTCTCAGGTTGCAGTCTCCCAAGGTAATTGGAATGTATCCGAATTAAGTTTTGTTAATTTGAAGAGAAGAGGCCATTACATACCTTGGATGGGAAGTACTATACAAAGGGTCGATAATTGTCATCGTGCTGGTTATTAAGCATTTCAGACTGTCTATCTGCTCTATTGACAACCTATTTGCAATCATCATTTTTAGATGAATATTCATAATGACTGTAGAAGTATAAAATATGACACTTGGCAACATTTATGCAATTAAATAGACAATTAAATTCTGCTGGTAGTAGTGGAAATTAAAATCTTCAGACTGATTAGAAGGTTAGGCTCTATTAATTTTCACCCTCTATACATTTATCCCTGTAGCTCTCTGTCCTCTTTAGAGTTTCAAAGGTATTCATCTGTGCCCTTGAATTACAGAATAAATTAAATTCTTTTATCATAGTGCAAAATGGCACAACATCTTTAAAAATGAATATATCTTAATTAATCTTACATAAATATCCACATTGATGTCTTAATCTCTCAAATGTGGAAGTGTCATTTTCTGTGCAATCACAAGATTTAACAGCTTTTTAGTGTGGAGAAAAGTACCCCATTTGAACGAACTAGAAAGAGTAAGGAGAAATTAGGCCTATGCTGGTTTTATGGGTAGAAGTTTCATTTGAATAAGATCCATAACTATTTCTCTGTTTCTGAAAGT
Organism: Eulacestoma nigropectus; assembly: GCA_013397775.1. Taxonomy (NCBI): domain Eukaryota; kingdom Metazoa; phylum Chordata; class Aves; order Passeriformes; genus Eulacestoma; species Eulacestoma nigropectus. The sequence continues at coordinate 267,621 of VZTE01001753.1, forward strand.
GCCAAAAGCTTGGAATTATCTTCTAGGCCATTAGAGCATTCCTCCTTTCCCAGCTTTGCTCAGGGCTTCAGTAAGTGTTGGCAGTTGTGGTCTTTTACCACACCTTGCAAAAAGTAATCAGAATCCAGTTCCCTGACGGTCTGAAAAAACCCTCAGGCTGTTTGCTCTGCTTCTGAATCTTTCTCACCTTATTTCAGAGAAATGGGAGATTTGCAGTAGGATTTTTGCCCAAATGAAATGTTTTATTTGTTGAATTTTTGTTTGTGTTTTACAGCCATTGTCAGGAAAGAGAAAGGAGGGCAGTGGTAAATGCTGCCTTAAAATGTTCCTGTCTGTTGTATTTCAACAGATAATATTGCTGCCTTCATTTGAAGTAGCCTTCAGAGTGCCAGTTCACCCTTTACATAGCCCTGAGAGTCCATTTATTTCACACATCAATTACACACTTGACATTTTAACACTGTGTCTCTGATTTTAATGGGTTTTAGGAACTGCATTATGATTAGAGAGAAATGCTTCATTCAGGAAAGGAGACACCAACCACTTACACAAAGAATAGAAACATAAATTACAAAATGTTAAAATTAATGTAACTGGAACTCCAGAAAAAATATAAAATACCTGTAAAATTTCCATCTCCTCAGCTGTTTCTCCTGTATAAGTCCAGAAAATGCTCTACTGGTCTTATTCAAATCTTTTTTTGAACTATTAAGAATGGGATTTCTCTCATGGTTATTACATACTATAGCCTTTAATATTATTTGAAGGACAGTTCAGTGGAATTAGAAGGGTTCTGAGATCACTATAAATGTTGTTCTGAGTTAAAGAAATTCTCAAGTGTTAATTTGGCATTTTCAGCTTTCCCCTTTGCAAGACCCATCATTTACTTGGAAAGCCAACTACATGTGGCTAATGCCTGAAATCATCCTTTTAGGTCTTCCCTCTGAAAGAGTTGTACTGTTTGTTTATTTCTTTCAATAAAATACTTCAAAAGCTACTTTTTTAGTGTACCAAGAAATTTTTGAGCGCTATTTAAATTGCTTCAGTTACAGAATCAAATGACCTACAAGTAATTTTACTACAAATTTGCTGGTATTTGATTAGCAGCTGCATTTCAAAAACTTGCATTAATGGAACTTGATAACTGGACTTTCATCCTCTGCTGAGTTTGTTAATTACTGTTTGAACTTCACAGACGGTTCTCAAATTTTTAGAAAGTGGAGAAGAGAATGTTTGACAAACACAAACTGTTTCAGTTTGTTGCTATCGAAGAATAAGGAAAAGACAAATGTATACAAAAAAGATAAGAGAAATAGAAGTCAGACACTATTCTATTTATTCTTACTTCTTCAGGTGGTACTTCAGCTACTTTAGGAAGCTCTTGAGCTGTGAGATTTTTCAGTCCCTATGAGCATTGGTATCAGGAATACTTAACTCCTGTTAAAAAAGCTAGATCCTTCTCAGAAAAATGAGATAAAAAGCAATCTACCCCATCTGCAGGCAAAGTCTAGCCAAGTATTTTCTCCTTGTCATTAATGAGAAAAATGGCGCATATGCAAATTTAATTTTAAGTGAACTGAATTTACACATGCAAGTGACCAAAAATTCATCTCTCTGGGAAGTCTGTCTCTATGGCACGAGCCTGTATGTCTGAAGTATATGTATTAGTGTCAGTTGCTCTGGGTACAAGGGAATGAGTTTCCATGGAATAATTTCATTTAACCTATGTGCATGTGTCATCTCTTATTTAAGATATTTTGCATATTCCTCTTGAAGTGTCTGTAGAAAATAAGAACCTATTATCATTTCAATCCAGGGAAATTATGACTGGATTTCTGAGAGTGTCTTAGGCCAGACTGGAAGTCACGATGTTGTGTTTGATTAAGTCTCCTTAATAACACCAGTGTGGCACCTGGCCTGCATTAGGGCTTCACACCTTGCCCTGGCAGTCGCACAGGTGTCTGAGAGCCTCGCTGCAAGTAAAATCCTGTTGCAGAGGAAAAACACCAGGACAAAGTTCTGACCCTAATTCTAACCCCGCAGAGGGATGTGGAGATGGTAGAACAAAGCTCTGGCCTGAGCCATCATCATTAAGAAGCTCACTGTCATGATCCATTTCCCAGCACTCCCAGCTCTGACTAGAGCTGCCTGGGTGAGTGATCCCAGCACTTTTGAAGGTGTACGGCCTGTTTTCTAGTAATTTAAATTAATCTGTTTGGCTGAGAGCTAACAGGAACTAGGAGTGCCCAGACAGTCAATTACCTGGTCTTAGAAGAAAACATATTTGCTGATCATTGCAGAAGTGGTGGCATCTCACTGCCCATTGTGTTAATTTATTGCATTGCCCAGGGTTTTAGGACAGGAGATACACATATGGCCATATATTGCTGCCTTGCCACCTATCAGTATCTTCAGCTAAAGGATCAGGATGGTATATGGGATATCACTCTTAAGACTTTCAACTGAAAAAAAAACTGTCTCCGAAGATGAGAATCTGTTTCTGATGTGAAATAGCCTCTTTTTTTTTTTTTCCCCTGCTGGAATTACTTCTGACTTATGAATGAAAATGAGAAGTTTTATGGTGTTGCTGTTTAATGTACTTAAATTCTGATATGACAGACTATACCATCACTACGGGAAGTAAATTAAATCCTCATCAAAGTGTTATGCAGAGCCTCTGGGCTGGGCTATGTAGGACATAGTGCATAAATTGTATCTCCTGGCCCAAGGCACCGTAAATCATCTACACTTCCAGGTGCAATTTCCTCCATATTTTCCCTAGCTCCGATGTGCAAATACAGAAGATGAGCAGAAAGTTACTGGTTTATGCAGCATTGGCCTCATGACTCAAACCAGCATGTGATTCACCTAGAAGTCACAAGGAATTTTAGAAATACATTTGGAGCTCAGTCCAGTGGCTATCCAGTTTTGGAGTGCTTAAGGTACATTTAAATCTGATTTTGAATACTTAGAAATGTATTGAAAATGAAAGTTGCAGTTGTCTAAAATTCATTTGCAGTTATGGGATCATCCAGGAAAATACTAGATTTCAGTACAGATGTGGCTACAGGTGCCTATTAGAGGTAAAACAGGGCACATTACTCACCTCATCCCACAACCTCCCATGTGGCTCAGACCCCGTGGGATGGGGATGGGTGCACAGCAGTTGCTGTTTGGTGTGTCTCTGCAACGGGGTATTTGCATAGAATTCTGAATTATTTATATATTCTCTTCCAAGCTGCTGTATAAGTACATAGATTATGTCTAGGACCATATATACGAATATTGGGGATGTCTTGGTGGCTATAAATTCATAGGGTCACATATTGATCTCTTGATTTAGTTATGTAGTGTTTTATCGAGTAAGTGCCACAGTGAGAAGTTAAGGGAATAAACTACTATCTTTATTAAGAGTATCTTGATGTCGACTTGCAAAGGGAACTCTGTTGTTAAACCATTTTTTCCATTTTTTTTTTTCCAGAGGAAGAGTGCTGAGTTGCAATAAAATACTAAGTTTCTTTAAAAACAACTTAAGGGCAACCCCTCATCTCTTCCCACAAAGTGGGAAAACACGGGGCTGTTAAAATGTTCAGATATTCACACAGAGCAGATTTTTCCCGCTAAATCTAGGTAATTATCCTCCCTTGTGATGCAGCTAATTGATGTTACATTTACAGTAATAAACACCAAGTACATATTACATTGCACTGGTATTTAGAAACTCTACCGAGGTGCTGTGCCTGAAGGTTTACAGGCAGAAGTAAAAATACAGCAGACAAGCAGGGGAAAGAAAATAATGAAATATTCTTGGTGAAATTTACTTTCTTGCAGTTTTCAGCTCCAAGGACCTGTTCAGTACTCCCTGTGCTGCTCCACCTATGATGAGTGAAACTGTTGTGTCCATGGCTGGGAATTAAGACACAGACACTGTCCACACTGCTGTGATTTCTGTAACTGCTGAACTGTAACAATCTGGAGGGTCCATCCTTTCAAAGACCACAGGATATGTTCTCAGAGAGGATTTAAAATGCAAGGTGTGATTACCTTTCTGTACTGATAGGTTTTTTGTAATTGTTTATAGAGTGCCAGACTTGAGCTGCAGTTAGAATTTATCAACTGATAACTGTCCAATTATTAGAACACAGATAATGAAGGAGAGAAATGGTATTATGTTGATACCACTTCATGTAATCACACAACTTCCCAGTGCGTGTTGCTTTCCCTAAACGGCTGTAAAGCTGACAAAGACATACTTTGTTGCTTGTAGCAGGAATTATTCCCTTGGACAATATTTTGAAGGAACCAATACACCACAGAATCACTGAATTTTCAGCACATTGAGACTGAACAATGGCCGTTGCCAAGCACTCTCCTGAGTACTTACAGAGGATAAACCAGGAAGAGAACAAGAATCTAATTGTTATAAATATGAAGTAGCAGTTTAATATAGTGAGCACTTAGCACTTTAAGCGTTTTTGAAGTCCTGTTGTCTTAAGACACTGAGTCATCACACAGAATTACTGCTGGTCCTAACATTGCTTTGGCTAGTTTCTTAACAACTCTAGGAAAAATTCCTTCAGGTTCTCCTTGTATCTGAACATGTAAGCTGTTCCTGGTTCTGGTCTTTGGGCTGTTTTTCTGTTGAAACGAGCACAAAAAATACCTGGGTCTTTGTGGGAAGCTGAGATAGTAAACAACTTGAATGCTTCAGTCTTCTCTGTTGTCTCACATTTGCTCTCAGTTCCTTTAGTTAATATCTACCTTTTCTATCTCATGGTACTGAAAGAACCTTTTTCCTGTTATCTCTGATATTCCTTGCCAGCAATAACTCCCTTTTAACCTTTGTTTTTCTGATTGTATACCTGTCTAGTTCTATAATATCTTTCCATTTCTCCTTTATGCTGTGTTCCTTTTAGATCTGTAAGTTCTGTAAAGAGTCATGGCAAGTGTTTTCCCTCTGTGGCGGACTTCTCTGCCTTTGTGTTTTTAATAGAGCCTGTTTTAATGACTGCCAGTTCTTCTGCACTTCTTTTTCCCTTAGAATGTCTTCCCCAAAGATCCAGCCTACTGTCTCTGTGAATCTGCTGAATGTCACTGTTCTCATGCAATAGAGAACTCAGACATTTCTTGATTCCCCTCCCAAATTTCTTTCTTCTTTCAAATTCTTACTTAGCTTCTCCTTATGAGTTAGAATCAAATTCGTGCCCCCAGTAACTTCCTCTGCCATCTGGACAAATGACTGTCCCTGAAATACAGAAAATGCCTTCTGGGTAGCCTGCATTTTCCAAACATTTTTCAAGATATAGTTTGGGAACAAAATCTGTCTTTACAATTTTGTCCTTTGGATTTATTTTTTAACTATAATTTGGCATGATTTTCCTCTTTACGTGCTGGTAACTTGCAGTATATAGGACCCTTTCAATGATATTCTTTAACTTTTTGGAGAAAGAGGAAATGCTTGAGGCTCTTTTTACAAAGAATGAGTCACCTTTCACTCAGTGTTTTTACAATTAAGCAGACAAGACAGCCTCAAGATGACAGAGTCAGTATTATTGCCATCCCTATTTCATAAAGGGGACTTCAAACACAGTGATTGTCTAAAGGTCATTCTTTATATCTGTGGAGGACTTGGGAATTCCATTAAATCTTCTTAATTCTAGTCCAATATCTAAGTGACAAGTAGCTTTTTCCTTGTATTAACCTAGTTCTAGTTCACTTTTTAACAGTTACTCAAGTTCTTTGTCATCCAATTTTGTTACAATTTTGTTAATTGCCTCACATTTACGGGTTTTTAAGCCTTATTGAAGAATAAATTGCCTCCTTTAAGAGTTTCTTCAGAAAGACAGATTATGGATAGAAAGATAAAAAAGTGTGGATGAGATTTAAGGGAATCAGAAATGGTCTTTTTGCTTCAAATGTCTATATAGCCAATTTACCTGCCCACAGACATTTTATATACATACCTATGTATGCATGGATGGATGGATGGATGGATGTATTCAATCTCACATACACAACTCTTGGTTTCTCAGCTATCAGTTTAGATAATAGTGATAAATGTCATTTATGCAGCTACTGTGTATTCTGAGATGTGAATTATGTATTCCAAGCCTTGCTTCTCACACTTACCAAGTGAAAAAAGAGAGAATAGGGCAGACAGGGCCACAGCTCTCAGGGTCAGGGTTCCATCCCTGCAGGAAGGATGGAAGGAGAGAAATATTCACGGATCTCTGCCACTCACACTGTTCAATCCTGCACAGCCCTCGGGTGGGTGCATCCTGTGCTCCTACACTTACATCTAGAAGGAGCTACCTTGCACTCAGACCAAATCACCTTGGTTTTCTTTCCTTTTTTGATATTTCTTTTTCTTGTAAACACTGTACACATAATCCTGCCATACCTCTTTCAAATCCAGAGCCTCAGGTTCTCCTCCACAGCAAAAGGAGCCCTGCTGACTCCCATGCTCTGCATACCTTGTGTAGAGGGGAGCCTGATTTACTTTTGGATGCTGGTGGATGAGATAAAATTACTGAACCTCTTTTCTACACCCCATGAGATTGGTCCCTGTAGTGACTCAGCAGATCCTCCTGTTCATGATTAATATCTATAATAAACACACGAAGAACTGCCCAAAGAACCAAAGTTTTACTCCCAAGCAGCAGTGAATTTTGCTCATCCAACTATCAAAACATAAATAATTAAAAAATTAATTTCCTCTGCCAATGTTCAGAATTAAACAGCTGCAGAGATGGGAAAGAAGAAGGCCAGAAAAAAAAGGTAGAGGGGGATGCTCGTAATAGCTGGAGACTGAGAGCAGTGGCAAAAGCAAATCAACCAAAGAGATCTGTCAGTGTTTCTGGTCCTTAAGAAGCACTGTTTTTATTTTTCCATGGTAGAATTTCTGCTGAATATTGGGTGACAAATATGCCATTGGCTTGTGTCACTGCTATTGCAAATTGCAGCTACAGGCTCAGAGATTTTTCACCTGGCAACACAGGAGTTCAAAGCAAAGGGATGTTTTCTTCCACAAGGAAGTTAACATAACACAAGGATAGAATGAATAGCATGCAGATGCTTCTGTAAAGTGTCACCTCACTCTGGATAGCCCAGTGTCTCCCAGTCCTTTAGCTGTATAGAACAACACACCGTATTTTAGAAGTCAAATATGACATCCTAAATTTGGAGCTGTTTATAGCTGTGTTGAAGTAGATGAGGAAACAGGAAACAAAGGTAAGAAAATATTTTCTACCTTTCGTTTTTTTGCAGGAATAATCATTTACCTGCCCACAGCAACATCTCTTCCACACTGGTTCAGCTATATCTGGTGAGTACAAGAATCCCTACTCCAGCCTTTTTTATCACTCTTCTCCCCTGTGGGGATATGAAGTTCACCTGAAGTCTGGAAGGAAAAAAAAGATCTGTAGTTTTATGGCAGTTTCATGCTGTGGTAGTTTATACTAGGAAAACTGAAACTTTGCAGGCATGGCATTTATTCAGGTTTTTTGCATAATTCCCAGGGTTAAATACAGTAGCGCATGTAAGTTGAACTATTACATTAACGAGTATTTTCAGTGTTGTTTTAGTAATTTAATATAAGATGTGGAGTGGGTGATGACTGTGGAATGATTCATTTCTGATGCACACCCACAAATTAGCATTCTTTGTGTTTGTTTTTATGTGTGTAATTTTGCACTTCAACAGAGAATTATAAACTGTAATTGATTCACAACTGAAAATACAGAGGCTCAGTGACCTCGTCACTGCATGGCAGAACTGTGCTAGAAAATTTCCCTTCACCTCTTTATGTCCTTTAGAAAACAGGTGATCAAGGAGTCAGAGTTCTCAATGTCATTTAAATGATGGATATAGCAAAAGTGCAGTGAGGTCCAGAAAGTCTGCTTAGGCTTCTGCAGTTTGGAGTGGAGACACTTAAAGAAATGAGGTTGGACTGAAATGGGGTGGCTGAAGTTCAGGAAATTTTCCAGGACTGTAGAATAAGATGCCTGGATCCTGCACAGGAGCCACGCTCTGACTGGAGCTTGTGAGCTTCTGTGCAAGTGTTCACTTTACATTTACAGAACTTTTCAGTGCAACATATTGGAACTGAATTCATTTGGATGGTCCAGATTTATCTGGGAAATACTTGGGTATTTGATGTGTGCAATTCACATCCTACTGCAGAGTCACTGCCACCAGCTCCCAGATCAGCTCAGGGGTGTTTGACAGTCTTTGCCCTGACTGCACCATAGATATCCTGCTCTGTCCAACAGGAAGAGCAGCGCTCCCCTCCTCAGCAGGGTTGCAGCAAAGTGAGGAACATTGTTAGGTGTGTTGGTTCATGAGCAAAGAGTAGCTGGATGGATCCTAGCATAAATTGTGCAATTCCTAGGAATCTCAATTCCTGGTAGTCTCACCTCTCTTCAGTTACCCAGGTCTGGCAGGTCACCTCATCTGTGGGTAAGTGGGAGACACTGGAATAAGTGTTCTGTACAGCTGCACTCCAGACCTTCTGGCTGTAGGACATAAAACCTGCACCCATTTTGCCACACACTACATGTCTGTTTTCAGATCAGGAATTAAGAAATATTGGAATGGCATGCAGCAGTGCTTATATATATGAGGATTTATATATGTGTGCTGGACATTTGAAGTTCTCGTCTATGGCTTTTTCAAGTTTGATTTTGTTCTCTGATTGCCTTTGGAGTATCTGCAAGGTTTTCTTGCATTTGCAGGGAATTTACATTTTAAATTGCCTGTGATGTGCTCTCTTTCCACTGCTCTAATTTCTCAATGTCATTTTGATTATTAGCATTTTTTTGATACAAGTTAATGTACTTTGCTCTTTTCTAACCACACAGCTTTCGTATTCCCCAAACATCTATTTACTTTCCAGTATGCTTTAGTATGCCTTTTTATAGGCAGATATTTAATTTCCAGTTGTTCCCTTCACTTGCAGACTAGCTTATTTTGTCTAATTATTTCTCCTTTTTAATCTCTATATTTCAAGGGAAATGGGACAACACATTCTATCTGAATTTCTCTCATTATGAAGTTTATTTTAATTGACACAGCTCTTCACTGAAAAACAGATGATTCATTTCCAGCTCGTGCTCTTCTCCAAGGTGAGCTGGAGGGGATGGTCTCCCCCCACTGTCACAGCCTGGCCCTCCTACAGGGAACCCCACACAGCACCAGCCTCCAGCCCAACTCTTTCATCTTCTTTGGCTTCTCTAATTCGAGTTCCTGTGTAATGTTTATTCCTGGCCACCACTGCTCACAGGCACTTCGACCTTGGCAAAACCTCTCGGGAAAAAAGCCAAGCATGGAACACCATCACAGCCACTGTCTCTGTTCCTCAGTGACGTTGAACAGCTTTTCTGAAATTAAACAAGTGTCTTGCACAATTTAGTTCCAGACAAGGCTTCAGAAGATGGAGTTTGTCAGACACTCTTGGCTTGTAGCCACCTACCTAGCTGATGTTGCCTTCTTGCCATTCTTTGACTACTTGTTTAGAATTTAATTTACATGAAACATGATGCAGAATTTTTTGACAAACTGTTCTTGGAGGAATTTGAGTGTTTTTTCCCTTTATCCAAGTAAGCACAGATGAAAATTCACAGGTGGAGGCATTCTTGAGGTTGGTATCTCCTCTGTTGGCTGTGAGCCTTTGTGACTGCTAACTGTGTTAGAATGAAACACTTTTGATTGCACCTTTGGGAACAATTCCTATTTTGGGGAACCTGAAAGCACAGACTGAAACACATGGAATTTTTTTTAGTGTTTCAAAATGGTATTGTTATGATGGTCTGGAGATGTTAATTTTCACTCTCGGTGGACTAAAGAAAATGTTCTTTCTGTTGGAGAAGGAGAGGCAAGGAAGACATAAAGTCATGTCAAGTCTTTGTCCTGAAAAATTCAGATTTATGCCATTTATGAACATAGTTTTTACACTGACTATTTCTCTTCTACTGAATTTAATTACTCTCCTCAGTATGGTTAAAAGAGCACCATTTTATAGCTGGAACAGCAGCCCATTCTGTGCACAAACTTGCATTTGTGGCTGAACCATCCCTAAGATATATTTGTTATTTCTTCGCTGGATGTCAGCAAAAATCAGTTTGTAAGAACGACTTTTGTTATTCCTAGCAGTTTACGGTTCCATAATTTTTGCTTACACGCTCACGCAATTGAAGGCAATACCTGTTTCCATTAAAAATGACAGGGAAGAGAGGCTTATATGGGGGTTCTTGTGTCCTAAACTTCATTTTAAGTGAGTCTTAGAGTTGTAAAGATAGTTAGATAATTTATATTTATATCTATATATTTCAATTTTAACTCTTATACACGGCTGTTGATTTTTCTCATGCCTTCTCAATAAGGCAGTGCTCAGTGGGAGAGTGAGTTGGAGTGACTGGTTGCTGGGGTCAAAAGAAATTAGTTTTCATCGTGTGGATAAGGAAATAGAGTGCTGTGAGCTCTTACTAAAAGCAGGTGAGGTTAGGGGTTTACACAATGTACACTCGTACAGTGTTACAGCAGACATTGCAAGTGTTTGATTAGCAGTTCCTGCTGATTTTCCACACCTTTGGGGATTCCTGTGTCATGTCTGTGATCACTGGTCACTGCCAAGGGAGAAAGGGACAATGACTTCATGCACTTTGATTAATTTCAGAGAAAGTACTTCTTATGAGCATCAAGTACCTGATACAGCTAATATAATATATCTCACAGATGGCTATAACTGTCCGGGACACACAGGTATTCTAAAGTTCGGGTTTGCTTCATTTGTGAGGTCGCTGCCCTCTTAATTTGAGCTTCTGACTCAAATCCCAGGTGGTATTGAAGAATTGTTTCCTCTATCAAAGTCTCGAACCTGTAATTATCATCAACACTGCTGATTTTAGGCACTCCGCAGTGCTGGTGGTGCTATCCTGGATGCTGCTCTCTAACATCCTCTCTTGTAAAATCTTAGAATGGAGATCTTGGCTAGAACCTTTTCCCATCTGGGTTTTCTTTATTCTGTCACCTGATCATGCATTAAAAGCTGCTTCATTCCTTTTGCCTTCAGGAATGCTGGCAAGGGTTGGTGTCACAGGCTTGATTTTCATCAGTAATTAATCTTAATGTGGTTTTTTGTCCTCTTCTTTTTCTTTTCTTTTTATTTTCTAAGAGCCTGGCAGGACAAGTGCCCATGATCAGCTTGTACAAACAGCCATTGCAGAGATTTCACTAGGAAACACACAGAAATAGGAAATAGTAATCTGAAAGGAGTTCTCTTACTCTATTAATATGCATGCCAGGAGCTATTTCCTGAGGAATATCTTTATTTTAATAGAGTAATTTAGAGTATTTTTGAAAACATATGCAACTAGCATTGATTTTTTTTTTTTTTAACCATGACACCAGGTGCAAAAATGAGAGCCTGAGGTGTACTTTTCTTGTATTGTTTGGGATAGTGCTCCGACATATGCACTTTTCTTTGTTTCAGGTGGAAAATGCTTTGTTTGACACCTCTTTGCAAGCTCGCGTGAATGTCTCCTTTCTCTCACTTTACCTCAGTGGTGATTAATGTACGTTCTGAACCAGCGAGATACTAACCTTCCTACAAATCCTTTTTATTCCCGCCATTTTTATTAGGTATCTATGCCCCATTGTGCTGTACATTACATTAAATTTTTGAGTCGCTTAGAGTTGGTGTTCATATATAAAATTAGCTTGCAGAGGTTCCCAATCAGTTGTGCCTGGGGTTTGGATCTCAGGAAGCTGTTTTTGCCTGGCTCCTCTCTAGAGCAAAGTAGCAGACCACAGTAACACTGCCCTGGCAGCTGGTCCCGTGCCTGTGTCATTTCTGTCTCTGTTTGAGGCAGTGATGTTCCCTCTCGGAGCTGCTCTCTGGGGTTTCTCCCCAGAAAAGGGAGCTGAGCAAAGCCTTCTGCCCCCAGTTTGAAGGGAGAAGGGAGGGGATGGATTTTTCAGAACAACTTCCAAATGGGACTGACATGGAGAAGACCACCCCGCCACCCCCCCCAAGCTACATTTTCAGGAACTTGTTTTGGGAGAATTAGGCTGTAGAACACAGAGTTCCTCTGATGACTGAACTGGCAAATCACGCAGTGTCACCTTGGAGTGGTACCTCATGCAGTGACACTCACTGCTGCTCTGGCTTTCCCAGTGACTCTACAAATCACTTGTGCAAGCAGGAATTTATTGCATATGTGTGAGGCAGCTCTCTTATTTTTCCCTGCCATCACTCCCCCAATTCTTCCCCAAAACAGATGTTGCTATAAACTGATATATTGTTCAATTCTGAACTTTTCTTAATGATTGTGGCGGCATTTCTAATATTTCTTAGAGGCAAGTGCAGCAGCTGCCAAATGGAATTGTTTCACTAAGGCATTGGAATACAATTCACCACAGAAACAGTACAGCTGTGATTTCATGGTTGTTGCTACCCTTGTTCCGCTGCAGAGCTGGACAGCTGGTCTGGTCAGTTCTAGACATAGACACAGTTCTAGAATATCTCTGGATATTCCCTGTTCCTAATCCCAGCGTCCTACAAAACTCACTGCTATGTGCTTTTCGTTATTCATGTTGAACAAATGTCTCACAAATCTGGACAACTGTGCTACACTAACCTATCAGGAGACATTTCTACTTAGTTTTTGTCCTGTTTTAAATTGTCTTTGGCTGGCCCTTATGCAGACCCATGATGCTTAACCCAGATGAATTATGTATGAAGCATATTTAGGCTTTCTTTCCGGTCTAGCTCACTGACGATGAGATCTGCCATTCTGCTTTATCTGTTGAGGTTTTTTCTTTTTCTTTCTTAACAGATTCATAGGAAAAGGATTCAGATAAATTCCCCAGTTACTTTGCATTGTCTTTGGGCTTTATGTACTTTGGTTTTCTACTGAAGAAGTGAAAAGAAGTTAAAATGTCTTGCACATGCTTTCTACTATAGACAAAGATCAAGTAAGATGTAAGACAGTCCAGACTTTCTTTGACCTTGGTCCCACTCTTTCTTCTCCCTTAACATCTGTTTAAATGCTGAACTCCAAGCCAAAACTGAATTTCTTTCATAATTCACAACACCAGTTCATGGAGTTTATTTTAGCTATCACAGCATAGCTTCCCAGTAATTTTCCTTATGCTTTTGAAAAATTGACATTGTTCATATCAATCCCTCTGTACTTTTATACAATTGGTTGTGAAAATACTTTTAGTCCTCTCTTTTAAAGATCAAAATAACAACTCTATCTCTGCAGAGCGCTCGTAGATATTCAGCACTTCTGATTCTGCCATGACCTGCTGCACTGGTCACGGTTCATTAGGTCATGTTTTGGGGAGCTGCAGATGTTTGGACGTGGAGTTTTAATTTGATCCGTTATAGTAATTTAGGCCAGCTATGAAACTCTGATCTGGACCCATATATAAATTCAGAAAGGGTTGCATTTCCATCAGTGCTACAGTTATTAAAAGATAGTAAAGTTTTGTATATTTGGGATTGCTGTTTTCTCCACTGCCAGTCACAACTACAAAGCATTGATGCCACGACACCTTTCCTGTTATAAATAAACACAGCCCTAAGCATCATTCTGGGGACCAATCATAGTGTGGTGTTTACTAGTGATGTGTTTAATTCCAAATACTAATTAACACAAAAGCATTGCTGAAATTATGTCTGTTGCTGAGCCAGCTCCCAGCAGTTGTGCAGTTTAAACTCTTGATTCCAGCCAGCTTAGCAGTAGCCTGTAGGAAACAAAGAAATGATAACTAAAATTGTTTCAGTTTCTAGAACGGGCCTTTGAAGACTGAGAGACAAGACTGATATATTTACATATATAAGTAATTACAGTGAACGAGCATTTCCAGTTTGGCTTTAGCATACATACTTGTGAGGCATTCAATGTGTACAACCTTCTATATTTTTCCAAATTCTGTCAGCTAATAAAATGTCTGCAGTCAGAAAAAGCTATTGCTTATTACGTCTCTGGGGAAAGGAGGGTCTGGTAGAGGATTCTTACTTCATTTGGCTGCTGTTGAGTCATCCAGCTGATGTTATCTGAATTTGCACTAGACTTGAACCTGGTATGAAACAATGAAATGTTTGTTCATAAAAAAGGAGAAAGAGTATGTGGAAAATTTTGTTTTATGGCAGTGAGACAAATACCAGTAAACTGAAATTGTGGCAGGAAATGTAGCTTTCTTAGAAAAGAGAAAAAAAAAAAAGGAAGAGACACTGAATTGGATCTTGAATCTTCTAGGCTTAATATTTTAAGCATAAAGCCCTGAGAATTTATGACTGTATCATTTTACATATCTCAAACCAGCATTTCCTTGTCCCAGAAATAGACACCTTTTCCTGGCATTGAATTGGTTTTTTCTCTATTTCTCAGTGATTCAGATTCCTTGTTTACATCTATATCTGTATAGCTGTCTGAGGACATGAGGTTTCATTTCTGAAAGAGCAGATATGTTTTCTTGCACATATCACAGTGGAATTTAAAAAGTGCTGTTTACCCATGTCAGCTAGGTAAAAGCACTCAGAAATGGTTATCTTGGTGTTCTATGAAGTTAGTGGTAAAAAAATCCCACAAAATACTTCCTGTAAGTTATATAGTTTGTTTTAATGATGAATTTATGGATGAGAAAATTTGGATAAACTTAGACATATAATTTATTCAATAAGCAGCTAACCCATAATAAGTTCAACAGGCCTCAGGAGAGGACACTGTGAAGTATTTCCCATGTTAACAAACTAGTGATATTATTTTGCCTTTTCAATTTCTTCAATTATCCTGATTTACTTTTGACAATTTACTTAATCAAAGAAAATTGCCCCTTTTAAATTTTCTTTTTAGCCTACTATTCACTGATGATATTAAACAGAAACTAAATATATTAACTGCAGCAGTCAATTTTCAGAATTAAGAGTATTAGTGTGTTTGTTTGTTTTGCCAGGCTGCTACTTCTCTTGGATTCTTTGTACTCTGAGGAATTAAAGTGTTGTGGCAACTTTGCATCAAAAAAGACTTTGGAGTTCTTACCTCTATCTACACATAGTGAAATGCATAAATGTGGGGGCCTGTGCCCCCTTTTCCATGCTGGGCCTGGACAGAACTGCAGGAAGCTGACCTCCTCCATCCCAGCCCGATGTCTTTTGAACTTCCCCCAAAAGCTAAGCTTTGACTGTCTTCCCCCGTGGGCTTTCATACTGTGAGACTTGATTCAGTTCTTCCTGATTATTCAGCTAACTCCTCAGATTATTCAGGCAACCTAAAAAAAACCCCCATACCAGCAATTTGCACTGCTTTCATCCCTGTTTTGAGAGGTCTTAGAGGACTACTCAGAAAAGTGGGTCAGATCTCAGAAGACAATTAATGAGTCAGAGAGTGACCCAGTTCAGAGAAAAGAAAAACAGTAATGGAGCCCAAAGAAGCCATTCAAAAGAGAACATTTGCCTGTACACCATTCCTTACACCAACTACTAAATAATCCTTCATTCAGATTAAATATTAAATTGGTGATTAGCACTGTCATCTCAATTTTAGAGATATAAAGAAGTCCATATATCCAAAGTGCTTTAGTACATTAGAGGTATAAAAAATTGAAAAGAAAACAAATTATTGCCTGAAAATTAATTCCTACATTATGTTAAAGAAAACCCTCATCAGTGTCGTATATCTTAAATCTTCTATTGGTCAGGAAGCAATCGTAATTAATTGGGGGGGTCTGTGTTTGGGGTGATGGGTATGGGCAGGCAAGGAAGGAGAGGGGTTTCTGCAGTGATGCCTAGGAGAAATGAAAAGTAAACCTTTTAAAAGCCACATAGGGCATAATTTTCATTTGAATAATTGTTCCTGAGATTGGCACTCTGGAGAAGCAACCGTTTCATCCAGTTCTCCATGATCTGAATGTGCGTGATCATAAATCAGTCTTCCTGTCATCACCTGTTTCCCAGATAACAACTGTTTACAAAATGATCTGTATTTTCCAGGAAATACTTTCATTTAAATGATTCATAGGAACATGTTTATTATAAGGAAATGTTTACATTAATTTGTACCATTCATTTTGATTCACTGACTTTCATTTGGACTCAGAATGAAAATAAGTTTTGGAATGGGTCATGGAGGAGATGTTCCATTTTCTGGCCAGCCCTAAGGTGGCCATCAATAATTCACAATCATGCTTTAGAACTCCTGGTAAATTTTTCTTACAACAACACTGCAAGCCGGATTCAGGTGTCTGTAATAAATAGAAGGCAGAAGTAGACACGTTGTGTGTTATGTGGTTTGCTCAGGAATGACACAAGAAGGAGCTGCAAGCAGAGCAGCCCCAGACTGAGATGACATGTGACATGCCCTCAGCTGAGGGATGGCAGGTAACAAGAGGTTTATTGCTAGAAGGGTAAGTCTTGGTCACTCCAAGGGGGTAGCTGGGTTGTAGTGTTAAAAGTGATAATAATTTACAGTCATCCATGGTCTGGGAGGGGAAGGGATGTGGAGTTTTTGGACAATGCTCTCGAGCACGTGGTTTGATTCCTGGAGTGGTCTGAGAGGTGGAATATGATGATCCTCGTGGATCCATTCCAACTCAGAATATTCTGGGATGCTCTCTTCTCACTTATTCAAATATATCCTTGGACTGTGTCTTTTCAAAATGAGGTCAAATATAAAGACACAAAGCAATTGGAGAAAAAGAAACATACAAATTTTCTCACAGACTAAATATGACTTGTCTCATTGTTCTGATAACATCCCAGTTCTTGAAATTGAATTGTCAGAATGAACACCATGTGGGAGATTTAAAGGCATTTAGGCACATCTACTGAGTTAGCCAGCTGAATATCCTAAAAAGCTGACCCTCTGTTCAAAAAAGATCTTTATTAACCTCTAAACACAACACCAAATTGCCTCTATAACCTCTTCCTTTTTCACTGTTTGCTTTTGCATAAAGTCACAGCAGGGCTTTGAGGCTCATGCTGTGCTCTGTTTCTGCCCTGTGGGCAGCCCATATTTGTAGAGAACTGTGGTAAAGCTTTTTCCTTCCCCATGTGAGACAAGATCATTTAAACAGCAGCTGTCTTTCTTGTGGGGAAAAAAGTACTTATAATTTTGAATAACTACCTGCTCAGGTGTTTCTTTCCATCCACTAAAAGCTACTAGAATGTATCAAGGAAAATACTCTATTCTAAAAGGGGAGAGAAAGTTAATAGTCATTTGTCACAAAACTGAGTTTGAAATGTAATGATGTTTACCAAAAAAACCAGTTTATTTTAACTGAAACATTTTGAAATAAACTGCTTGCAATTAAATGACACTTTAGTTGAGATTCATTTTAAGGAGCCTTTCTAAGTCTCTCAAAACGAACGAACTGCTGCCAATAAAGACTAAAACACAGAAATAAAAAGGCATTACATATTTCATATCAGGCTTTCAAAAGTCCACAGAAGCCAGAGGGGAGCTGCTCCCCTCCTTCACTAAGCAGTATTTCAGACCTGAAGACAGAGCAGAGTTGAGAAGAGTTGCTGCTCTTTAAGTGAGACCAATTTCACCCCTCCCTTCTTGCCCTCTTGAGGCCAGTAGAGCTGAACCTCGGGCAGTTTTGTCTCCACTGAAGCAGGCTGGCGAGTGATGCATGAATTACTTCTGACCAATAATTAGTAGGGTTTTAAGAAGTGTTTTCTGCCCACTTGCAAGTATCCTTTTGGTGCGTTCTGGCTCCTCATCTTCACCTAGTTCCTGTTTAGGTGGCAGCCCTCCAGTGCAGCTCTGAAAAGGTTGTGCTGAAGTGAATTTAATCAGTGTACTTCCTAAAAATGGCGATTTCAGCTCAGCTGACAGTGTGGGCTGGCACAAAGAAAAGTAATTACTTCTTGTGTATCATTTACATCAGCTATCCCATATTTGAGAGAAATAGGAAATAAATGTTCCAGGTTAGTGTCACGTGATTCCCAGTGTATTTTCCTACAGCACAACCAGGGGAACAGCAGGTATATTATGCAGAACAGGCTCCACCAGAATAAAGCCATAATTGAAATGGACATTGATGTCACTGACCAATTTATCTTCCTTAAAAGGGTTTTGCTTTACAAAAGAGCTAATTTAGTCTGGGAATTAAATTGATGGCCATGTGGGAACATTTGTCTAATTCACTTAGAGTAGTATCATTAGCCATGATTGTTTGATCAATATTTGCAAAACAGTGGAATTTACTCAGTTGACAGATGTCAGAGTTCTGCTGCTCATTACTGAAAGTAGATTATTTGTGGGTAACCTGCAACAACATCTCCTTCCTTAGATACTCAAAATGCTAATACGAAGTTAATAATGGATTTTTAAACACATGATACAGTCTTCTACAATCTTTTAGGAAGAAGCTAAAACCAGGAAAAGCTCTTCCTAAATACATAATATTAATGTGTACTTCATGCAGAAGTTTTTAGTGGCCTTACAGGATTGGATAAAACCTGGAGGATGCCAAACATGCTACATCTAACAGCTAAAAAAATAATTACTTGTATTCTCAGCTTATATGTGGGACTAGCAGAGTGCTTCAGGGAAGGAGATACTGCTGCAAGTACATGTGTACTGCTAGGATTGTCTATTCTCCCTCTTTAATTGTGTCACATTATTAGTGTTTTATCAGTTTTACTCTACCTGTGGAAGCTGAATCCCTGACAAACATATTTTAGACCAGTATGAGAAATTATTCAGGTCAAAAACTTTCCTACATGTTCATACTTAAAAAAACCACAGAAAATAAATTTATCTGCATCTCCAGAACTTCCATTCATCTCATTAAAACTTTTCTTCATTCCTATAATTTAAATCATCAGCTTGTGTTCTGTGAATCGTGACTATGATCTCTTAAAATGGTTTATCTAATCTCAGTTCAGCACTGTCCTATTTGGGGAGACTTCTTTTATCAAGTGCCAAAACTATATCTCTTCCTCCTTTCTCAGCCAAAATTAACTTAACATCTCATTTTAGCACAGCTTTTGAAAGTTCTTTGTAAGATTTATCAGTATCAACACTTTGGAGTCTGGTGCTGTGAAGCGATGTGATACATTGTATATTCACAGTGAATCATCATTGCATAATTTGTGGAATTACACCAAGAAATTTTGAATACTTGCTACTAAAAGTGTGTGTACTCATAGTGGAATCTGAGCTGCAAAACCCGGGACCTAGACTTAGATTTGGATGTGTGGATTTGGAGGAAGGAGATTTGTTCAGTTCTATTACAGACAGGAAGGCTCCCTCTGCCTCTCTTGATAAAAATCAGTGTTGTTCCACTGATGACATTAGAACACAGTTGATTTTGGGCAGGGATTGCCAGAAATACCACTTTATCAAACTGTATAATAGAAGAGAGAGGCCTCTTCAAACAACGTGAGTTTATTTCTCTGTGAATGTTGACTGTTTTGATTGCTTTCATATTTTTTAACTTTCATGCCTGTGGCACAGACTATCACTGAATTATCCTGGGTGTAAAATTGGTGAAGTTTATGGAAATTATCCCTGATTTTCCCTGGCTTCCCTGTGTTTTCATTCTTTACTGATTCTTAGAGGTTTTGGTGCCTCCTTTCTCTCTCTTCTCTCTCCTTCCCTCTCTCTCTCCCCCTCCCCCCACCCTTTCAAATTAATAATTGATTGTTATATTGTAAGCTTTTCTGCGTTTTAGCCTGGTTTAAAAGAAACGTTTAGTTACTTTTTAATGACAGCAACACAGGAGTTCCTCCATATTCTTTTTCTTCCCTTGCTTGACTTGCCCTCTGCAGTTAAAATGATATATTTTCCACTTGTGCAATTTTATGATCTTCTTAAGCCAACATGCACAAATACATAAAACACAAGTAACTTGGGTAGCTCTCACTGATATTTAAAAGCAGAAGCATGACTACATTAGGTAAAATACGTCTTTCTTTTCACTACATTTTTCATTTTATTGCATGCCTCACATTGTAAATACTTTTTTAAAAGTATATACCAATCTATTAAACAAATATTGTGACGCATTGAGGTACCCACCTGTCAGAGAGGATTTAGTGCATCCACGTCTCCTAGAAGGAGTCAGGACACCTGATCCTTGCCTCAGCATTTACGGAATATTTATCATGCAAACGGCAAATGTCAGGTCTGTAGAAGTGCTCGGCTGTGAGCAGGGTGTGGGCTGAGGTGCCTGGGCTCTCCTACAACTCTTTCTATGTGGGTGTGAAGGTGAAACGGAGCCAGAGGTCTGCCTGTCACTGACACTTCCACGCTCAGCTGTCTCAGCCCTGGAGTGGAAAGCGTAACTCCTTTCAGTAACCTGTTCCAATTAAGGCCAGGATGTCACGCCATGGGGATGAAGCTTTCATTCTCTTGAGTAGGAAGCCAGCCCTAGCTGAAATCTAGCCTTCCACGTGTTTTGGGTTAAAGTGATTTCTTGAGTTGGTAGTTATGTAAGAATGCAAATGGCTTGTGCAGTCCTATATTCAAATTCAATTTCTTTAAGTCAGTGTAGAATGAAGAATCAACTCCAGGATTTCCACGTAATGGATTTCCATATGCTTGAATTTGTGTCTTTAATTAAAACTGTCAAATTGGTGCTTTTGACAAGTGTATTTCCTTGAATTCCTTCTGTTCTCTTTGGTCCTGGCTTAACAGTAGGAAAACGGAGACAGGCATGGTGATGGGTTTGACAGCTGACCTATACTCTCCAAGAAAATGATACCATGATGGACCTTCTCTAATAAGAATTTGGAAGGTATTAATGCCGCTTTCAATCTAATAAATGATTGACCTTTATTATGGTCTTACAGAAATGATAGCTGCTCATACTCTTCAATTTTAAATGCGTGCTGAAAAACGTTTAAATGTGGAAAACCCACTGATTCAAGTCAAGTTCAAGAAATTGCTTCTGACTTCAGGCATTTTAATCAATTTATGAATAACAGGATAAGCTGGCTCATGTTGAAGGTGGCAATCTAAAGGAGCTAAAAAATCAGTTTCATAAAGCTACATATAGGGCTCTGCCTTCTTTAGGAAGCTCTGTTTTATGATTCTGCAGATTTTCATTGTACTTACCTTTCAGGTTCTGGGAAGAAAGCCAGAAGTTTAATCCCATTTTATAAGCAACTGGGGCCAAATTCTATTCCCAGAAAATTAAATGAGAGTTCTGTGATGGAGTTCAAAAGAATTGGGAATTGACCTCTATCTAATATCTTTCAGAATAATTTATTAAAACTATTTCACTTTTTTTGCTATTGCATTGCCAATGCAAATTTGTGCATAGGATTTCAGTCTTGGGCAAAGGGAAAAAGCAGCTAAATAATGACTGACATTCCAGTTATTTTATCTTTATACTTAATGCATATTACTCCTAAAACCAGTGCAATGCACAATTTCATGGCCTCACAGAAACACATTGTGCAAAGGACCACATGTGCTAAATAAAAGAAAAAGTTTGAAAAATATAATGCCCTGATCTCAGTAAGCCAAGATTACGATTAGATCCAAACAAACAGTGAAGGATGAGGAGCTGAAACTCACCTTTCTGTAGGAAATATTGTAGATGGAATGTTTAAAGGTTGAGGTCAGCTTGATATTAAATAGCAATTTTTATAATACATTGCATAAGTGATTAATCCTCCACTGTGCATGTCCACCTTGCATTCCTGTTTAAACTCACCTCGAGCAACTTCTTAAGCTTCTTAGAACTTGTGGCTTCATTGAGCTTCTGTGATAAAGTATTTCATGCATTTACCTTTTAGTCTGGAATGCTCTCCATGGTAATGGATATCTGGTCTATCCCAGCAGCTTTGCCTGTGCCACTCGCTTGAAAGCCTCCTTGATGTTTGTCGTTCACTCCAACGGGTTTAACAAGTTCCAATTGAATGTAAGTATGTGGATTAAGTTAATACACAATCAATATTGTTGTAATGAATGGTTCCTTTAATGAACAGGCGACTCTCATTCTTTTAGATAGGGATTTTCAAAGCTGTTTTGAGGAATTAAAGTATTAAATTTCACCCGTGCTTTTAAGATAATGGGGCACCCAACTTCCTTATGTACACGTAATAAATCCTCATTGAATTTTGTCTCTTAAATTTCTATTCAAGGAAGAGGGAAAAGGAATGGTTTTTTTCCAAGCTTTTCTGCACTATTTTGGAGAATTGCCAACCCTAAGTCAATTAAATCGTATTAGCTGCTTTAGCTGTCTCCGCTTGTCAGTTAAAGAGAAGTATGAGACCACAGGGTTTAGGAAGAAAACAGAATTTCAATCACAGAATTTTCTAAATAATTCTTTGGAAAGACTGTGTCAAGGAATACAGAGTTCAAACTTCTATTGGAAAAAGGATAGACTGTGTGACTTGGTGGCATTTCCAGACTTATTTTCTGCCATATTTTATTATTACATTTTATAAGATATCAATTTCTAAATCTAATACATCAATGTAAATGCATTCACTTCTGCAATCAGAATCTGGGAAAAGCTGACACCAGAGAGTGAATGGATTTTGAGACAGATGAAAATGTTGTGGGATGGCAGCGTCTATCTCTGGTTTTTGACTACAGAGGGAGATTAGTTAGATGAGAAAAATCTACTTCCAATGGCCCTGCATCCTTCAAGTACACCAATAATCTTTCTCAGTTCTGGCAGTAACACTTAGGATGGAAATGGGCCGGATTTTGGGGCTTACGGAAGAAATTTTGGTATCGAATTCAACTATTTATTGATGTTTTTAAAGAGGGAGTTTTGTCTTAACAGCCACAGAGAAACAAAAGAATATAGGCTAGCAGGGCTTTTTAAATAGCAATTTACAGGGAAGCTAAGGAGAAGTTTTTGAAAATTGACAATTTTCTTCACTGTTTTTTTTCCTGAGCTTGGCAATGTTAGTGTACTAATATTGAAATTTTTTTTTTTTTTAAACACAAGCACGTGCCATTTCATGACTATATTTAATTAAACACTCTCAATGGTCTTGGACAAAGTGTCTGAGTTTTTGGAACTTGTGTTATTTTGTTGTTTATTCCCCAGAGAAGATAGTGACGTTATTGTTTGGTTTTCTGTCATTTGAGGCACCAGCTGCGTGTAAAACACAGATGCTATACTTAGTCCAGGGTTCATCCTAATGATTATGTTCCTTAAATCAGCTTGTGCTGATTTATGGCAGTGCCACATATCATTTAAGTGAGTTCATACCATCCTGCGTTAATTTACTGCTTTGCTGGCCGCTTCTGCAGTTTCTTGCAGCCTTCCTCACTTTAAAAAGTTGATTAGGAGGTTTTTAGTTTCTCGTGGGAACATAGAGATGTTCTGAAAGTTTAGATTCAAAGAGGCCTCTCTGTTCAAGGATGGGGTTTCTGGTGAAAACCAGATAGATCTGGGCCAAATTGAAGAAAATTGGAGGATGATGCAGAGAGCCTCTGTTTGAGGAAACCAGTCTGAGTCAGAGACAGAGTAACCTCAAACCCTGAGCACTCCTTTCTCAGGCTGGATTTTCCTTCTGTCTATCCTTTCATCTACACAGTCACAAAAACCTTTGAAAGACCTTGACTTCACTGTAATGTGCAAAACAGAACTTTTCAAACCCTTCATTTTGTGCAAGTGGAACCAGATGCCAATTAACTTTGCTCATTCTGAGTAATGAGGCTCCTACTGAAGGCTGAGGTAGAGTCCTGCTCTGTGGTGAGCAGACACCATAATTGGGCCCACAGTAAGGACTGGAGCACAGTGCTCAACTGCAGACATTGGCTCACGCCCCCACTGAAGCTGGTGGTATCCCTGATATGACTCTCTCTTTAGTCATGCTTAATTGCTTTGCTATATCACACTTTTAGGCACATCACATAATTGAAGATAATAATTTTGACTATTCCAACCTCGGGAAAGGTTTTGGAAACACTGAAAAATACAGTGGGGGTGGGAGACTGTATTTTGAGAAAGTTTTTTGTCTATTTTGATTCATCTGCCTGTAACTGCAAAAAGCATCTATTTACACTCTCAAATAGTTTTGTATGAGTTACAGCTCTCACAAAGCAGGGTTTGTTTCATTTTTGTCACCATTCCAAATCTATTCATTAAAGCTGGGCTAAAGAGAATCCAGACAGAGCTGGAGTTTGACAGAAAACTTCCCTATCAAGGTGGAATAAGCAGCCAAATAGCAGAGACATAGTTTTTTCAAAACCATGTTCCAGCAGTATGTGATTTTCTTCGTGCAGAACGAAATATTTAGATTGTTGCAAAATAAACTGTATTTCTAACTGAACATACATTTGAATTTTTCAAAGCGTACTTCTAGTAACTCAATAATAAGTATTGAGAGGAATTTAAATAGGTTTGAGTTAAACATTTCTGTAATTTCCATGTTCTCCAAAGAGAACTGTATTGTACCTCTCCCCCTTTTTTTTTGAGGAGAGAGCAGATTCTGGTCAAGGTGCCCCTTAAATCTGTAGTGTTTTGCTGTCCCTACATGATTGTTGGTGACCATGTATGCATTGATTCTTAATATATTCTGTTTCTAAGTTTCAATTTCTGAATATACTGTGCTGTAGCAAAAAGCTCTAAGCTTCTCATTATAGCTCAGTATATATTGTCAGCATAAACAATCTTCAAAATTGTATCAGAAGTGAGAAACTGCTTGTCCTTCTTTGCTTAAATTAGCTCACTTTGACTGCTGAATGTCCTCTGCCTTGATAAAGTTTTCTTAGATGAAGTCTTTGTATTTCCTTAGGAATACTTGGAATGAAGCAGTTAATGTGACATACGGTGTCACTGATTACAAATTGTAGGTGACTCTTCACAGAGGAATTGCTTTGTCCTTCTGTTTTCAAGAGCATATCCATGCTCCTGTGTGTTTGTCTGTTTGTCTGTATATTGATATATTTAGAGAGACAACTTTTTTTAAGCTGCTTAATTTAACGTCAGTAGAAAGCAAATCAGAGTGGAATTTTGATGTGATACTATGTGAAACCCAGGTCGTGTGAAGTGTAGATGACTTTTTCCAGAGTGCTGTCAGCTTTCATCTTCCCACGTGAACATGAATGCAAAAGCACAATCTCCCTTAGCCATGCTGCAGTCTGGAAACTGATTGGCATCCATCAATATTGCTCAGTACCTGAATAGCAGGAGACTGCTTTTTTTACAGCAGAACATGACAGCTGAGTGCTCTTATCTAATAGAGCCCC
Organism: Eulacestoma nigropectus; assembly: GCA_013397775.1. Taxonomy (NCBI): domain Eukaryota; kingdom Metazoa; phylum Chordata; class Aves; order Passeriformes; genus Eulacestoma; species Eulacestoma nigropectus. The sequence goes on from VZTE01001753.1 coordinate 292,799, forward strand.
ACATGCCACAGGGGCTCAGGAGGGAAGAGATACCAAACACTCTGCTGATTATGCATTCAGCTCTACAAGGGAGAAGGTCACCCAGTCCTAATCTGAGATGGAAAACTCAGTTTGCCTGTTATTTGACAGTTTCTTCCTGTTAACCACAAGTCTGCAGGATCACAGTGGTGTAGCAGGTGCCTTCTGCCTTGGCAGCCGAGTCCTAATGCACGAGCGCTGAACGAAGTCCAAGCTAATACCCAGCCACTGGATACGCTGAGCTCTCACACGAGTGGCATCCTGTTTTATTTCCTGGATGTCAGCTGGGAGTCCTGACTGATGCTGTTCCACTGAGGCTCCTTCGAGTGTTTTCACTCAGGGAAGCTGCTAAGCAACATCATGTAAAAGCAGTTGCAGCCATAGTCAGCTGAAGGCCCAGGAGTCCTTTTGGGAATCTGGGTCTCCAAATTCTGAGGTCATTCAGATCCTGCAGATGTTGTTATAGTGATCCCAACTACAACATAAATGGATGAGGACAAGGAGAGAAAAGGCAGGAGTAATTGTATATTTGTTGTGAATGGAGATTTGAAATAGATCAGTTGGAAAGTGAATGCAAAGCAACAGAAAGATTCTCTGCTAAATTTGCCAGCAACATAAAATGCTCTGTGACTTTTGTGTGAATGCCAGTTGTCTTTTTAGTTCAAAATGACTTTCACTGCTTTGTTTAGTACCTCAGTGCTCAGCAGGAAAAAAAAGCTGAATATTTATATATTGAGTGAGAGGAAATGACCCTTACGAGTTACATGACTTCAACACAACTGCGAACATTATAAATAATAATGTAAATTTTTTTGTCTTTGATCATCTAAAAGACTTGTGTGTTTTCAGCACTATTCTGTGGTATGAAACTTCTCTGCAAAATTTAGATTGGTAGCCAGAACCTCCTGTAGAAGACTGGATGTATTAAAATAGGGTACAGTCAGATGGGTAAATGATATATCTGAACCACAGTGAGCTCCAAGTACTTGTTCATTTAACCAGTAAAATTGCATTCACACTAGAAAGATTTCACAGCTTTAATTATGTTTTTGGATTAATTAAAGCAGTAAAGCTTTCTAATGTAGATGAGCCCTTGTTCATCTCATTTCTTTGCTTCCAGCATGCAGGTTTGCAGTGGAATTTAGACACCTTATTTTGTCATTTTGCAGAGAGCTTAGTGTGCTCCTAACAGCTTCACCTGGTCTTGTGTTAACTTTCGCCTTGCCATTTTCACCTCATGACTGCACACTCATCATGAATCAGCGCACACTACAGCAGCTCCTGGAGTCACATTTCCTCAGGCTCTGTGGCTTTCAGGCATGGGAGGTTTTATTAGCAAATTTGGTACAGTACGGTCAGCATTACACTTGGAATGGTCTTATTTATCTTCTGGTTACGGCCCCTGTGTCTCTGCTACGCAAACAGGTGCTCACAAACCTCTTCTGCTGAAACAGAATTTGCATTCTGCCCACACCAGCAATTTGACTGAGGCAGTGAATGTGATGGATGGTCCTGGCACATGGGGCCACTGGTGTCAGCGTGTTTATAATGGCTTTGGTTTTTTCAGTCCTTTTTCCCCTGCCTCCTTTGGCTCAAATACGGAGGTTTTGAAAGAGATAATGAGGATCAGATGGGTAGATAAGAGATGAGAAATAGTACGCGTGAGGAGGTACCTGAAGGTGATATGTTGTGTGTTTCCTCATCTTCAGCGGGCTGCTCTTTCCATGTTTGCCAGTCAGGAGCATGCAAAATAACATTTTTGCTGCACCCTGTTATATCAGTTGAGTAGCATAAATTCATTTTTCAGGCCATGGCTTCGTATGGAAGGAGTCTCTGTGCCTCTCCAGTTTCCATAAATGTTCGATATTGGAGTAGAAATGGCAACCTCAAGAGTTCTAAGTTTATTATTATGGTCTGCAAATCATAAAACTGGATTAAAATCAGAAAAATTGAAAATGAATAATTTTAATGATCATGAAAATTTTTACCTTTCCTTTCACGTCTTTAAAAATTAAATTTAATACTGTCACAAAATATGCTGGAAACTTAATAAATAACAATAGGCTTCATCTTAAGTCACAAAACTGTGAAATACTAAAGTATTAAAAACAGTCCTAAAAAATTTTAACAGTAGGATTATACTTTGAAATAAAACCAATCAAAATAATTATTTCTACAATTTAATGGTACCAAACAAGCTAGTTTGAAATGCAAAATTACTGAAGACTCAAATAGAACTCTGCCCTCTGGTATTCTGTGGACAATTTGGCAATGAGTTATAAAGCTTATGCATGTGCTGGTTTATGGTTTAGTTCCTAGGGCTATACTGGGTCACTGAAGTGTTTAATGTGTGCATATGTTTGTCTGATTTAATAACAATCTGCTGATAAATAAATTCAAAATTGAGGCCCTTAATTGTTATGGACCTTCATAGGATTAACAATTTGTTGTTTTCAGTTTAGTTGCAGTTGTAGGTTGTGTGATTGTCACTCAGTGAAAATGGAGGGGAAAATAAATTTTGAGTCAAGTATTGGTTATTCAAAAAAACTCCAAACAAACACCACCACCACTGCCAACTGCAAAAAAACACTCTCTGGTAAATATAATTGGATGTAAAAGACAGGGTATTAATTATTCATCCATCTATGCCTCACCAGACCCAGGAGAATCATAACTGATTTGCAGGAGAGAGCAAGTCAGGCCTTCTGGCTCCCTGGGGAGCACCACAGATTCCTCCCTGGGAAAGATGCAATCACAGAAAGCATTCAGAGGCAAAGCTAATTCTGAGGGCAGGAGGGTGAACCCAAACCATATTCAGATTTTCATTACAAATGGTTTCTCTCAGACAAAAACCTACGTGGCTGGTGTTGCTGGCAGGAGTTAAAGGTGCTGCAATATTGCAGTTTCAGACAACAAAAATGAGGAGTGGTTCCAGCCAAGTTACTTCTACAAGATCTGCAATAGCTGGGGTTTATTTTTTAACAGCAGAGTCCCAATATTGATGGCATACAGGATTAAAAGATGAGATATCTCTCTGATTGCAAGAAAGTGGACAGTTTTATATCAACATTAAATGGATTTTAGATATAACTGTTTTAAGGCTTGAGTTCATAAATAGAATGTGACAAAAGGTCAGTCTGGCACATATGGCTCATTTACTGTTCAGATGTACAAAGAACCTTGTAATAGCTGGGTTTTATATTAACTAAAAACCCAGTGGATGAGTGGGTACAGAGAATTAACTTCATAATCTGAATGTTGCATTTGAATGTTATTGAAAACAATTATAATTATTTGAATGACTAAAGTATATTTACATGTTTTAAGTTTTCCCTTTGGGATAGTTGCCTGGTTTTCTATCACACACCACTGGCTGGTAGATATTAGGCTGCAGTTAATAGCTCTGCTTTACATGGCAATATTATTTCAAGTACTTGAATGTAATAGCAGCAAAACACATCATGAGTTGTAGCTGTGGTCAAATCAATACATTCATACAAAATGAGGAGAAAATTAATGTTGTGCTGTGAATGGCTCTAGCTAGAAAAATGTCTTTTGTAATAATGAGCAGACTTAATAGTCTCTAGCAGAAACATAGAAGTAAAGAGCAACATGACCCTTCAAGGAACACAAGGGAGCTTTGGTGAGCTACCAAAATCCCCTGTATCCCTCTAAGGAGAAACAGGATTTCCTCCATGATATTCTCTTCTTAAGGTAGTAGAGTAACAGCTGTAAATAGATAAAAATGTAGGTGACAGCCAGCCAACCTAGAGAATCTGGGTTGGAGGCAGCCTTTTTGTCACCATCTCTCTGGCTCCTGGATGGAAACTGAGCCTGCTGGGGAAAAGCAAGCAGGGAGAGGAGGAACTGACACCTGGCCACAGGGGGCCTGCTGAAGGCTGGCAAGGCTCCGAGTTTCTGTGGGAAGGACGGCTCATGGACAGTACCTTAAGCACAAGCGGAGTTTGTGATTAATGGGCTTGTGATTCCAGGTGGAGGCAATGTAGTGAGCAGTGAGACAGACAGAGGGCCTGGTGGGGACAGACTGAGGAGTGACCTGAGGGAAAAGCCCAGGCTGAGCGAGGGGAGACCCCTCAGCTCTCGTGCAAAGTGAACTTTTCTTCACTTGCAGGTGGAGGCTCTGGGAACGTGAGACTGCAAAACAAACAGCTGTATGGGGAAACACCTGGGCTTTACTGCTCTCCTTAATGGATTCAATCCAAGAAACAGAAACACTACCTGGAATACTCAGGGCTGACAGTAACACTTAAATATCAAACCCAGCATGAGCTGAAAGATGAAACGCTGTGCAGCAGTGCTTGCTGTGTGGGGACAAACTGCTACAAGTGCATTCATTTGTACCTTGTCTTTCTTTTGCTGACATGTGTCACCATAATGTCTTTTGACATACACTTATTGTTTGATACAGTTTTCATACAGTTTCACACAGTTTTCTTATAACTTGGAGCAGAATTTCTCTTGCTGCAAACAGAAAGAAGGCTGTGCTGAGCTCAGGAGTAAGTAACAGGCTGCTATTTCTGGCAGGGCAAGATCTTGAGCATCTTTTTGTAACACTTTAGCAAGGACTTAGCAGTGCAGATCTTGCAGCTGTGGTATGAAACATCATTGGTTTCATCAATTCTGTGATCCCTGTAAACCAAGAACAATCACCAGAGTTCTACAAGGTAGGACTCTGCTGCCTTAATTTAGATATCTGCTGCACAGACGTCTTGAGCTGAGCTGAGCATACAGAGTGCTTTTATAGCCCATGGAGAGAAATAGGGAATGATTTGTCTTATTCTACAGTAAATGTCTAAAGTGCCGTAGAAGCCACGCTTTAGAAATGCCTATGTCTCTCTGAGGACTGCTGAGGTGGTGTAGATAACTGGTTGAAGACCTCTGAATTTACAGGCGGGTGAGGTGAGCCCCTCACCCTGTCCCTCCAGGAGAACAGCCAGAGAGCTGCTGCCAGTGGCTGGCACTGCAGACAGAGCCCGAGCCACGTGTGCCTGGCTGCAGCCAGCTCAGCACTGCCCTTCCCGGCCAGGTCCTCTCCTGCCTTCTGTGCCTGGGCTTTCCTGTAGTGCTGTCCCTCACAGACCATGTGGTGCCACTTTTGGTCTCTCTCTGAGACACCCTGTACTGTTTGCTGTCCCTTCAGGGCCCCTGTTTGCCTGCTTTAACCAAATGATTTGCACTTCATATCCGCAGATCACAGGGTTTGGTTGTGCTCAGTGTACTTTTATCTACCAGGTTTTTAATATATCCAGATGACTGCACGGTATTTACCTCAAGTCCAAAGCCAGCAGAAAAGGGCATCTTGCTTCTCATGGCCTAGCCTTGGGCTGCTCTGCTTTCATCTCCGTCCCAAGGTGTTTCGCAAGTTTATTTATAGAGGACACAAGTGCTGAGCTTGGTTTTCTGTTTCCTTGCACCACAGTCATTTACAGTAATGAGAACAGGATTCCAACTGCTTCACAGTCCAAACGAGGACTTGAGGCAGATATTATGGGCCAGATTAAATTTTAATTGCATTTAATTCTGGATGAAGTAGCTCTCCTTCTCTTTTCACTCATACTAGCACTGTTGGAATGTGGCTTTAAGGTTTCCTTTGTCCTGCTTTTGTGCTGTGGATTTGTTCCTTGATTGCAGTGTGATTTCAATTCCATCTGTAATTGCTGAAGTTTCAGTAGCTAACTATGTTAATTGAGGAGCTGGACAGATGGCTCAAGCATCTGATATTAAGCTTATTGTGCTGAAATGATGTAGCCATCAGGATTTGAAGTGTTACCATGGGAAAGCTCTTCCAAAGGCTACTGAGTGCTAGCAGCTTTACACAGTGACACTCTGCCAGGGCTGTAGTGACTTTAGCTTTTAAGAGATAAAAAGAGGCAATAAAGGGTCAGTTTAAAAAATCCTTGGAGAAGTAGTATGGTGTGTTGGTATCCTCAAATTAGCTGCTGTGTAGTCAACCAAAGGTTCTTTGTACACACACTCGAGAAGCATCAAAGCTGTGATTAGCCTTAAAATAAAACCATCATTTTATAATTTTCATTGCAGACTTCAAATCGAAATAAAAACTTTCTGGTCTTCTGAATGCTCTGTTCATTTCACTGGAAAGAGTTTTCAGTGACCTTCAGAAAAGGAGAATGGTTTGGTAGCTAAGAATTGGGATGTCATTTCAATAACACCCACAATTGATTGGGTTTCTGTAGGTAACTGTGAACTGAGAATTTGGACAGGACTCAAACTTCTTATATGAAACCTACAATACTGAAATTATGTAGACTTTGGCCTCGAAGCAGCTTAAAATTCCTTTGAGCAAGTTGTTTCATTTCTTCATAGCAGAAAAATTGGAATTTAAGCCAATGTATTTTACCTTATGGTGTGAGTAGTCTGAGGACGTGTTACCTACCATGCTGACAGAAGGAATTCCTTGTGTGCTTACATTCAGCAGCATATCCAGACCACATTTTTTTCCCCGTGTGGGTTTTCTGTATTTTCATGGGCTCCAGTGAAAGCTATCCAAGAGTAAGTGGTGTTTTTCTCTTGGTTACAGTGAACTTTTGAGGCAGTCCGTAACTAATATCCGATCCACCTCCTTGTCTTTCCCTGGTGTTATTGTGTGCACTCGTTGCTATTTAATCTTTCATACCTCATGTTCTGCAGAGAAAAAAAATAATAAACGTGTACCTAACAGTGTAGATCGACTGGAAAACCTGCCAGTGGCTTCAGTAGGAGAAATGTGGTGGTTTTTTTCTCTTACTTTGTAAGTGTTACATGAAATGGAGACTAGGGCATGTGTTTGCTTTGTTATGCAGAGCGTTCCCTAGGGTAAATATATTTACCATTTATCATCTGCTCATATGCATAATGCATATGTGCAGCTGAGTTGTCTAGAGCATAAAAAGTTTTTCCTTTTTTACTTTTTAACCTTTCAGGTAAAAAGATGCATATATACAAATCCTATCTGCAGATACATCATCCTGAGTGCTGCGGATTCCCAAACCCTTCCAGCAGCTGGGCTTCATATTCCAGGTCATGTGAAATTACTTTCTTTTACTGAATTACTGTGGTGTATCACAAGAGTTCCTGGGTGTGATGCCCTATGTAAAATTCCAGCCAGCCCATGGGCAGCTGACATGGTACACTATCACTTGCAAATATTGGTAAGGGGTTTTTTGGCCAGAAACTTTAAAGCTGCTGTCTTTGTGAAACCAGCTACTCCATGCTGAAAGGCTGGATTGTGTGGTATAAGGTGTACTCTTGATGCCTCCATTTCTGACAGTGTTTTTCAACAACAAAAGAAGAGCTGTCCAAGAAGGTCACTCACAAATAAACCTGTTCCTGTTTGGCAGCCACGCACTGTCAATAAACACACAACTTACAGGAAAGGAAAAAACAAAACAAAATGATTCCATTTTCTCATAAAATGTGATTTTATTGTAGTGCCTTATCTCCTATTTGGTGTTTTTCCATCACTGAGCACTGTTTTAGAATCTGTACATTTGTTTTGGAATTTAGAGCATATCTGAGATCTCTAGAAAATCTCTCCCTGAAGTATAATCTTCAAGTAATTGACTGCTCATAGAAAAAGTCATGGAGAGGGAAAGCTCTGTCTGTCTGTCTGTCTGCCTGGGGCCTTATCATATCTCTCCCTTGGCCAGTGTAATCTGTGTTGCTGTGATTTCAAAGAAATGCTGGCTTTAGGCAAGATGGCCAATTGTGCTTGCCATTTTATCCTTTCTAAGTAGCAGTCCCTCTGCAGGACTTGTAGCTAAAAGGAAATTTTAAAACTGTAAAATGAATCACACTTAGGTAGAAAAGGAATCTATGGCAGCACTGCTTGAGACAGGGGCTGGAACATATGAGCTTCATTTTCACAGTGAAAAAAGCCCTTTGGTGGCTAAATGCATTTGTGAGTCAGGCTTGTTTCAGCCCTGCTGAAATCAGATGTCAGTGATTCCTGACTTGTGCAATTTGAACTGAGGCAATTTGAACTGAGGTGTTGCATTGTTTTCATCGTGATTTTCTGCTGCTTGTAAAGCGCTGCCCTTCATTCTGGACCATGAAAATTAGCAGCAAAAAAGCTCCTGATGAAATGAACCAAAACTTATCACTGGCTGTTCGGTTCTCTAGGCCATTTAGGGCACCATGTTCTTTTATTAATTTTCTTTGAGAGCATTGTGTGTTGCTGATGCGGATTTCTGACTTTTCAAAAGCCTCCTTCATTGCCATGCATGCAGACAAGAGGGTGAGAAGTGCCCATGCTTCAGATCTCATACCTCGTCTGAAGAGCAGTTTCAGTCAAAACGTAATTATACAGAAATGACAAGCAATTATTCCACAAAACAGCTCCTTGGTAAACTTTGAAGAGCATCTCCTTATTTTGCATAGTAGGCAGGATGGGTGCTTTTTTGCCTCTGCTGTTATCAAAAAAGAACCACTTTAGTGCATGTGCCTTCCCTTCTACCCTGCCCATCTTCATCAGAACTGTCAGTGGTGTTCCAACTACAGAATATCAGAATATTCATAGGTAGACAGCTGGTTTTTGCATGGTCCAGGTCAGCATGGCAAAAAGGGCTGTCTTTCTTCATAACATTGTGCATTAAATATTGTTTATATACATGAATATAATAATGTAATAATATGCATGTGGGAGGGTGGAGGCATGGAAATGGGTCAGGCCTCCCCACCTCTGACTTATCAAACAGAATGTTAAAATTTGCTCAAGGCTCTAGGTAGAGCTAATCTGTTGTCCCAAATTCCATGATAAATTCACACAGTGGTCTTTACTGAAGTACAGAAAGGCTGTTCAGCTGTCTCTGCAAGACACCAGTGAAAATGCTGTGCTAGAATGCAGAAAACCAAGTTTCTTGGGTTTTCTCAACATTATGGTATTGGAGATGATAATGCAGCTGGATCATTAACTTCTACAATATCAGCATGTTCTCACCATGGCATTTACATTAATTAGTCTACATACTATTTAACAGCACACTTCTCTTAGATGAATTCACTAATGTACTTCTTGGCTCCCACTATGTGGAGTGCCTCTGCTTCAAAAGTAAGCTATTAAATGCTATAAAAGGTAGGAAGATTTGTGGAAACACACACCAGTGTGTTCACATTTGGAGAGAATCGCATAAAGACACTGAATGATAACCTTCCTGAAGGAATCTCTTGCTGCTTACTATGCAAAAGTCTTCGTTTCTACCTCATGTGCAAGCAGAAAAGAAAACAAAAACCAGAAAGCAAATCCAGAGGAGGAGCAAATGTTTATGGACCTGAAAAACGAGATGAATAAGTGGTTCCAGCAGATTGTTTCAGCATAAATTAAGACACTGTTCACAGTCCAGAAAAGGAACATGAAAATATGATGAGATGCTTATATTCACAGACCCGTACACAGCTGCTCCCTGTGAAAGGAGAACTCAGCTTGAACTGCAACCTATTTGGATTAAAGTGCAGTATCTGTGGGGGTTTTATTTTAAATCTGTTTTCATGAATGTCAGAATTGAGAGGAGCCTCTCAACTTGGTCAGGAGTTCAAATATGAAATATTATACTTCTTTAGTTTTGCCTTATCTCTGTGCTGTTTTCTGCTGCTGAACTCAGCCTGGCAGGTTAATCAATCAATTAATGTGTAATCAATCAGAAAACCAAATAATTTGAGGGCTTTCCAAGAAGTATGTTGGCTTTGAGTTTTGAGGTTCCCTTTTCTTCCTCCTCTCTCCTTGACTTTTTTTGGAAGGGACCAAAGAACTTTTGTGTTGTACATTATGTGGTGTAAATTGAACTGTAAAAATGGAGAAATACATTCTAAATGTAGGCAAGTCCAAGGCAAAGAAATCCAAGAGCCTCCATGAGCCTCCATGAGGCTTGCTCAGTTACTTCTTGATGGAGTAATGGGGTTTTGGTTGAGGGATGTTTTTGTCTGTCAGATCTCTGGGCAGGTGAGTGGCATTGGCACGGGGAGGCGTTTGACCAAACATGGGATGAAATGTAAAGTTTACATCTTTGCATCATCAGAGTTGTCTTTTAAATATAAATCTAAAGGTTTGCTCTTCTAATAACCTATTAAATAACGTGCACCTTCCCATAATGGATGAGACAGTGAAAGCCACACTCGAAAGTGAGAGCCCAGCGTTAATGTGTGTTACTGACAATGAGCTTAGGCAGATCTGACTGAATTCCATTCAGAGCAGAATGAATGCAACCTTCTGGACACACAGGTGCTTTTGGAGAGGTAACGCCCCTGTTCCCCAGCATCTGCACACTGTAAACTGGAATTTGCTTTAGTTAACCTGGAGAAGACTGGTTTGCAGTTTTTGCCCAAGTGTGACACTTTTAGGGTTATCTCACTAGAGTATATGTAGGAAACTGCTTTCTACAATTATTATTATGATATCAACAAATTTGAGAAATATTTTGAATCATTCATGCCGCTCTCAGTACTGAATATTCTTCAATATTTTAAATACTCCTCGAGAGTTCAGCTTTCAGCTTCCATTAGTAATATGTTCTGTAATGAGCACCCTTGTGTAGTTTTGTAATTTTGTTCTCCTTGGCAAGGAAAATGCAAACACTGACATCAGAATATTCTGTAGTATGTGAAAAGAGAACAGATGAGATTTTCATGCAGCCTTAGCTTATGATTTCTTTTGGTAAATGACAGTGAAAGAGATGATCCAGAAACAGATTTGCACATTAGTTAAAGGTCTGACACTTGTAGATGTATCTATATATAGCCAGCCCCACCTAGTCTGGGAACTGATAAAAGCTCTGCAAGCTGCCCTCTCCAAAATTTTCCCGCTTTCTCAGCCTGCAGTGAGATCTCGTACTTGGTGCTGTGCGTGCTTGCAATAATTTGTTTTCTTAGCTCTGGTTCATCTACACAAGCAGCAACTGCAGACAGATTGCTGGTAGGATGTGGGTATTCATGCAATTGTGGCTGTGTGGGGTGCAATAAAAAGTGGCAGTTGGGTGCCTGTTTTGGTCTCTGTTGGGATGCCCAGAAGTGCTGTGGTAGGGATTTGTATGCGCCGCTTGATTGCCGCCATTCATCTCGGAGCCCTTGGTATTATGTTAAACAAAACAGAGCTAAAACTGCAGAGATTGGCAGGGCCACAGCAACTCCCACAGAACAGGAACGAGGTGGACCTGCCATGAGCTTCCCAGTGCTCCAGCGCTTTCCCAGGGCTGGCCGGGTGTGGCACAGGGATGAGAGGAAACTGGAGAGAGAAGGGCTGAGCTACAGAGCATCTCCCAGGGAAATGGCTGAGGTAGCTCTGGGACAGAAAGCTTCTCAAACCGAACCAATATTTGAGAGGCACAGTGCACACACTCAAAGATTAATTTCTTTTTAGTTTTTTTTTCCTTTCTCTTCCTTAGGCTATGTCTTTCATGCTTCAGGTCTCGAGATGCACAGCACAGAATGTGGTGTGTGGGAGGCAGAGGCTCTGTGATTGAGCTGCTGTTTTAAGTTAAGTTATATATTGCCCATAAATGGTTGTTTTCTGGGGCTTATCATCGTCATTAAGAATCACTGAGCTGAGCATTTCTATTAATCAGCTTGAAGCTGGCTGTTTATGCCTCTAAAAAAATTTTCACTCTACAGTTTCTGAGTTTTTAAGCTTTTATTGAACCCTTTCAAAAGGAAAATCCCTCTCAAATCTTTTTAAAAGAGGAAACCACAAACAACATCTTTGGCAGAATTCCTCTTTATTTTGAAGAATTCTGAATCAAAATCATGAATGCTACTGTGGAAATCAACAACTTTTTAAAATTATCCAAATCCAGATTTAGCCGAGATTGCCATAAAACCACTCATTATGTAATGATGGCCATAAAACAGCAATTATACTATTTTATTCTGAGTTTTAATTATGTAATTGCAAGGAGTATGTTGATTGAATTCTTAGACTGTTTAATGGTGTTAAAGACAATATTATGACATTTTAGCCTATTTTCTTCAGAAGTGCTTCTAAATTATACCAGAATTCACGTGCTCCACTTACCCTTCCTTGTATGGTTTATTTTTCATTATAGTGGGAGGTTTTTTAAATGAAAACACAGTGCAGTTCTCTTCATGACTCCGAGTGACAGAGCAGTGTGGCATTTCTGTCATCACACACTGCCCAGCCACTCCCTTCTCCAGCCATTTTAACCCTTTAGTTAAGATCCTGGCTCATCTAATCCAGTCCAGTTGTTTTCAATTAGATTTCACCAGACTATGCAAGACCACTCTAAGGACCCCACGGATACTGGCTGTTTCTGGTCCTGGTCCTACAGGAAGTAGGGTTTTCACCTCCAATAAGTTTGTTTAAATAAACAAACAGATAAATAGACAAATCCATTTACTTTTGTCAAAAAATAAGTTAGGTCATCTGCAATTACTTTTAGCCCTCCACCATGAATATCCATAGATTGCAAATGCATTCATCAGAGAATGTGTAACTAAATACTAGCACAGAATTCCATTTTAGAGATCAATGTATAGCTCTTGGCATCATTAGGGGCAAGTTTAATGCATAATATAATTACTGCATCGTATAAATCAAATTATATTAATAAGCTGATCTCTTAGGGACAGGAGCTGTCACTTGCTATATTATTGAACAATGCTTATAATGCTGGAATTGTAACTTGATTGAAATTGAGATCTGACTGTAAAATTTTAATCAGGAGAGCTTGGTAGCTTTTCTTCCCTCACAATTTATACAATTGCTCAATACATTTTTCTCTCTCATTTTAGCCTTTTTCATTTGACAAATATTGATGGGTTTTCCAGAGCTTTAATGGAAGTAAAATTGTCATGAAAAAAAACCTAATAATTGCATGTCTTTCTATACCAGTTACAAGCCAGAATACTTCGTTCCAGAATAAGAACTCAAATTAATATAGTCTAAGCTACTTCTCAGTCTTTTCAAAGTCTTCTACTCTGAGTCACTCACAGCTTCTCTGAATTGTGCTAACAAGCAGTACCTTTACAAAAGTACGTGACTATTGCCTGTCCTCATAGGAAGACTTAGCTTGCAGCTGTTTATTAGTGTCAACAAACACTGCACACAGGCATCAACAGGAAAGCTTACAGCACCAATGTTAACAGCCCTTAGCTATTTTAACCTGTAGTACCCAACTCCAAAGTATTCTTGATGCTGTAATTCTTATTCAGGTAAAAATTTAAACAATAAGCAGGAGAATTTTTCTTTATTTTGTCCTGGTATTCTATGATGAAATCCAAAATTTGTGGTGGTGATATTATACCAGTCCAGTATAAGCAATACCAGCACTGTTTAAAAAAGTATCAAATTTATTTTCATCCAGCACCAGTTTTTTCTTCGGAATGAGAAGTCATAGATTAATCTAGATGGAGAGGAAGGAAAAAAAGCAAGACCAAGGTAGACAAGGTCGTACTGAATGTCTAAGGTGATCTGTCTGTCTCTGAGTTAATTACATAATTACATATCTGTCACTTCAGTGAGTGCCAACCAAAGCAGGGGTCAAAGCAGCTGGAAGTGGAGAAAGGCAGCAGCCCTCAGCACCACCTCTGGCATCTCAGAGTGCCTCTGACCTTGTGCCAAGCCAAGCTGGGAGCTCCCAAACTCCCAGGTCTCAGGTTCACTTCAGGAAGTTTCCCTCAGAGTAACAACTTCCCTGAGCCGAGGGAGGAGTGAGAGCAGGACGTTCCCAGGGGCTGACTGACCCTGCTGTCCCTGCCTTGTGGGAAAATGCACGTGGCTTGTGAGTTCATTCGGAGCTGAGCTGCCTCTCACCGTGCTGGTCGTGCTGCACGGTGAATTTCGGAGGCTTTCGTTTCGCCCTTTTGACAGCACGTTTGCAGAGACATTGCATTATTCATTCTCTGGGTATGACACCTCTCGTGGTTTGCATATTTGTAATTAGACAGTTCTCATGCACACCAAGCTGAAATACGCAGTTTTCACATGGAGATTTTCAGCAGTTTCTTGTAATGTAGCCACTTTATGGAAGAATAGGCTACTTTTATGCATGAGCATATTCCATGTCCATAAAATGTTGACCTTATTCTGGAAGATAGTGCTTACCTTACATCAGAGGTGAGCAGGTATGTCTCTAGCAGGTAGACATATTCACAAAACTGGAATTTTCCTAAAAGATGAGCAATGGAAGAAGCTACTCAGATAGTCCTGCTGGTTACTGTAATCCTGACCCTACAGACCTGCCTGGTTTCATTGGGTGCATCTTTTCACTGCTTATCCTAAATTTCTCCAACTGCAGGGTAATCAGTGACTCCTACCAGCGCTGGGAAAAGCCCTCAGGGAATCAATGTAATAAATCAGTGATTGTAACAGAGGTGACAGACGTGTTACAAAGTAAACGATGACATGTTCTTCCAGCTCTGCTGACTAACAAGGAGACTATTTCTTCATGTTCCGGATTTTCTCTCGCCTCTTGTTTGTATATATGATTTTCTTTTCTGCTGATGGATTTGTGTACTTTTGGCCATGTTGGAATGACAAGACAGTGACATCTGGTGACCAGTTCTGTGTATTAATTTTATTTTTTGATACTTTGCCATGAAGCAGTTATCCCAAATTCTGGTAATTACTGTAAAAAATCCATTAATAAAGAAATAACCTCAGCAAGACCCATAAAATGTATATGAATGACACAATTTTTAAAATGTTAAGTGATTTCTTATCCACGTAGCCAACTGTCTGCCCGTTGCCACCAAGCTGCTTCCAGTCAGGTCCTCCACTGTCCCCAGGTGTCACCTACAACTGCTGAGTGTTTGGCCTGAGCTGTTGGCTGACCACAGACATAGAGGGCTGTGTGTTATTTTTAGATGTGGAGGAAGCAGTCATTGAAACAAAGCTGATGTCTCGAGGTACTTCTTCAAAAAAACCCAAAACCACCCCCCCCCCCCAGTTCCTCAACCTGATTTGCTGTCACAGCTTTGGTGGTTTTTTCCTAAGTGGGTGCCAGCAGGGCTCCTGCTAATACCCCGATGTCTCAGCTTGCTGCACTTCCCGGGCCTATTAACTTCATAAACAGAAACATCAGTGCTCCTCCTCCTCCAGGCTGGGAAGGGGATGTTTATGCTCAGTCTTTATCAGCAAGTGCTGTGGCTGCTGAAGCTTTATCTCTGCTCCATCACACTGCTGCATCACATCATCACTTTAGCTCTCAAATGTTCCTGGGGTTGTTCTGATGATATTGGAGAATAGATTGAATTTATCCAGAGATGCATGAATAAGAAAGAAATCAAGAGCGATAAAGTACAGAGCTGCCTCTTTAATCAAATGGGTTTCCTGCATTGTCCTGTAAAGAGCTGAGGATAAATGGCACCGCTTGGGCCATTATTCTCCTTGGCGCTGCTACCAGCACTCCCTTAGGATAAAAAAGCTGTTGCTCTGGCAATTTGAGGCAATTTGATCCAACACTTCGTTATCCCGCTGCCGTTTCCTTGGCTCCTCCTCTCGGGTGGGTGTCTCGGTGAGACCTGGGGCTCCCCCTTGCCTGGGGAAGCCGTGATGCTCCATCCCCTTCCCCTCCTGCTCCCCGTTCTCTCAGGTGACAGATGTGGCTCCACGGCCACGGTCACTCTGAGCTGGGGTCAGTGTGGGAACTTTTGGGGTTAAACCCTACAAATCCTGCCCTGAAGGGGAACTTAGGCAGAGTCCTCACACAGCCAGGCTGGTAGCACAGATCACAACCTTTTCCTTTGTGTGGTGGCTGCCCTCCTCTGTCATTTGGTCCTATTGTCTGGAAATAAATTTAAACCATCATCGATTACTAATCTGTGCTATTGGTATCTCTACTGAGGTGAACACAATGCTACAAAATTTATGGGTCTAATTTCTTTACACATTGATTCTTTCTATATTCCCAGCTTCTGCAAGGTTTTGTAGATATGTAAATTATCTTTGATCCATTTTTGGGAGTAAGTTTTAATTATTAATATTTTAAAAAAACAATTAGAATAATTTTTGGAGTTGTTAGGTATTTTAAGTTGGTGTCATTTTCCTATCTGTGGTGCTGGGTATAGATAACAACAGTGATTGCAGTCCCCTGACTAAATGGGAGTAACCTGGCAAGTAATATCATTCCAAAGCTTTTCTTCAATCTTTCCTTTTTTGCCATCATCTGAGCAAAGTTGGATTTTTCCATAGTATCATTATGAAACATTCATAAACAAAATGTTTTCCTGATTATAAGTGGTATATTTTAAATTACATTTAAAGCATCTGAAAGTAATTTACCCCAGAGCTACATGCTGTCACTTGAGAAAAGAAAATCAAATTCACTTTAGAATTTGCTGTGACTTCAGTAGTGCTTGTCATGGCAGCTCAAGCTGCTTCTTAGCAAAACAGTCCCTGAGCATCTTGAGGTAGGATATGTGTGTCTGTGTGTGTAATTTCCCAGCTTCAAGAGTACTTTAAATCTTCCCTGCCTCGTTCAGGTGTCTCTGGTTCCCTTGACCTTGTGAATATTTTAATGTTGTACTTTGCAAAAATTATTATTGCAGCTGCAATTGAACATTTTAATTTGTTTGGAGTGGGTAATGCTATAAAGCCAAATTAGAAAAATTACAACGTATGTTCATAAAAATTAATTATGCCTAATGATGTCTTGCCCAAATATATATTCCTTTCTGTGAATGAAATGGAAAGATGATTCTTTACTCTGGGAAAATGTCCATATGTTGATGCAGATCTTAATTTACAATATCTTTATAGTTCTGAATTATACTAAAATGTATTTCTATTATAATTTTGAGGAATTTTTTTTCTTTTTGACTCTTGTCCTCTCCCTGCTGCCTGCAGGTGGTTTGAAAATGCAGCTAGTTTACTGTTCTACTCAAGGTTGCTTTGATACTGTAGGAAATTATCTGTTTTTTCTTGTGGCCATGAGGAACTTGTTGGCTGTCTTCAATGGAATAGTTTCTGTCCTTAAATCTCCACTGTGCAGTGCATTTGTATCCACAACTCCAGGAACATGTTGCTTTTCAGCTCATGAAGTGCTGCAGATCCTGGGCAGGCAGGGAGCTTGAGTACAAAATATTTCTTCTGCATCAGGACACAATAAAATATTGTGAGGATGGGTCTGTTAAAATATAGAAATGTATTTGAAGGACCCTGCAAAATGAGGCATAAAAACTTACATAACAGGTTCTGTTTTGGCAAGAAATACAGAACAAAATATGGAAAGAGTGATGGAAGTGGATAATTGTTTGAATGCTTTAAACAGGTTAGAGTTTGTAATATTTTCCACTTAAAGTGAATGCAGACCTCATGAGTTGTTATTCAAAGGCTTGGAAGTCTTTTCTCCTCAACCAGGAAAGGCAGTAATAGATGTAGGGCAGCGTGCTGGAGAGTTGGTTGAATAACAAAAACAAATACAGAGGGACTGGAAGATGTGTTGTGGTTTTCTCTCTCTCTCTCTCTGCAGTGCTACACAGGTGCTGTTTGGAGATGTTGACAGGTAACACCTTCCCCCCCCCCCGCTTTAATTCCACCCAGGAAGCACCATTCCTCCAGTGCCGCTAACAGTGGACTCTGCTCTAGTAAGAGAAGATATACTGATTTATGGCATTATAACAGGATCATTTTTCATGCTCAAACTAGCAGTTATCAGCAATTTTGGTGATGTGTTGGAATCTGCGTGGCTATAAAAGGCTCTTTCCAGTTAAATAGGTTTTGAACATAAGTTGAGGCCTTTGCTATTGCAAAAATCATTTTGTTAAACTGTTTCGTAGCTATTCCATTCCAGCATAAACCCACTTGACTTTGCTAAAGAAAATTGTCCTCCTCAATGATTTTAAGTCATTGATGGCTTATGTGGCCATAACTTACCCCCTAATGCCAGTCCAGAAAGATAATACTTAGGCATCCTATTTGTTTTCCTGGAGGGATGCTTGTGGGCTGGTGGGAGATGACCCTGCCTACAGCAGGGGGGTGGAAGTAGATGATCTTTGGGGTCCTTCCAACCCAAGCATTTCTATGATTGAATTGGTGTGGGAAAGGGAGAGATTCACACACTGTGTGTGATATCTAGAGCTAAAGAAAATACACCATAAGATATGAGATTCCAGGTAAAAATAAGTAATTTTTTTTCCTGTCTATGGTGTTTCACATAATTACTATTCTGCTGTTGCTATGGTAATGACAGCACTTCTCTGTCTCTAGATTATCCTCTTTTCTGTCACTTAGATCTGCTTACATGTGCTCACTTCTACTCAACAGATGAATTGCCCATGTAGATGATCTTTTTTTCGTCTTGCTTTACAGCCTCGCACAAGAAACTGATTTTAAATCTACACAGAACTTAGAAATAGATACATGCTTAAAGGCTTTGCTGGACTGGTACCAGTGCTGTATTCCTCACATGATCAGCCACTACAAAATGGATGGGAGGTCTCTCTTACTCTTCATAGAGTATTCAAAGACCTCTTAAATTAAGGCAAACACTCTCTCTTGAACTGCTTTAGCAAATTGGCATGAGAAAGACTGAACTGAAGTCTATGCTATTTCAGCAACTATGAGCTTTCCTCATCCTGGGTGATGTTACATTTAGAACTGGCTGAAAGAGAAAGGGTTGGGGAGTGGCTGCTGAGCATTACTCATCGGTTACAGTGCAGACCAGGATGCAGTGTGTGATTGGGACACAGAAACTTTTCTTTCTTTGGAAGGCTGTTTATAGACTTCCACAGTCCAAATGAAAGAGTTCACTGATAGTGGGCAGACAATTACAGCAATAACACAACATCACGTAGTAGAAGCATTGACATTTCTCCAGCATAATGGACACTTCATTTTCATCTTTTAGAAAATCAGAACTATTGACTTTGTGGGGGAAAAAAAGGGATAATGTAGTGCAAACTTTTAAGGTGGAGAAGTTTTCTTACAAAAATGGTTTGTAGCTGATTATCCAGATTAACCCTACTTGGAATGGGTTCCTCCACAACAGTACCATGCTGCAGCATAAGAAGAGTAACCTGGGGGTGTCATTTGTAGCAAAAGGAATAAAAATGTTCCATATGCTACATGAGGGAGAAAATGAACCCAGTGCTCCTGGATAACAGAACCCATTCTAGTTGTTTCTCTCAATTTTAATTGTGTTCTTGGGAACTAGTTTGCTTTGGCTCTCATTCACTCTTTTGTACAATAGGAGTGACATCTTAGTTAAATTCTCTTTGTGGCTCCTGCTCTGAATATGATCTCTGGGATCCTGCAATCTCTTAGCAGAGCATCTGCTATTTCTTCCATAGACAAAGATAACTTTGAATTAGAACTCTGAACCTTTCAGGATCAAAGTATCCAAAACTAGACTCTGCTTCTGCATGATGTGTAGGAAAAAAACCACAGTGGACAGATGGTGAGATGCTCTTCTTTCCAATATTATCTTTTCTCAGCCTCTTGCCCCAGTTTCTGCAGCAGACTTTTGTGTCCTTGGAGAAAACCACGAGCATCAAAACATGAGAAAATGCAAATAATATAATAGGATAGACTAAGCTAGCAAAACAAATAATGCTATTTTCTTCCCAATTTTCAGACAAACATTAATCTCCTCTTACCTCCTTCATCTGAAAAATACAGTTTTTCCTATTTCCAGTTGTTCAGTGGCAAGTTCCAACTTGTCTGGAGTCCAGCTTGTGTGGGCCTGGCAGCTGTACACAGTGTCTGTAATTTGTCTCCTGCCAGTTTTGGGGCTTTGGTTTTTTTCCAACTGCTTTCCCATGAGGGTCACTCAGATTTTTCAGCTTGAGCTGTGCACAGCACCATTCCCCTGCAGAAGTCGCTGGCCATGGCAATTGCACCTGGGGCCTCAGTGTTAAAGGCAAGTGCTGGCCAAGTTGATCCCCACGAGAGTGTCTTGTGTCCTCTGTGTGGCAGTTTCCTCAAAAAGAGCAAAACATTGTTTGCTTTGGGTTTACACTGCATTAAAAAAATGTGTTTTAAAGGTAGAAAGCTCTTGCAAGTCACTCACAGATTCGTGTGAAGGTAGAAACAAGGCACACCACGCACCCCAAAGTTTTGTAAATGAAAGAGAACCACTGTAGTCTCAATTAAGTGCTAAAGCTGCATATAAAGCTACAGAGAAATGCTAAGGCAATTCTGGCTCTTTTCTACTTTTGTATTATACATTATAATGGCATTTATGTATATCCTTCCTTTTTGGTTTCACTCCAGGAAGGATTGAACCTCAAATCAAAGCAAATTCAAATTTTATACTGACAAAGACCAGAAACTGGTTGTATAATCAAGTTTTTAAGAAAGACATTGAGGAAATTCAGGAGTTGAGAAGGTGATTTTTGGGAAGATGAAAAGATTAAAGTTTTTAATGGTTTACCTGAGATATCACTCTCTGAATTGACTGTATTTTTAACATTTTTTGTATTCATTTTACAGGGGTAATTAGCAAGTTTAGTTCTTGTAAGCTCTGATTCAAAGTCCACTACGTAAATCCGGCTATTTTTGCATTTACCTCATAATAGTATTTTAAGCACAGTTCTCAAATTATACTTGAAAGGAAGATAGACTTTTATCCAATTTGCATGCCAGAAATTAGCAATGAAAACTGACATGAAAAAATAATTTGTGGTTCAACTTATATAAAAATCCAGCTATGCAGTCCATAGCAGAAGGTTTTAATTAAGCCTGCTCTGGTCCGTAGTACAGCAGCAACAGGAAAACATTAATTACCCTGAACTATAACAGGATGTCTTGAGATCCTGCTGAGAGCCTCTTTCTCTGAAGAGCCAGAGATCACTGCCACATTAGCTGATATCATCTTTCAGGCAGTAAACGTTTGAATTGATTATAACTTCTATTTTTCATTGTAAAGAAAAGTAATTAACTGTAATCAACACTGGTTAAAGAGAAAATGTACAAATTTCAATAAGTATAAGGTATTATAGGTATAAAGTGGACTGGCTTTTTTTCTAAATTTGCCATATTTTGAGACCTCTGTAAGATCTGCTAAATAGCCTTCTTCTCCCTGGATATTCTTGTCTAATTCGGCTTGTTGTACTCAGTGTCGTGGTACATTTGTTTTTTCAGCGAAAGATGAGCAAACTTTGAGTAAGCTATTTTCAAATTCCAGATACGAAACTCAATTTATACAGAATTTAATGCTTGAGAACTCATAAAGTCAATGTCAAAGTTTGTGCCAGAGTCACAGACTCTTACTATGTGCAAAGATTAAATAAAATTATTTAGTAAATCCAGGGAGGACAAGAAATAGAAGTGTTATTTAAAACAAGAACAACACTTAAAGGCCCCCTCTACCTGAAGAGGTTTTTGTCAGATGTTCTTTGTGTTTTGAGTATATGTGATTAATACATGCCTGTCTGTGCCTGAGGGGAGCAGGAGCAGTGTGATCCCCAATTCTGTGGGAGTCTAACAGAGCTCTTCATCTGGTGAAAGGACGTGGCAGATTTGCGAAGAAGTTAATTGCTATATTGTGATGGCAAAGATTTTTTCAAAGGCAATTCTGCTAGAAGCTGTATCTGCCTATCACCATCCCAAAGCACTTACATTTTCTATGTAAAAAGCAAAAAATATGTGGGAAAAAGAAGTCTTGTTGCCCTGGCCGTGCAAAAGTGAAGTTGTCTACAGAAGAGTTTCGTTCTTTGCACAGATAAATATGTGGGAGAGTGGGAAGTGATCTCAGATCCCCCGTGGTGCTAAGATATAGGCCTACCCTTCTTGTTCAATATAATTTATAATAAGTGTTCATTTTTAACAGTGCTTCAGTATAAATTATTTAGTAATGATCCATCCTCTTGGAACCAAAGCTGTAACAATCAGCTGGATATGAATAATTGGTACTAAAAGACAGGTAAAAGTGTCTCTTTCTCTATAAAAATGTCTCCCTTTCTGAATCAGTTCAACATTTTCTTTCTCCTTGAGAGGCAATGATATTTGGGCTGCAAAAGGACAGAAAAAGAGTTTTGTTTTCATTGAAAATTCATTTCTCGAAGATCAATAGGAAAAGCCCCATCCCTTCCCTTAAATTTATCATATGAAGAAAAAGATTCTTTCAGAAATCCACAAAACATCTGTACCAAGTTGTCAAATGGCCTGGGGCCATTGCAGTGCCAGGCAGCTCTGGATTCATTAGTATTACTGGCTTGAATACTTCTAATAATTAGCCAGGTCCCTCTGGTGAGCAGCAGATAGTCTTTATAGCTCTGAAGCCATGTCTCAGTCACATAAAAGAAAGGAAGTTGCTGCTCACAGAAGGTACAATAGGTACTTTGGACATCTGTTTTCTCTAGATGATTAACAAACCTGATGTCTCAGAGAGCTTTGTACTTTCTTTTCTCATCTCTTTGCACAAAAAGTTGATTTTTGCTTATCACTGCTTTAATTTAGTGACCCATTGAATCAAATGTATAACTGGGAGGCATGAAAACATTCAGTGATTACTTTTTTTAAATGGAGGCAGTCGGTTTCTCCTTGGGTTGTTTTTTTTTTCCTTACTCCCCCCAGATCCCTTGCTATCCAGGAAACAACACCTTTATTTCCTCTCCTATATCATTTTAGAAAGGAACATTTTTGCGAACAGTTAAAAATACTTTGTAGAGAAATTAAATGCAACGAGAAGTGGAGATCAGGAACTCTAATTTTCAAATTCTGTAAACACATTTTAAAACTAATCACCAATAAAGCCAAGGATCCTTACAGAAACAGCCATAATACTGTATTTTCTGGGAAAACATGTCTCTGTGGGTGTGTGTTGGAGCTTTCTCTTTCCATACAGCTTAAAGTCTCATTCCGTATGGCAAAAAGTGACAGGCCACAAAGGCCTTACGTTCGTGATGAGTTTAATCCTCCCGAAATCAAGAAGAGTTTCACTAGGAGCTTCAATTGAGCCTGAGATTTCACCTTTGGTTTCTAGAAAAGATGTTGCTTCCCAGTTTAATGTGATTTATTCATCTCTTCCTTTTAAGTTTATCCTCTGATTAGCTGAGTGAGACTTGTGTGGCACCTTGCTTAAGAGAAGGAACAAAGTGTGGATTAGAGAAGTTGAAAGAGCCAGACATGCAAGGGTGTTTATTAATGTTCTCTACTATTAAGTTTATTCTTTCATGTGGCATTTCTACAAAAGGTACAAATGTACAAATACCTGACAAGGAGAATAATCAGAAGGATGAATAGGTATGAGATGGATTATTGTGCTGTTAAAAAGAAAAAAAAAAGGTATAAGAGGGATTTAGAAAGAAATATTAAAATCATATGCCATGAAAGTGGAGCTGAAAAGCCTGGACACAATAAGAATTTCTGTGCTGCTCATTGTTCCAGCCATGCAAGCTCACACAGAGCTTTGCAACTGAAGAGCAGATTTTTGCTAGAACTGAGTAGCTGGTATAAAATGCCGACTCAAGGCCCATACATTCATTCTCAAGCAGATGCATAAGGCCATCGACTTGGAGCATCTTGCACAATTGCCCCCATTAATGTCCCATGCTCTGAGGTCCAGGCTCATTATCTGTGTCCTCTCATTGCTCTTTGTCCTTGTGTACGCAGCATCAAAACCTGAAATAAAGAAATGTTCTGCTTAAGTGAATTTCTACAAGAAAATCATCCGTGTGCAAACCAGCATTTCTAATTGTCTGTCACCTTGGCAGAAGTAGTAATTCTCTGTTGGTACATTTGGTAGCAAGGGCCTGAATCCTGGCTTTCCTTATTAGCTACTGACAGTAACCTGGTCCCAGAAACCTTCACTGGGGCCATTTTAACCTATATTTTACAATATAAGCAGGGAAAAAAGAGCTGTGAAATCGGTAGCGATTTGTGTGATTTTTGTGTTTGTATTAAAGGTGTGATTAACACCTGGCTGCTCTGTAAATCAGCCCTGACTGATTGTATGATCTCTGTGCCTACACTTGTCTGCTGCACTGGAAATGACAGAGGAGCACTTGGGTCTGGTGTCACGGATGCTTTGGGCTCAGGCAGAATTGGAGGACTGCTTTCTTTCCTCTCTGCAGTTAAGTACTGGCACTGCCCCATCCAACCACCCCCAGAGAGTTCTCTTGACATTTACTTCTGGCTGCAGATCATATCACAGTTTTTTTCTCTAAATATGGAACTGAGAAACACACCTATTGGGCACCGCTGTAGAGTCACTGGTTTTTAACAAGTACATCGTAAAGTCTTTTAAAAAAAGTTTTACCCTGTTCTTTTTTCAGCTAGTGCAAACTACTTGTACTTCTTTTTTCTTCTCCCTGTTGCTTAGCAGCTTTTAGCAGTTGTTGCTACATCATTTGATATGTACAGATAGATCATGGTGCAGCCACAAGAACTGGAAGTTCAGATTTCCATCACGTGATTTTTACGTATATTTCATACAAACCTCTATAGAGCTTCAAAAGCTGTGTACTGTTCCTTGAAAATCCACTTCAGATATCCATTAATTATGCCTAGTTTGTGTCAAAATAGCTAATTTCTTTTCCTCCTTTTTTTTTTAGATGTAATAGCATGCTATCATCTGGCAACTTAATCTTTGCTTAAATGAACAGTACCAACACATTAAAATGATGTGAAAATTATTACATTAACTTTACAGAAAAAAATATCATTAGTACAAGAAGCACATTAAATTCCTCAAGGATACCTCAAGTGCATGGATTTTGATATTGATTACAAAGGCTTCTGCAAAAATTGTTATTTTAGGATGTTGGCTACCCTTTTTCCCAATTTGCAGTAAATTACCACTCTCTCTCATAGATTGATATATATATGTTCTGTACAGATAGGATCTTCATGCATGTAAGAACATCTCAGAGGGTATAGCTAATTAGTTAAAAGACAAATAATCACTGTTTTTGATGATTTTGGCTGGCGGTCTAAGACGGAATTAACATAACATACCTGTGTTTAAACAGATTTATGTGGAATAGTCACAGTCTATGGGCAAATGGACAGATGGTTTTTTTTGTTGCACTGATGTCACTGTTATCTGCTTCTCTGCTGAGACTTCACCTGCCTGTTGCAAAAGCTTGTGTGCAGTTCTAGATGTTGAACTGGTCTGTATTACTGAAAACCTTTCAGGGGCACCGTACTACTCACTTTGCTGCCACAAGTTTTATAAAATGAACCAGATTTAGCTGCACTGTGGGATTATTTCAGGCTGCTGCTGTGGCACAGAGCAGCTCTAGATCTGGCATAGCTCAAAATAACATGAAGCATCCAACCCTGTGGGTGAAATTCAAACAGTGTAAGGCTGGAGGATGCAGAGAGTTTGGCTTTCCAGTTGTGCTGGCTCATCCCTGCCTTAGCAAGCAGTGCTTGGCTCAGATTTGCAGAGCATTCAGCATCTGAAGGCTCAGACAGACCTTGCTGACGTTTGCCAAGTGTTGAAGTGTGTCAGCAGATTCTGACTCCTCCACAACATTCAGTCTGCCTGACTTGCCTGGGAGCTCCTGCAAACCCAGAGAGACAGGAATGTTCACCTTTAGGTACCCAGAGGTTTGCAAATTTGGCCCTAATCCCATGAAGTGATCTTTGAATTTCTGCAGTCTCAGAAAGGCAGCTCTGTACTCTTAGTTATCAGTCATTCCCATTATCTTGATTAATTTTCCTGTGATTTGGTATCTAACTTTCTTCAGTGTAAGAATTGTCCTGGACCTAGAGCCATGGGATCTATTGTGCCTGTGATGTTGGGGGTCTGGTCTGGGATTGACTGATACGCCCTAATTCCCTGGTGGAGTGAGTCAGGGTCTTGTGGCTCAGCTCCAGCAATTTGCAGAGCATGTGTCACACTTTGCAATCAGCCGCTGGCATCGCTGTGCCTCCCCTGGCACTGTCCTGGGGTCGGTAGAGTGGACACATTAATATTCTCCAGCAGCTGCTTCTTTTCACCTTTGTGGTTTTTTTCCTAGTTATCTTATGATTTCTTTAGCCTGCATTTCTCATATGCCCTTTCTAGTTTTTGAAGATGACTTTATCTCTCATCTCTGGAGGAATCTGACCTACAGTGTAATTCAATATATTGCTTCAAAGCACCCAGAGTGCTGTGACCCTGCATCCCACGCCTTAATCTTAATTTCTAGAAGTGTGTGAAATGAAGCCTGCATATAGATAGATTTGTCACGGAGACTTGAATTCTATTTTGTTTTTACCTTTCTGCCAGTCCATTTTTCACACACTGAGTTATTCGTTTATTTTCAGACCTTCTTTATCTGGGGGAGGGGCAGGGAATAAAGAGGTCTGTTTTGAATCCCCTGTCTGCTGCCTAGCATGCATTTTTATACCAATAACACCAGCAGATTGCCAGATGTACTTTTAACTCCTCTGCTTTGGAGATAAGATTGATATTAATCACATCTTTTTCAGTAATCTCCTGAAGTATTTACCTGCCTGGAATCATCATATTTATTTATTTTTGGATTCCAAATCCTTTTATTTTTAACATCCCTTCGATATGCTTTTCATTTCAAGTTGCTTGGATGACTCATTACTAGTCTCAGGTAGAGAATGCATCTTCTGTGCCAGCCACTGAATAACAACTTTGGATGGATTCTTTTCCAGGGATGATTTTTATGATTATTATTTTTAATCTTAGATATGTCTCCTTTCACGATATGCTGCTGGGTACTAGCAATAGATCTGACTGTAGTTTGCACTGAAACTCTTTTCTGACCATTTAAAGGAGCATTAAAGTGGGAGTAAATTATTTGTTGCTTTTTCCTGATCCTCTTAAACTGCCAACACACTGAGAAAGAGATTTTGTATAAAAGACAGCTATATTCTAATGGTCTCTAAAGAAGCAATAAAGAGTTCAGCCCCCAATGGACAAAGGTGAGAAATTTGGCTGTATATTCTTAAATAAAGTTCTGTGTGCTAGAAGACCTAATTTAGAAGGGAATTGTTTGAGTGATTTTCCTATTCTCCCAAGATTAATGTGGGAGAGGCCAGTTCCTACCCACTACAGAAAGATGATCCTTATCCCAGGCATTTTACTGGTTTTGTCATACAAATCATAGAGCTTAAAATGCCATGGTAGCCGGGCTTATAATGAATTAAACTGGACTTCAGAAGTTTAAGATATGGACAAAAGGCTGAAAATAATAGAAGATAGTAATTAAACTGATTAAACAATGGTCAAAAGCAAATTAAATGCTTATGAAGTTGAATCAAAAATGAAAATGTGAGTAATGAAGCCTCAGGAAACTCTCCATCCATTTCTCTCTACTGGAACATACAAAAGCAGTTTCCTGGCTGTTTCTAATGTAAGTACATTTTAGGAACACACCTGGGAGCCCACCAGATTAATGTGGGCTGCCAATAATTTTGAAACCGAAATGAAATGTTCTTCAAAATAAGGGAAGATTGCAAGTAAGTCTTAGAATTTTCTTTCCCTAAGGCCAGAGCTAGAGGATAGTTGAAATTATATTTGAAACGGGTTTTGTTTTTTTCTTTATAATGCATACCAATTACTCCCACAGTAAGTAGATCTGGTTTCCTCAGCCTGTTTTCAGAAGACATTACTTAGATTATAGATAAAGGCACAATTCTACATCCAGACATGCATTAGCAAAGAAACAATTCCTTGCACTTGCAGGCTCTGCCGTCTGTATGGCTCAGAGTGCCAGATTTGGACATCTGTCTTGGAGATGTCCACCAGCAAAACCCTCCTATTCAAAAACATCTTCAGGTGTCCTCAGGATTTCCACCTTAGTTTTCATGAGCAATATTTCTCACCAAGGAACTCAGAAATTATTTACCACCTGCTGTGTTCAGAGACTGGGACTTACAGACTTACCATCCTATAGAGTAAAAGCCCATTCTTTTTCTGCTAGCGAAGTCAGGAGAATTGCAATGGATTTCAACAGAAACAAGTGGGGAAAAGAAAGGGAAGACCAGTTACAGAGATAGTGCAGAGAATGGATCTTCACAATTTGACTTAAAAAACAGTAGACAAACCTGATGTTAAAATGCAAATGACACAAAACCTTTATCACTCCTTCTAAATCT
The DNA here is from genome assembly GCA_013397775.1 of Eulacestoma nigropectus. Taxonomy (NCBI): domain Eukaryota; kingdom Metazoa; phylum Chordata; class Aves; order Passeriformes; genus Eulacestoma; species Eulacestoma nigropectus. Next base: position 320,784 of record VZTE01001753.1, read on the forward strand.
GCTCTCAAACCAGCTGCTAGACTTTGAAGCTCTCATTGATGAAGGGAGTTGGGATTTATGATTCCTAAAGAATCAACTTCCTTTTGTCTTTCAGTTAGTACATGACAGGAACAAAAACCAGTATGGAAATAAGTAAGAGTTTGCTTTCTGGTTTTAATTAAGTTTGGCAAAATAAGGTCAGAAGAGGAGTATTTGCAGTTGCCTTGGGGATTTTTCAGACTTTTTCAGTCAAACTAATGCTAAAAATGTAGAGAAAAATATGAGATACATTTGGACCATAGTTGTCATGACTATAATTGCTTTAGAATCAGCCTTGTACTCTAGAAAAGAAATGTGAAAAATTTCTGTTGACATGTTTGGAAAATGGATTGACCCAGTGTTTACTCAGTAAAATAATTTGATGTAATCGTGATCCACAGCTGGTTTTTAGCATTTGCAGAAGCCAAGAGTTGAAGAGAAAAAAAAGAACGAGTAAATGTTGGACATGTTGAAAATGTTGTTGGAAGCATTAAGGGTATTAAATATTTATATCAAATAATTGTTTTTGCGATTTGCTCTCCAAATTAGTGTGGCTATTGTGTATTGGGTATGTGGTTTATTTGTTCTTCTAAACTGTGTGAGTCTGGAAGCTTTCTGCAGTTTGACACAGACATCTTAGAGGCCATGCTTTGCTCATCCTGCTGGGTTCCTGCAAAGAACAGGCTCAGAGATGTGAGAGTTTGTGTCGAAAGCTCATAAGGAAAAATCCAGCAAAACCTTAGTTGAGAAATAGAGCATTAGCCACTGCTGTGCATCATCCAGTTTCCATTCTTTTCCCACATCCTCTTTATCCTGTTCAGCATCTTAGCAGCAGTCAAATGATCTCAGGCACTGAAGGTTTTCAGCCTAATCCAGCAAGGCATCAGCCTCAGTGCAAATTAACCATGTCCAAAATGACTGTGCCCATTTCAGGTGAGCTGAAATGTGCCAAAAGCTGAGCATTAGTTCAAATGCTTCATAAATTCAGAATCACAATCAATGACTACAGAACACTTTGGAGGCCAAGAATTTGAAAAGCACTTTTAAAAGTTAAATGAAAATAATTTATGATCATTATATTGGTGATAAAACAATGACATATGCGATACTTTATTATTCCATCCTTATGCATTTTACTAAGATTAATGTTGTCAAGTTTATTTCCAGCAAAACATGACTTTTCCACCTTCGGAAACTTAGTCCCTGTAAAAAGGTGAAGAGCTGCATCTTCTCCGCACCAGGCAGTGGAGCTGCAGCCGTCCAAGTGACACACAGAGAGCTCAGTCCGCTGAGCTCGAGTGCTCTGACACAGAGCAAGCAGAGATGGATGCGCAAAGAGCAGAGGCTCCTTCCCTGTGTGCCTCCTTACGCCTTGTTTTAGGGATGGAAAAGGCCTCGAGCTGCTCTGTATCAAAACCCGAGGCTGCACAGCACCACAGTGTCTGTAAGCCATTCCCACTGCAGGAGAGCTGTGTGCAGGCACAGGCCTAATCACTTTGTGCTTGATCAGTGACATTATTTTGCCATTTTTTAATAACACTGATTTGCAGAATTTTGATAACCCTCTCTGTTTTAGAGAAATGCCATTGATACAGATTGGCATCACAGATTAATTGGGTACCACTTCTGGTTAGTCCAGCCTGTTGCCAAGTGTCATGATGGGAGAGAGTCACTGGTTTTAAACCTCCGCAAAGAAATTTTTTTTATTCTCCTCTCTTTTAAATCTGCACTGCTATAATTATGAAAAGCAACTCATTTTTACCATCACCTACGGGCAGAAGCTGTTAGCTGCCATTTCTTTTCCTGTACAGCTGTCTGGTTCAGTAAATACATCTTCGGGGACTCATTTGCATTAGTTACCAAGAGATGATTTGCAGCAGTGAGTGGTGGTTTGTGCTTTATAATGGGCTTTCTCAGCCCTCACTTTCTAACATGATTATGAGCCCTTCTGCTGTTAAGGGAAGAGCACAGACTCAATGCTGTGCAGGAGACCTGAAGGTTAAGACTGAGTAGGCAGGAGGAACATCATCTGGCATTCCCCACAGCATCATGTAGCAGATTAATGCCAGACTTTCAGCCAAGGTCCAGCAAGGTTTCCGTTTTTGAGTCCTAACAACTGTCTCAGGGAATTCTGGTAGAGTTCTGTTTCGTACTCTAGGAGCTCATGAGAGAGATTAAAGTGCACCTTATTAATGTGTGTAGTTATTAAAAAAGTAGAACAAGAAAGCCAAAGGGGTATGCATTTCGATTATTTCAAAGTATTTAATGTGTGGATGCATTATTTCAAAAATGAGATCAGTGAGAACCCAGGAGATGGGGCATTTTGATTTCAGTAGAAAAAGAAAGAAGAGATGCTAAACCCTTCATGAGCAGGGGAGCTTTCTTCCTGAGACGAATGTGGTGGCAGACATGTCCCTGAAGGAGAGTGGAAATGGGGAAGGGGGAGAGGCTTGGTGTCTCAAAATTGAAGAGTTCGGAGGAACACTTTGGAATACACTAGAAAATCAGGAGAGAATACTGGAATTCACTGTTTCCAGAAACACACTGTTCTTGTTTCTGTAGATAACCTGCACAGTTGTGATTTCAGGTTTCTTGAGTTTTTAGTAGTACACACTCAGGCTTTTTACTGTAAGTCCATATCATGAAGTGTTTCTCCTGGCTGGCCTACGAAGAAATGAAGGCATGAATTTGCAGTAACGAACTCATGCCTGTGTTCCAAGCTGAAGGAGAGGTTTTGAAAAACATCTGAGGAATATGCACAATTTTTATTTAATCTTCAGGGCTGTTCTTTCTAAAATTGTTCAAAAGCATGTTGATAAACAAAAGACATCCAATTCTTTGGGCTCAGCTACCTATAGGTGTTTTAGCCCATCATTCCAGCAGTCTTTCAGCTTTATCGTGTAGTGTCCGCTTTATTTTTATCTTTCATCATTACACATAGATAATGATTATATTAATTAAAGCCCATTTTAATTACTAGATCCAGCACTTTTATTCGTAACATTTCAACCTTTCTTTTTCCCTCAGACATTTTATCAAATACATCTGTCAAAAATACTTCTTGCCTACAACAAATATTACTTTGAAATCATAATCCAAATGTGAAAAGGGCAATCTATTTGCTCCCAGCTAGGACTGTTTCATGGTTGATCAAAACTGAGGGGATGTTGTGAGATAATAGTTTTGGGACAGATGATTGATGTTGCTAATTGGAGCCTGTGCTTTGAGGCTAGGTAGGCACACCAAAGACTAACTGGACACGAAAGCTGAATTCCCATCTCGCCCTTACAAATGAGCCATCTCAGCTGGGTTTGGAGCTGTTGTTTAATCAGCGAGGAGCAGCCTCTGCTGAGACTCCCGGTGTTGTTCCTATTTGTCATTAAACAGGGGTCATCAGTCTCCGTGACTCTCCCTACAACCTTTGTATTAAATTTGCTGTAAAGAAAACAAAAGCACTGATTAGGGAGGCCTGGAGATGTTTGTCAGAGCTACAGGTGCTTTTCTTGACAGGAGACTGAGTATAAAAACAAATCTCTGTAAAATAAAAGGCTTCCGTTTATCTTGAAAGGTGGGGGGAGGATTATGGATAGTTGAAGGTGGGAGAACAAAATTGCCAGATCTGAAACATAAGCACATTGTCTTTCTGTCCATCAGAAAATCGATTTTGGTTGCTCTTTTTCGTCAGCTGATTTGTCTTGGGGGAAGTTCATATTTTTTAGATTACAAACTTCTTTTTACCTTGTCAAGCAGCATGTAGAAACACAATTTTTCTTCTTTAATCATAATACAATGCTGAGTGTTTAGTATTGTGCTTTTTCTCACTGTACTGGCTTGCAGAGTATTGGGTTTGTTACCAAATATTTGTCCAAGATTGTAGTAAGGCTCTTCCTCCCTTCCTACCACAACCATCTGCATCTTCTCCATCCTGTGCATTTCCCTGGATCCTTTGCCTCTCCTCTGTCAAAGTTCTTTTCTTCTCTGTTTAAAAACTCTTTGCTGACTTGTGATCACTTCCTGATTATTTAGGTTAAAATGTGCATTTGGTTGCATAGTTACCTACACATGCAAATAGTTTTGTTTTTAAACTAGGAAATGCATAGATTTAGCTTATAAAAAATCAGCCACAAAATGAAAGGGTTTGATGCTTTGCATTTGGATGTAATGCAGCTGGGAATAACATTCCTTCCCTGTTTGCAAGTACACAGAAAAGGGTGTTTCTTGATATGGATCAAATAAAATACATTTTATTACACTATAGTTACAGATGGAGAGACAGAGGGGAACCCTTATAACAGAGACAATTATATTTGGAAGGAAAATAGCTTTAGGACTGAAAACTAAAGAATATGGCTTACATAGCATGATAATGTTCTTTGTAGAAAGCTCTGAACAGATCAGATTGGAACTTACTGAATAACTCAGGATGTTGATTATAGATAGCCTTGGCTGTTTGTCTGAGAGTAAACTTGGAATTGTACATGGATTTATTTGGTAATCATAGTAGTTCAAGCAATTTATCTAATCAAGCACAATGCAAGTCATCATCTACCACCAGATTTTATTTCTTGCTTGGCTCTTTCTGTCTTATGTGACTTGAATAAAAATTTTAATAAAACCTCTGGGTTTCTGTTCAAGAATGGATGTTCAGCTGTGGGCAGGTCCACAGGCAGGAGAGAAGAGTTCATTGAAGCCGCAGCAGCACAGAATCCCATGCAATCTGCTTTGAACAGAAGCTGTAGCAGATTCTGTGCCTCAGTTAAATCAAATTCAAAACTTCACAAAGTTTAAGTGGGGATTAGCTTGGCCACAAGTGTGGTACCGGCCTTCTGCAAAGATCTGAAACCTTGCCAGAATTTATAGCTGGAATGGGCTTGTTATAATAATTTAAATTAAGACAAGATAATGTTTTGTACTCGCAGATGGCACAGAGGAACAAAAGGGGCTGATCTTGTACCAAAGAAATTAAAATAAAATGTCAGTTAAATTAGTTAACTGCATAGCCTGAGCCAATGTGAGATGCTTCAGTGCATCTAAGACCTTGAGTTATAAGGTAAAAGCAGACCTGGGGATCACAGCAGCCAGTTTGTCTGCAGCTCTTTGCTCTCAGCAGCAGGTAGGATACAGCACCATTTACATTTAATCATTCTGTTTTCTGCTATGCGAATTCCCTAGTATTTATAATTCTTTTGATTAGATTTGCGGCCAGAAATGCTCATTAAAATAGCAGGTAATTATATGTGTTTTCTTATTTTCCTCTTGCTGTGCTATCTGAATTTAGCTATGACCCTGGATTTAGCCACAGCCCTGAAGGTGAATATATGCAGGATGTGGACTGGCTGCTAAATGTGTGCACAGATTTCTCTTTCTTCCTGGTAGCTGAAAGACAAGAGATTTGTTCAGGGTCAGAGAACAACATGTCCCTCCAGGCCCCACAGCCCTCGGGCTGCTGCTCCTGCTCTGAATTGCAGACAGACATCGATGTTTTGTACCTGCTTTGGAGCATTCCTTGTTTCCTCGAGCTGCTGAAACCATGCAGTGAATGCACATGGCAGCATTGAAATGAAAGGTTAAGCAGGAAATGTCCAGAAGTCCCTGGCCCTGGCTGATGGCATCCTGAGAGTCCAGGGGCCACGCTTGTAGGTAACTGAGGTAACCTCTCTTGGAAGCATGAGTGTGTTGCTCTTCACAGCAGGGTACAGGCAACGGTAGATCAATGCAAGGGGGTTCAACTCCTGCTTTACTTCCTGTTAGCCCCAAACATGTTTCTGTGAGTAGGCTCAGTTTTGGTGGTGTTTGCAAACCTTCCTGTGTGACACTTCACTAGTTCCTCACTTTATCCTCAATGTGAAGCCATTTGGAAGCTTCGTTTTATGTGGAGATGCGCCTTGCTGCCTTGAACACAACCGAAAAGTTTTTTTTATCCCATTTTTAGCCCCTTTTGAGTTCTCGGTTTGTAATGAATTGTAAATTCAAGTCACTTCTGACTGAGGTGTACTCCAGTTCCCGAGGTTTGTACGCTGCCTCGACGACAATAATTTTACATGTATCGTTTAGCTTTTCTTTAGTCTCTCTCATCTGATCTCTCATCAGTTCCTGGGGGAGTTGGTTTTATCATGTTTCCAACCCTTCACTTTCACACATCTAAAGCATCACTTTTTTCTGTTCTGAAAAACCAGCATCTGGTTATGCTCGTGCTGAGCAAAACGAAATAATAGAGGAGAGGCCACACCAATTAGAGCTCTGAGGAAATCACAGTCGGCTGCTGTTTCCAGGAACACGGAGTGCCTCTGCAAGGTGATGCTATGATTACCTTCCATTTGAAAGTGCTGCAAACTCTTTCAACAACTTCCGTGGGTGTTTGCCTGAGAACTGAATGACACCAGTTTAATTTAAATGTAAATGAAAAGTACATAGTGTTTAAATGTTTAACAGGCACACGGAGGATTTTGCACAGAGCAGAATTGTTCACGTGCTGCCTTCTGTCAGGGTTATTATTCACTTATGCCACATCTAAAATCTTTAATCAGATCCAGATGATTTTCTCCCTCCCTCCCCATCCATGTTGATGGCCTTTAGGAGCACTTCCCAAGAGCTATGCCAGCTTGGCTTCTGCAGGATGCTGCTGGTTTCCTAAATCCTGGCTGCAAAACATCTTTCATGATTGCAGAGCGAAACTAGTGCCTTCTAATACTTTCTTCCCAGTGAGCAGCAAAATCCAAGCAAATGGCAGGAATGGCAGGTTCCTGCAGCAAGTCCGGGTCCTGGCAGGCTCTCCTCAGGAGTTCCTGGCCTCTTTTCACTGCAGTAAACTGTATGTTTGAAAAGAAGGACAACAGGGAGTCTCTTTAACTTAAAGCTTGCAGGGATTTTAGAGAGACTGTTCTGAGGTGCTTGTCCACATCTTCAAAGCCTCCAGGACCTTCTGCTTTCTGCAGAGAAATTCTTAGGAGTTCACTATACTTGAACAGTCTTTCCTACTGGTAATTTAGATATTATTCCAGACATTCCATTAGTTTCACTATGGATTTTGATCTACTTCATGTCTATATAGTCTCCAGACTCTTCTTTTGTAATTAGAAAATATTATTTTTTTAAAAAACCACAGAAATAGGATCAGGCCAATACTTCTGTTGCACACACCTGCAGCACAACAATGCTGTTCTCCTTGTCCCAGGTCTGAGGGTATCCAGGTGTGTGAGCAATAACAGCACACCTGTTTAGACCTCCTTCAACAAGGGCAGTTCTGATATGATTTTATTTCCTATGAAACAGCAACAATATTGGTATAGCAAAAAAAGGTCATCTTTACTGTCTGAATTGTTGCAGATTCTTGTTACGGGTTCTTGCTACAGTCTTTTTAATTCATCTGCCCCCCAGAATTCCATTTTTTTATCACCTTCAGCCTTTGCCAGTCTGGAGTTTTCCTTATTACGTATGTCTGCCCAAAATAGTAAATGTACAAATTGCTTTTAATGCCATAACATTAAAAATAAAGATATTGAACCCTGCTGAATTTCACATTATTTTTAATTCTCTGACTTGCAGGGGATCGGTAGCCTGGGAACCTGTGAGTGGTATGGACAATTCATTCTTCATGCTTTTCAAGAGCTATGGACTTAATCCTGTATGTGGCAAATTTGTCAAATTAACAGATTCTTCAATTTCATTCTGGCTGCTGCTAGGGGTAAGTAAACAGAGATGGAAAATCCACCCCTCTCACCAGGAACTGGCTCCAGCCCTGGACACGTTGCAGCCACAGAAGTAGGTGATGGTGACTGTTACAAGGAATGCCATAAACCACATTTTGTTGTGCACGAGATTTCTTGGTGGGACCCCCAGGTTTCTGTATGTATCAGTTCTGCTGAGCTCATGCAAAGAGGAGCTGAATTCACATGAACAGGGTCTGGTTGACACTCACTCAAAATGCTGTGCTGAACACAAGAATACAACGGACCATTGTGCACAATGTGACAACGGAAGTTCCCTGAGCAAGTGTACCCTCATACACTACATGTTAGCAAAATGCAATTATTGAATTTACTCTGCAGAGCAACTGTGAGATAAATAATTTCAGTCTTTTAGTTACTCACTGTAAAGAAGCTCCATAAATAATTACTGATTTACTAACAGCAATTTAGTTGGTCTAAGAACCCACAATTAATAACGCACTCTGCTTGTTCTCTGGAATAATAGCTTAGGTGCCATTTCTAAACATTATATATCTTTATCTTGGACTCTGATAACTGTCAGCTGATCCTGACCAAAGGAGCTATGAAAGTGCAGCTAAAATGGAGATTTCTTTCGTCTCAGTAAATCTCTTTCCCTTAGTGCCTATTTTTTGCCATAGTCAGGTTTCTAGTGAGGCAATCTTAATTTATTAGTTTAATCTGGGAAATTAGTTGCTGTAGGTTTTGGTTATATAGATCAATGGACAATAAAAACCATTTTGACTTGAGTGAGATTTCCTTTTGCAGAGATGCAAAGAGAATACTGAAATAATTTAGACCATTATTGTTTCAGAGACTAAAATTTGAATACTAAAGAAATATTGCACTGAAATCTCTGGTAAAGGGCAGTCTGTTGCTGCCAAGCAATAGCTGTCTGCAACTGTGTAAAGATGTAACACATTAAAAGTTTAAATAAGTAATAACTGTTACATTAGAAGTGCCCCTCCCAATATTATTATAAATTGTGTTTTAAAGAAAGAAAAAGGGAAGCATTTTTGAAAGCTTCTAGCTGATTTAGGAGTCTAAGTCACATCATTAGTGACATGGGACCAAAGCCACATAGCTGTATCTTCAAAAACCTTTTTGAAAGTAGTTGGACATAGCTGCTATTCGAACATTTTTCTGGGTGTCCATTCGCATTTGAGGAGTTAAGGATGTCTGTGCCTACATGATTTAGACCTTAAGACATGTTCAGTGCCTTTTACTACTTGGCCCTCCAGCTGCCCAGTCACTTATGAAAGCAGGATTTAGCTGTTCCAACCCTTTAGACCTTGTGGTGCTTAGTGCAATGGTATGAAAAAAATTGAAGTGGGCTACTTAAACATACAGCTTAAGTACTCAGCAGCATATTAGAAATGCCTGCATAGGTTAGGCTTGAGTTCAGGTTAAGCAAAAACCACAAAAGTGCTCGTGGTGTTTATTGAATAGGGTCCAATTAGTGCACGGAGAAAGTAACCAAATGCCTTTTATCTTTGTGCAAACGAAGAATGATTTTCTGCTCATATATTGTTCTGAAATGGGAAGTGCCTGCAGGAAAAACAGTCAGGCCAGAAAGGGAATGCTGTGCCTGTGGTGCGGGACGGCTTCTGTGCTCCTGAGTCTGTCCAGTGCCACCCCCTGTCACTGTCCCCCGTCCATGTCTCATTTAAAGGCGTGGGCCCTTCATGCCCAGCACTGAGCAGCTTTCAGGGCTCCCGAGCAGACCAGGCTGGGTCCCGTGCTGCACCCACTGCCCTGCTTGGAGCAGCTGAAAGAGCCAAGGCCAGCACAGCTGCAGCTCCCCATGGTGCTGCCTGCCTGGGAGAAGGGCATCAAGCCAAAATATTGGGGATGTGGGAGCTGCTTGTTCTTTGCCTCGATAACAAATAGATTTTAGACCGTTCTTTTAACATTTGGCTGTTTGCAGAGTTCTGCTTTTCCTCTAAAAGAGTTTTGTAGGATTGATGGGACACCTTCACTTGGGTTTTTTAAGTCTAGGTGGCATCTCAGTACACTTGTGTTTGCAGGGTAACATAGAGTATTTACTTCTTTTGCCAGTTTAGTTTAGAACCGGGATTAAAATCAGGGACTTGTTTAATTGGTTGAAAAATCTTCACTGCTACTCTGATACTGGGCTGCTGTGTACCTTGTGTTGTTTTGTTTTAAGTTAGGGCATTTTCCCGGAAACATAATTTTCTTCATCATGGAATGCAGTATGAGGGAGAGCTTGCACTTCAGAGACATATACCTGGCTACAAAACATTAGTTTTTGCACCTCACTGTTTCCATTTTTCCTGGAAATATCCCTTATGTATTCATTAGAGAGATGATGGATCAGTGTGGCACAGATTTGGGATAAGATTCACACCAGGAGATGTGAAAAGACAATATTGAGGTAGAGAATGGAATTCTTTTCATATATGGGATAGAAATACTCTGAAGACACAGTATCTGTTTTTGATTTCCACAAATATTTTTCTTCCTCTCAGATTTCCTTTCTAAAATTACATTTCTGTAGAAAAACATTGTATTTTTTCTTTCTTGAAGTGAAATGGCATGTACTGTAAACTACTGTCTTAAACCGTAATGTTTTGCTCAGGACTCCTTGCTGCTAACTAGTGAACCACAAATATATCCTGAGATGAGCAATTTGAACAAAAGAGTAGCACATTATTTACTTGAAATCAGCAGCGAACTTTGATTGAAGAGGGTCTGTACCTGTGTTTGTTCCCCAAGAACATCTGAGTGTTTGACCTAAACACAAAAAGTAGACATGAAAGTGTGGGGGTGATTTATTCCAATATTGCTTTCTTTTACCAGAGGCCAAGTTTGATGCACACATTTCTAGTTCATCATGAGTTCTATCAAATGAGGAAACAGACCCAACAAGTGACTAAATGTTTTCTAGCTGGCACTGTGTATAACCTACTGCAATATTCCATTTTTGTAAGTCTTCAGGATTTTTGCGGTTAATCACTGCCACCTGACTCATACAACTAAAAATGACATGGGAATGGCAAACTGTGAGCATTTGTGACAGGATTTCAGCAGGCAGTCTGAAAACCAGTAGTGACTCTGAAGGAGTTAATAAATGTCAGTGTCTCACCCAGTTCCAGAATAAGACACGACATAAATCCTACTGAAATTTCAACGAATTGACTCCATTAGGCTTCAAATTGGAGGGCTTATCTACTAAAATGGCATGGTATTCAGTTGTTTATATTGTATTCTATTTGTAGCATACTATTAATTATAATATTTTTATCTTTGAATAATGTCAATGATCATATTTGTCCAAAATATCCGTAGTCTTTCAGTGAGAAAAATCTTCCAATCCTGAAAGTTCCTATCCTGTAAACAGTCAGTACCAAATTGTGAAAGCCTGATGGCAACTTGTGTTTTTCTGCTTCACAGTCCTCTGCTTAACTGGAAGATAAATGAGAGAAGAAAATTAAAAGTAATGAAAATACAAGATAGCCAAAACAGCTCAGATTTTCAGATCGTAAGTTTAAGGTGTATAGACATACTGATATATACCTATGTGCATACGGAAATCTCTAAAGAGTAGCAGGCTTGCATCTGACTTGGAATTTGACTTATAGCTGGGAAACAGGAGTTCAACTGAAACAGACAACTGAGGTTACGTTAACTCAATAAAAAATGTAGGGCCTAACTCAAAAAATCCAGCATCTTTTAACAGAAGTCAAGTGATTTTCTCATTTGTCTGGCCAGCTTCTGTCAAGTTCATTACTCTTTCTTGATTAAATCTTTTCTAATGATTTCTGCCTGAATGAGAAGCAGAGGAATGGTAGTCACCAATCACTCCTTAGACAGACTCTGACAGCAATGAATATGACTCATTTCTGTTCAGCTGGATGTAAGTCTTTAATTCTTCTTCTTAATTGTAAGGAAAAGGGTTCCATCAGCAACAAATATCCTATGGGTATAAATTCTAAGGGAAGCTTCTACTGTGTTATAGCTGGCAGTAATTAGAAGATTGGAAAAAATGTTGCAAATTTATCAGGAATAAATATCATAGTGAAAAAAGGGAACTAGTGTGATGATGCTAAACATTTAAGTTGTTACAGTCATTTGTCTCATAGAACTTATTTATCTAGAGGAGAGCAAAGGGCAACTTCTGCCTCTTTGGTGTTTTCTTGTAATTGGAGTCCATGAACAGTTTGGTCTCATTTGAAAATGAGTGATGGGCACCTTTTGGCCTGAGTAGAGTGAATTATACAGGAAGAGTACCCTGGTTGACACCAATAGGTACACAAGCTTTTTGATGCAATCGAAGCTTTCAGTCAAAGTTACAGGCAAATTTTCAGTTTATCCAAAGGATTCAATTCTATTCTAGCCCCAATACTGGCATGGTGCTCACGCACCCTCTGCTAACACTGCCCTCTGCTTACCTCTGCAGGTTCAGGTGCTACTGCTCCAGTCTGGAGAGTGGATTTGGGTTGCCTGTATCTGTTTCAGCATTTCAGAACTCGAAGGATTCACCCTTCTCCAGGCAGCAACCCTTGGGAGAGAGGGAAGGGAAAGAGCCTCCTCAGCTCCTTGAGTAAACCTGTGCTTGCAGAAAATGAAATATGTGCTGGCCTTCCCTCAGTTTGGCCTTCCAGATAGAAGGGAGGGACAATTATTCCATTCTCCCCAGCCACCTTTCATTTCTTATTTTTCTCTTTTATCTACTTTTACTCATGAGGGTGACTGTAAATGTTGCCTTTTTTGACGGAGAATTGGGCTGCTCTGAGCAAGATAACAAACATGTGCTCTTTCTGCCACTTTCCTTATACAAAATAACATTTCTTATTCTATTTGCTTTGCTGCCAGTTCTTATCTGTAATTTGCATCATAAACCAGGACTGTCTTTTTCCAGGAACACTAAATAATATAATGTCTGCTAAATTGTGAGGATTTTTTTTTAAAATTTTGTTCTGAATTTTATGATGTTTCAAAATAGAACAAAAGCCCTTTATCTTCTTCATTTCTGGCTGCTATGTTGACTTGTTTTAAAGTGTTTTCTTTCCCTTCTTTATTGAAAATTGGCTTTTTCTGGTAATACTAATGTGGGTCAAGGTCTGATACAAAGTTTACTGCTGTTAGTACCAAAATTTTGCTGTCATCAAGAGTATTATTTGTATTTATAACAATAATGAATGGGATGTAAACACTGTAAATACTGCACACAGAACTGCTCAAGAGCACTTTTCACAGATTAGGGCACAGTTTACTGTTCTGTCTAAATCTCCTGGTGTCTTCAGTTGCTAAAAAGAAGTGAATGAATTTTTGACTGAGGGGCATCAGGATTTACTGCATTTGTCATCCAGCAGATCCATCAGGACACTCCTGTCCTGCTTATTATTGTGGTGCTTGGCTCCTAGAGCAGTGAAACTGAATTCCTTACTGCCTGAGGCCCACAGAGAACCAACAGGAGACCAGGAAAGTCAGGGGCTGTGGTAGCAGCTGGAGGCAATGGAGTCCAACCAGACATTGGAGGTGCTGGCCTGGGCAAATGGCTGATTAAAGCTGCTCTTGTGGTAGTTTATGTCAGAGGAGCCCTAACATAATGCTCAGTAAGGGCCTCTTTATTTCTCTTGAATGCCAATGAATTTATTAATGAGAAAATCCATTTAAAGTGCTGCTTCCAGTTGGGTTTCCATGGAGACTGCTGACCTGTGGTAGGAACAAGGCAGGCTTGGGGAGCAACTCCTGTCTGGGAATGGGCTGTGACTTGGATGAAAATACAGCAGATTACAGCTGTGCACATCTGAGGTAGGGTTTATCCAGATGTTATGAATTTCAGGATCAATTGTTTCCTTCTTCAGATAAATCCTTTATTTGCTGCACCCTTGCAGGTTATGAGATAGCAGAGAAACTAAGCTGGAGAGCAGTGGCAAGAAGCATCCAGCAAAGGCTGCCTCAAGCCAAGGGTGTAAAACACCTGGACAAGGCCGCATTCCCGCAGTGCTCTGCTGGGTTTGAGTGGCAAAGGGTGAAATAACCTCCATTATGGGATTCTATTCATCTTCCCATGGCTGTGCCCACTGCATGGGGCTGAGAGCAGAGACCTGGGTTCACGCTTGAGGGGCAAACAATAACAACTATTACTTATTGTTAGAAATTCGAACCAGCTACTTCTACATTTGTGCCCTCGATCTATCCATGTGGGAGAAATACCTTCTGTAGAAACCGGCATCTTAAGAGCCCCAAAATCCCTCACATGCCAAGTTAGAGCATAAAAGTAAATAAGGCAGCAGGAGGTGGTGTTCAGCCAGCAGCTGCCATTCCAAGCACCAAGCCAGCCCAAAGGAAGCAGGAGGCTCTCAGAACATGAGCCAAAAAGCAGAGGGGAGGTAAAGAGCAGGATCAGAGCCCTCAGGAGGGCTGGGGTCGGTTTCAGCTGCTGCAGAAGCCCGCCAGAGACAGGCCCTCAGGAGGCCCCAGCTCCGTGACTGGATTGATGCTAATTCACAGCACTTCAGGATCTGTTTCACAGAGTGTCTGGAGAGGATGTTTGCAGAAAAACTCTGGCCAAGGATGGATTTCTGTAAATGAGTGTTTGCAAATAAGCCGCTTATCCCCTGGTCTTTATAGATAACCACAAATTTCTGTTTTTCACAGAACCTCAGTCCCCCAGTCAGGTAGAGAAATGTCACGTGCCCATGTTAAAGGAAAAACGGAAAATGCAGATTGCAGAAAGGGACATTTACAGTGTCTGATGTAAGTTCTGGCAAGACCAAGTAAGAAATGCTTGAGGAGTTAAATGAACTGAAGAGGTATTTATGGGAAGGGAAGGGAAGGGAAGGGAAGTAATCAGCTTAAAAGTATGAAGAAGGGAGCAAAACCTGTGAACATATTTGATTGCCATGAACGGAGCCCAGCTGCCTTTCACACCTCCGACAAACACAGTTTGACTTGCAATCACTTTCATTTTATAAAACCCACCCTCTGTAGGGAGAAAAAGCAGAAGGTAGTAGTGGAGGTAACATAACCTCTTCACTATGCCAGTCCCCAAAATTAATACTGCAAAAGCAGCAGCACCTGTAGACCATGCAGGAGGCAATTGCCTGTATTTTGTGACATCTGTTCTGGTTTCACTTGAATAGATAATGCCAGATAGGTGAAACAGAGAAGTTAGGGGAATGACTACATGAGTGACGAAAAATAAAATTGTTCTTAAAGGATTGTGGGAGGCCCCTAGTGGTAGTGATGCACTTTAAGAGAGTTAATTGCCAAATAGATAACTGGAATTTGTGAGATTGAAGTGTGCTTATTTTTAAATGCCATGAACTAAAAATACAATTCAAACTGAAAATGTAAAAAAGTATTAAAATTGTTTGCAGCTAATGGTCAGATTAGAAATTTAAGTTTCAAATTGCTAAAAAACCAGGATGCTGTCTATTTATGCAGTGAAAACAAGGGACCATAGCTCTAAGTTCTTCCTTTCTCATCAGGAAGGTGCAATGTCTCACAAATTATAGTACTCAGAGAGAAAGTAGAGTTTAGCTGTTTTGAGCTTCCCAGTGTGCATTTCTCGTGGTGTCATTACCAAGGCTGTTACCTGAAAAAATAGCTCTATTAAATGAAAAGCTCTGATATGGAGGAGGAAGATTATCTATCTTTCCTTGTTAAATTACCGTACTGATGCACAGCAGAAGGGACTGTGTTTTTCTTGCAGTTAGGTGTTCACAGGACCAAACATTTTCTTGACAAGAAGACATTATTAGAAGTTGCTCTGCAAAGTGTTTTGTTGTTGGTCATTATGAGTTATGGTTAATGTGAGAGCTGCAGGGGAAGGAGGAAAGTGTTTGAGGGAGTTTGCAGACACAGGTGAGCTCTGCAGGTGGATTCCAGGTGAGGAGCCTGCTCCAGGTGGGGAACCTTGCTGAGTGCTCAGCTGCTGCATTCAGTCCTAGAAGCAGGACTAAAAGTGTTGTCCTTGCCTCAAGCTTTCTTACAGCTGCCTTAGGCCAGTCTCTCCTGGTGTGCACGTGTGGGGGCTTTGTGAGGCATCTCTGAGCTCTGCCACCCAGCCCGAGCCCCAGAGCAAAGCTGTGATTGCACAAGGCAGCGAGTGCTGGGCTTCAGGCTCCTCGGTTCCTGGGCTTGTGGTGCCCGATCCTTTCATGGTTCTAGGCTGATGATAGCCCAGAAAATAAGTGTGACTTCAGAAGCTTGTTTGATTTGAACTGCTGTGGATTCAAAGAGAAATTATTCATAGAAGTGACTTTTTTGAAGTCGTGGCACAACTATCACCCTTTCTGTCCACTGAAATGCTCCTAAATGGCTCCTCTGATCCAGATGATCTCTGCTCTTAAGACAGCAGAGCACAGCATGAGTTATTTTCCTTTGCAGCGCAAATGTGTCCTGCACTGAGTGTCTGAGCAGACTATTCAGCAAGTGTAAAATAATAGCTGAATTTGACAGAAATGCCTTCCAACAACCAGAAAGTGTCTCTCGCACAGTTTTTCCGTCTGCATCATAGGACTGAATGCAGAAATTCAGATTTGTGACACTCTGGGTGATTCCTGCTCCCCTACTGAAAAAAAAAAGAAGAAAACCCCACACTGCTGCACTAGGATGGCTTTTTGTCTGCAACAAATGCACTGATACGACTTTTTCTGTGATTATTCATTTTCCTGAGTGAATAGGAAGTGAGGAAGTACTTTGAGATGGAAAGAAGCAGCAACTGCTCAGTGCAGAGAGGAGACAAGGCAGGTAACACATCCTGGCTCTGCTGCTGTGCTCTCCACTGAAAGGTTTAAGTGATGCAAATTCCATCTCCCCTGAGGCAGTCCCTGGTTCCAGCTGGGAGAAGTTCACTCTTGAAGAGGCTATAAGCAGTGAAATACCAAATAATGGATAGCCTGGCTTTTAAGGACTAATTCTGGGTTACATTTTGCATGCTTTCTGTTGGTTTGACAGGTAAACATGCAGTATGTTCTATTGACTACGCATTGGAGATTTTAATGCATAGTATACAGCCTAAGTGCACAATATTCTGCTCACCACAGATAATTTTTTTTATTAATTATGCTCTTTGCTGCTGCTGCAAAAAGCTGTCCATGCAAATATTCTCAGTTGCTCAGCCTCAGAACCTAAAGCTTCCCACAAAGTCGCCAACACAGAGGGAACCTCACACAGGTTGGTGTGAGGACTGAGCTTTGCCTTTTTTCCTCTGTGAACACATGCTCATGTGTTCCCCTCTCATTTTTTTCTTTCCTTTTGGAGATGGAAAAATATGACAGATTAGTGATACATGACTGGCTAAGTGAGAAGACATCACGTCACAGAAGAGTCACATTTAGTTGACCTGTGCAGAATCTGAAACAAAAATGCCTGAAGGAAACATTCTACAATCAACATAATATGAATTTTAAGTTGTCTGAAACCTACTAGATAAGGCCTAAGTATTCCATGAAGCATTTGATGTTTGCTTAACTTGACACACTTTTAGAGGATAAAAACTAGGTTTTTGCAATGGCAAAGTTGCTAGTTGTGCTGCAGTTTCCTTGCTTTTTGGGTTTTTGTCTTGAACTGTTTTATGGTTTATCCTCTGCTTGAGAGTAGATATCAGCAAATGCGTAGCTTGGAGAATGCTTAAAGGAATATATACAATGGCCAATCAAGCCTGATTTTATTCAGTAACAACAGAAAATAACAGGGGTGAGAGAAAATTTCAGTTGCCTTTGGTATAGGTGAATGAGACAGCCTAAAACAGCTCTCTGGGGAACAACCCTGAGCAAATGAACCATCAGGCAAAGAAGGTGTTTGGTAGAGATCCATCGAACAGTGCTCAGAAGTCCCTTGTGACTCAGTGTTTCTGTCATGTGTCAGCACCTGGTGAAGATGCTGATGTCAGTGGTACATTCAGTGTTGTAATCATCCTTGACAAGATGAAATATGGCCTCTGAATTCCAAGAACATATGGGATTATTGAGAAGGAAAATAGTGTGAACAAGGGCAATTATAGCAATAACTATCCATGACATACTACATGGAGTCAGCCAAGCATAACACAGATATAATGAAAATATTTTTAAAGGCAAACGTGATGTAAGCCAGTGCCAAGATGATCTAATTTATTATTCTGTCACGAATGATAAATGTTAATAACCTCTGTGTTTCACGAAATAGCAGGAAAGCTTTCTTTTATGTATGCCTTGCTACATGATTTTAAAGGATACAAAGGGAAGAAGGTTTATTGAAAAAAGGATGAAAAACCTTTCTCATCTAAATTCCAATCTTTAATTTTTCAGCATATAATTGCTCTAGTTATTTTTCCACATGTACACACCTATGCAGCACAGCTGGCAGTCTGTTAAATCATCACAGAACTAGCTCTAACCTTGAAAATGAGAGCTACAGGATTGCATCCCTGTGATGGAGCTGAGATTGAGATGTGGCATTTCTGGACTTACATTATCATTTTCAGATAAAAGAGTAACAGTAATGAAGCTTTCATAGAAGAAGAATTAGTTAAAAACCCATCACTTTTGACCTGCTATGTACTGAAACCATCCTAGAGCCAAAACTTCAGTCTCTGAGCCACTCAGGCAAGGCCTGAGCTTGGTTCTGCACTGGCTGTACTGAGCTCCAGAAGTTCTCTTTCTGCTGGCAAGGCTCAGCACCTTTATTCTCTGGGTATAACCTTTAACACAGAAATATTGCCTGCACATTACCTTCTTCAGCAGGTCCTTCATAGGAGTAAAGCTCTGCTTGTGTAGTTGCAACAGCACTGATAGGGAACCTCAATTGTTATGCTGTTGTTTATAATCCATGGCAAAAGAATAATTTTAACAAGTACAAAGTCCTTTTAGGAAATTAAGATTTCTTATTTATTTGAGGGGGGGGGAAAAACAACAAAACTAAATTATTTTACTACTTACTGGCAAAGTCATTCTTGCTACATTACCTATTTTTAAAACTCACATTTCATTCAATTAAGATTTCATACTGTTGACAAAATGATGCTGTCCAGAAAAAAATATTGTAATAGCTGCTATATACAAGCCCATAAATAAACTGCAAGATTTTCAAGCCTCAAAAGACTGAGTACAGGAAGAGGTTGTTTAAAGATTCATTTGAGCATTTCTTATTCAGTACATTTGCTGCATTCAGTACCAAGAAAAACACTTTGAATCAAACAAAAAGAATGGATATGGAAGGCCACAGAACACATTTGTACTTCGTGGGGATTTTTACCAGTTTATCACAAACAGAAGAAGCCCCATCCCCAACGCAGCGTTATAAATTCAGTGCTCCAAACCTCGTGCCATGAAGAAGATAAAACTGCTTCACCACAGGCCACGTTCACCAGTTCAAGCTTGGGCTGCAGGAGGATCCAGCATCCACAGAGGATCTCAGGAGATACGGGATAATCGATGCTCCCTCAACACACAACACTCCTATCTCCCATTCAAAAGTATAAAACCAAACACATTTCCATGCTCATCCTATTTTTGGTGAACAATTTGAAAACAGAGGATACCTGGATGAAAAACTTGTTTAGCCCTTTGTACTACTGCCATTGTGTACTGTCATTGGTGTGGCACTTGTTTGGATTTTTTTCTAATGGACCTTGGGCAGTCACAAAATGACCAATATAGCACAGGAGGAAATGCAGGCAATGAAAATTGTGTAGAGGGGAATACTCTTAAAAATTAAGATTAAAAAAAAAATAAAAAAGCTTTTATATGTTGTCTGGTTCATTCACAGAACTTAGTGCTATAATACAATGATTAGAAGAGAAATGATCAAGGAGGGTTTCAATCTATATCTGTGGTCACAGTGTAAAAAACCCAAAAACAAACCAAAAAAAACTAAACAAAAACCAAAAAATCTCATATGCTCTAGTATAAAAAATACGCTTAAATACATTGTCTGCACACAATACAAACTCTGAACACTGTTATCACAGTACTCTTCTATTCCATCTTCTCTGTACATTCCAAGGCCTCTGTCTACTGTGTCTTTTGGGGAAGAAAAAAAAAAAAAAAAAACAAAACAAATTTTCGGACAAG
>VZTE01001753.1:340564-385032 GCA_013397775.1 Eulacestoma nigropectus
AAAAAAAAACCAAAACATTTTCAGGCCAAGAAAAGCCCATATATTTGCACAGCTGTAAGACAGAGCAATGCAGAACAGGCTAGGAGAAAACCATACACAAAAGCCAAAATAAAGACACAGCCATTCACATATTTAGCTTTTAATGATGCTCTGTTTGGAGTTAGGTGTCAGTGATTTGAGTTATTTAGCATTAGGAAACATGAGATTAAAGCCTGTGTATTTCATGCATGGATATGTGTGATATGCAGTTCTGCTCTGTTCTAGCTGCAGAAATCCAGCATTGATCTGGTGCAACTGAAACAATTTCTGTAGAATATTTCGAGTTGTGAGCCCGACAAACTTGGGTGGGCTCTGGGCTTCCAGTTTGGGAATCACAGCAACAAGTCTTGGCTAGGAAGGGGAAAAGACAGAAAAGATCGGGCCAAACTGAAACAGATCATTTTTTTTAGTGCAGGAAGGAAACATGGACAAAACTTGGTTTGGATAAAACAGAAATTGAATGCATTGAGTTTTTCTAAACTTTCAATTCCATATCTTTTGGATTAAACACTTCATTAAATTCAGTCATAACTGATGGGTGTTTCCCATTCCCTAAAGATCAATTTACTTTCATTTTACTTTCTGATAAATTTACTATCCAATAAAAAATTTCCACTCTGCACATTATGGTGTAAATACCTTTTCTCTTGGAAACCAATAGCACATTCACTGGGACCAGGAATGGTCTGAGCTGCTGACAACACAAATATCTAATTAAGGTTAAAAAAACACAACACAAAACATCTTAGCAAAACGATGCTGAAGACTTGCATATTTTCTGCCTGTTGTAGTGCTTTGATAGCCCAATGGATCAGGAAAGTGAATTACCTCGGTGGTCTCTGCAGGCCATTATACCCCATCTGTCACAGGGAGATCTGCTGCAAACAAGGAAGAGCTGGGGATAAGGAGTCGTGGCTGTAAAGCCACTTCCTCACCTTTGGAAGTCACTCTGGAGACCCTGGATGCTGCATTTGTCCTAGACCAAGGCCCGTGAGGGCTCTGACCACGGCCAGGAATTAAACCCTGCTTCACTCTGGCTGGGAAGGGGCATGTTTGGCACAGCTGAGGTGGCCCTGCCTCGTGCTCCAAACACCACTCTGAGAACCTACAAAACACTGGTCAGGAGAAAAATTACAGAGTTTTTTTCCTCCTTAAAGATACTTCATGGCAGTGCTAAAGCAGGAGCTACTAAATGGTCAGCAGAGTTGAAAACCACAAAAGAGACTGCAGAGACCTGTTTAAAGCTGTCTGCAGGAAACAATACACAGACTTATTTGTAGGCTGGCTGTCTTCACAGTATATCAGTGTGTTACATCTTTGTGGTAGGAATTCAGTGCCTCGAAATGACCGGTAAAAGGAGGAAGATAAGTCACAGCTCCAGGTTTTGATTTCTAAAAGCCGCAGCGAGTTTGCAAAATGCACTCGATGGAGAGTTGTTGATTGCATCCCGAAGCTGCAGGCAAAGCAGTTGAATAATTTGTATGGCAATGTGCCAGCTGACAGAAATCAGCAATAGAGGTGCTGTGGGCTGCTGTAGGACAACCTTGGCCTCTGATAGATAACACAGCAACAGGAAGATCTCAAACACTAACAGGCCACATTACACATTACATGTGCTGTGAGTGTGCACAGAGACACACGTGTTTGTTAGCTTTGCTTATCCACACCCACACTGGGAGCAGAGTAGCTGGAACCTTCTTCTCCCTCAAGTCCTGGCTTCCTTGTAGCATTTAGATTAAACACCGTATTATGTATTTTGAATCAACTTCACTTTGATAATTGGATTCTGTAAGGTAATAAATGTAAACAGAGAGAGCACAGCAAGTCCAGAATAGTCTCATTACAACATCACAATGGGAAGCATTTCATTTTAGAGCATAAAAATCCATCTTTTCAGAGGTATGTTGCTCTCCCTCAGTTCTGGGAGCTGGAATGATTCAGAAAGCAATAAGCCCTCCTTGCGTATCTACTGTTTTCATCATTGCTGACAAAACCATCCAGTGTATATTTGTGCTGGTTATTTTTACAAGTATTGCTAATAGCCAAGTGCTAGAATGTGTTACAGTTTCGAAGGCAAGCAACGAGGGCTATTTACTCAACAAAACAATATGGCAATTCCCAATTCATTAGGCAGTGATTTAAAAACCCCAATTTTCTACTGTTATTAGCAGTGAGAAAAAGCTGGTGGACACGGTGCCAGAGGTCCTGAATGTATGGTTTGATTTTCTCTGAGGAGCTGGTATTACTGTCAGACTGCTGATAAATCAATGCGGTTCGCTGAATTGGTGCTTTTATCCCAGGTGTTCAGCTTTGTGGGAGTCGTGCCTGGCCTGTTCCCAGTCATCTGGAAAATAAAATAGTATAGAAAATTGATTTATTTATTTTGCCAAGCCACTCTTGCCTGGATGAAATAAAAGCTTGAAAGCATCTATTTACATTACAGTGTTGTCACAGGGTCTTGAGAGCATACGCCATAAAGGATTTTTAAACAGT
Source organism: Eulacestoma nigropectus (assembly GCA_013397775.1). Lineage (NCBI taxonomy): Eukaryota > Metazoa > Chordata > Aves > Passeriformes > Eulacestoma > Eulacestoma nigropectus. The sequence goes on from VZTE01001753.1 coordinate 343,097, forward strand.
TATTGCCAGGATCTAAGGTGATTGGCAACGATCACTTAATAATACCTATCACTTCAGATGTCTGGTTCTTTATAAAAACAAATGTCTTTTGTCTCAAGACAATTTAAGGAGAGCTAGAAAATGATATTCACGTGTTGGCTTAAGAGTAAGAATGCCCTATAAAAGAGCCAGCAGCATAAGAGCAATTCATTGCCAAAATGCTGCTGGAATGCAGAAGTCCGTTAAAATTGGTGGGAATAGCCTTACTGAACCATACCCAGAGTTCATAAACCTGTAGTTGCTTTTATTGATAGTTTCCCAGAAAGCAGAGTTTTGCCCTTTGCTTTCAAAACAGATATTGTCGCTGCAAGTTGATGCTTGCTGATTCCAGCTGCCCACACCTTGCATTAGGTTAGTACTAAAAACACCCTTGTGCCTGCTCTGCTCTTTCCAACAAAATTTAATGTGCAACACTTTCAAGTACAACAGGGGGGAAAGAAAAAGGAGCAATACTTACAATGTCTGAATTGAAGGGCTTCACATTGATGTTGCGTGTGGAACTACTGGTGAGGGACCAGACCTTGGTTTTGTGCTTAAAGGCAGCTCTAACCTTTGGCAAAAACAGTGAAACCAGTTGAAAGTGTTGTGTTTATTTTCATAGCTGCAGTCTACAATCATTCCCCCTTTTTCCTTCCTCCACGTTAATGTCACTGTGCTGTTAAACAACAAACAATCCATCCCTACACTTTTCTTTGCCTTTATGGACTTATTTTAAAAATTAACTTCTATTTCAACTACCCATATCTTAAATACAAAGTCTTGTGTAATCTCACTTATATCTCATTTCATTGGCAACATTTTCACATTATCTGGGTTATCCCATCCTCCCTGATTTCCAAGGTGTGACTGTGTTACCATTCATCTCATTAAAAAATAATAATAAAAGCAAAACCCCAAAACTGTGGTGCACATAAACCCACACCCCCAGCATTTGCAGTACTGGTTTGAATGATTCCATAAGGTGCCACTCTCCTGATTTCAGCAGCTCACTAGGACACTTCCACATTTTCTAACTAAATACAGAGCCCCAGGCTGGAGCACAAGGTCCCATTCAGGCAGGCACAACCCTGATATACCCAGATGCCACAAGGACAGAAAGCAGCTGCCAGCCTGCTGTAAACGGAGTCATTTAGAGATGCTGGATTAAACTCCCTAGAGATGGAGCAATATTCTTCACCAAGGTGAAAATCAGCTGCATAAAGGAAAGATGTTGAGACAAGTAGGTGAGATTTGTCAGGGATTATTGGCTGGAAGTGACTGAGCAGTGTTAGGTGGGAGATCAAGGACACATTTTCAGACCCTCATGACCCACTCTCCTGTGCTTCTTTATCATACACATGCATTTCTGTCTGGGGGCACTGGGAATAAAGCCCTTTTTTACCCAGCCACTTCTACACCCAGCCTATCAGATGTTTCTTTACAATATCTGAGTTTTACTTCTCAAAAACAGATTCTCAAGAAGAATTCCCACTCTTTAGCTGAAGGAGTATTTTAGATATGCACAGCCTATGGTGGAGCCAGTAGGACCTGCTCTCCAAAAATGACAGCTCACATCAGCTATGTAGAAACTGGTTTTCGAGGATATAAATTCTGAACAGATTCTGAATTTAATTTCTCATGAGGTTCCTGAAAAAATGACAGCAATTCAAATATTTGTATTTGATATAAAACATTTGAAACTTGAAGATTTCTAAGCCTGGGGGAGAATAGAATAAAGAAATACTTTTCCTCCCTACCTTTAACCTGCCTGCTTAATTTTAGTTGATTTCAATGAAGACCAAGAGTTTCACAGTCAGACCTGGCTCTCCAAACTGATTTTGGCAGATATCACATCAGTGAATGCTCTGAGAATGAATAGGTTGGCATAGATTAATAGATAATAATTTCTTTATGGAAGAGCTGGAGTGCTGCTGTTGCGCAGGAAGCAGCAGCAGGTTATGGGGCAGAGCTACTTATTAACAGCCAGAAAAAAGAACTGTGGAGAGCCAGAGCTACGCGGGTGTCCTCCGAGCATTCCCCCTGGCAGTGTGCTGGAAATGGTTCTCGTAAAAAACATTTCTTTTCAGTCATACTTGTTGCTGAGCATTTTCTGTTGTCTGCTACAGGAGGAGAGGATGCTTCAGGCCAAATTTACATCAGCCTTGCCTTGGCTTTATCCCAGTTGCTCTAATGCAGCCTTAATGCAGAAAGATGTCTCAGTGCCCTATGAAAACCTGAACTTCCCGCCAAGAAAAATACCTGGAATATCTTCTGCTCAGTTTGGTTTCCCATTAAGGACTGCATGAGCACCATCCAAAAGTATGTTTCACTGAGAATAATATTTATTCTCCTCCCTGGAACTGCAGCTGCCAACAGAGCCCCCCAAGCAGGGACTGCCAGAGTGAGTCCTGCTCCCACTTTTTAAGCATCTTGCAGTGCCCTTCTCAGCCCCTCCAGCTCCCAGGACAGCTTCTCTCCCTACTCTTGAACTGCTCCTCTTATCTTTGTTCTTTGTTTCAAACTTTTCTTATGCTAATTAAAACAAATGTCAAGCGTGGGTCAAAATGCTGCAAGTCACAAAGCCAGAACAGTCATGTATTAATTAAAAGAAAAAGGAAATCAGTGTCATAGCAGGCAATGATGATGGAGAAAGTCTGTTCTTGCTTCACACTTATGTTCTTTGAATTTGGTAACACCAAATTTGTTAGCACCATTTGGTTACATACCTCTGAGTTCAGAAGACAGTGAAATAGGAACATGAAAAATCCCTGAAAACAGAAAAAAGGGAGAAGGGTGAGGTCTGGCTCTGAAGAATCAAATACAATAATGTGTTTCTCTCAGTATTGCACAGAGCAGGCATCAGGCAGCTGGAGCCCTGTAAATATCAGAGTACATTAAACCAGAGCGTCCCAAGTGAAACTGGGGAAACCTGCAGCATTAGGTTAGAGTGAGGCTTGTCTGGAACTTTTCCTGTAAAAAAACACCTCCTAAACTTTGCTATACTAAAGGAGAAATCTGGCTGAAAATATGCAGAAATTCTTGTTTCATGACAACAGGAAATCTTGTTGTTTGTGGTTGCAAAGACCAAGGCAGAGGGAAATGCCCTTTGAGAAACACCAGATCAATATTTTGCAGATTAGAAAAGCAAGGTACTAGCACTAGGAAAATTTTCACAGCAGAATTCTGCTATCTTTGGGCTTTTAGTCCAATGCGAAGCGAAAAGGTCTCATCCCCTTTCCCTCACAAAATAATTTTATTTTTCCGAGGAGTAGTATTCAGCACCAAGAGCCCTGCTTCACTCTTTTTGTGTCCATAGTGCTGTTTGCTCCCAAGACAAGAAAAGATTTACAGGTGCTTATTTTTTCTTCCTCTTTGTAACCACTGTTTGGGGAAGAACTGTAACACACCTATAGGTTTATGCCTCTACTGAAATGTCTGCTTAAAGCTAAGCAGATGTTTACATTCCTCCTTGGACAGAGCTATTTTTCTGGATTGGTGCACCAAGAAGATGAGGATTGAGTTTCCTGCACGCAGGAGTCCTGTACAGCACAGGGAATAGCTCCACTTTTGATCTTTCCCATAAACTTCTGTTTGCTTTCATTTAGTCTCGGTAATGAAGCTGCAAATTGGCACTGAAAAACTGGCCTGGTATCTCTACTGAAGAATCCTGCCTGTGGTACACAGTGCTGGAAGAATTAATTTCATTTCTCAAGCTCAGTGCTGTCTCATTTATTTAATTATTGCTACTGGAAACACTAAGGAGTGGGATACAAGTTCTGTTCAAACAAAGACAAGCAATTGCCAGCACTGTATGGTCAGCACAGACTTAAAAGATAGAGGAAGGAACACAGAATAAAATGCAATAAGCATAAACATGTGAAAACATTACTAATGATCCATTTAATTGGATCTCAGAAGCACTTCTGTAGCCATAAATTTTCCCACCAGCTACTTACTTGTAGTGAATTGAAAACAGCAAATATATACTGAAATACCAATGTGTGGGCATTGACAGCCAAAATGCCAAAGATCCACGAGCTTCCCAGGATTGGTAAGAGAACAGCGACGGCTTTAGCTGTCAGTCTGTAAGAGAAAATGAAAATAGGAAATGTGGTGAGACCATTAAAGAAATGTCAGCCTCCACACCAAGGAGTTTATCAGTTATCTTCTGGCAGCAAGGCAGCGGGAGGAACTCTTCTTTACCATGAAATTCTTTCAAGGGGCAAGATTTTAATTGTTCTTTCATCTGTGAAAATAGGGATAACAGAGCATTGGTATCACACAGGATAAATACAGATGGCAAGTCAGTGACTGAGGGAGCAGGGAAACAGATTTGAGCGATGGTCATTTAAATACTGCAGTCATATCTCCAGTTTACTGAGAAGTAGCACTTTGTTAGTGGGGAGCCAACGGTAAGAGTCAAAAACCTGTGAGCACTGTACATGCAGCTCACAGCACTGGGCAACCCACAAGCATTCACGGTCTGTCCACTCTGTAACCACTCAGAAAACTCATCAGTCCCACAGGGCAAAACATTCTTGCCATCGAGGCACTGCTAACAGGAGAGCTCAGAGCAATTTCACCTCCAAGGAGGAATAGATGAACCTTTGCACACCTGGGCACATTTTCAGTGACAGCTGTCAAAGGACAAACTCCTCCTCCTGGCCAGCTGAGAACAATTTTGGTGCTACAAGACAGAAAGCAGAAAGACGGGACCAGTCCTCATTTGAAACATCTGCCAAGAAGGCAGATCTAATCCCAATTCATCACAGCACTACAAACACTGAGTGAGCTCCTGTTGCAGCCCACGGGATTCAAGCACACACTTCAAACTAAGTGTTTAAAATATCAGTGAGTTCAATCTATGGTACAATTACAGATAGAGAAGCCAAGGGGCAGTAAAGGACACAGGGGTAGTGAGAAACTAAAAGTCAGTCCCTGCTTGCGAAAGGTACATTTTTTTTAGAAATGATCAGATTTCTGTTTAGATGGAAACCTATGCAAGAGAAAAAGCTGTTTCAGGGAGATTAATGTCCTACTTGTGCCTTGTGCCCCCTGGAACAGATTAAACATTGAGAGAAGTGCACAGAGCTGCCTGACAGGAGACTGCTTGTAATTACAGCAAACACAAAACAAATGAGAGTTTCGTACAACACAATTCAATGAAGAAATCTTTTAATTAAACTCAGAGACAAGATGTCTTGTTCATTCCAGTGACCTGAGCACACACTTCATTATATCCTCAACTAAAAGTGCGTCATTAAGTTTATAGGGAAATCTGGGACAGGAAACATCTAAAATTTTTTTCCTGTTTTAGTTTGGTTTTTTTCTGTATTGATTCATATCTCTGTATGCTTGGCCATGAATATTTCTGCACAATTCAATTTAATTCTCCAAGGAGTTTTTTTCAGTCAGAAAATGAAGGAATGTCTTAAAGCTTGAGGTCCTATTTAAATTTAAAAATGCATTTTAAAAGGTACAATTTTAAAACAACTTACACAAGTTTATTTTTGTGAATCGAGCATGCTTTGGGGTTTTTTTCTCTATTAAGACTAAAGTTCCTCCCCAAACTCTAAGATAAGATATGCTGCACTGGGGAGCTGCCAGCAGAGCAGCTCTTGCCATCAACTTCATGCAGAAAGACTGGAAAGCCCCACTGAGCCCTTGGTGCCTTCAGGAAAACGCAGCTGGGCAGGACTCAGGGCAGCTGGGGCAGGAACACCTGAGAGATGGGTCAGGAACATTCAGATTCCGTGATGGTTTAGACGTCCTCTCCAGCCGAAACCAGCAGGGATTAATGTGCCCCACAGCTACACTTGTAAAACTGCCTTCATTACACACCACCGGTTTTTCTTTTTCTCTTTTGTTCTCACACTCTCAGTATTTATAAAATTTTCAGTTTGGAATATAATTTTCCCCAGCTGTTTTGTTGGCAAAAATGTTTCCATTGTTTCCCTTTCGGTCAGAGCATGAAAGGCTTCATCTGTAATTTGCAGTTGGGGGCAGAATACAGTCAGGCAGTCAATTTCAAAATTTTCAAAACCATTCTTAAAGTTTGGATTTTCAGAAGCCTTTAACATTGCAAATTACTCATACAATTTTAAAAATCATGTTTTAATAACGATTGCTCCTTATTAAGCCCAGAGTTCAGCACATGCACAGCAGAATTCCATAGCTAAAATGAAAATACGATCCAGATGTGGGATTTTCCATGCAAAAGTATGAACATTTCATGCACACTCATTTAGAAAAGCAGCCATGTGAAGGTGAAATTCATTTAAGACTATCTGAGGGTCAGCTCTGCCTATGATTCACTTAAATCTCACTAAGACTTTTTTGAATTTTTACCTAGTTATTGCATAGCTTTCTATACTTACATGCTTGGAATTTCATCCTATGGAGGAAATTATTAATTCAAGGTGTTTATGAGCTTTGCCTACCAATAAAAGGACCCAGCTCTATGGTGCTCCTGGTGCTCTTTTATCTTCTTCCATTTACCCTTCCCCTTCCTACCCTTATTCCTTTTTAATTTTTGAACTTTAAAAAAGAAACTAACTGTAAAATGCTGCATCAGAGTGCCATTAAAGTAGCATGGTTAAAAAAATCTTAGAAATAGAAAAGTTAATGTTCCACTAGGTACATTAATTCTGACACGCTGCACATACTTTATTTTTCTTTTTATTCCCGTTTTTCTTTGCTACATGAATATTTTAGTAGATTGGGTCTAGTACACTAAGATATAGAGCACAATCAAATAGATGCTCTTTTTGGAGAAGGAATACTTCCCCATGCATGACTTAAGCCGTGCAACCTAAAAACAAATAGTCACCAGCATCAATGGAGCTTTATATTGTCTATAAAATTGGTGACATGAAGCAATAATTTGGGGCAGGGGCGGGGCTTGCTTTGCAGATGCTGTGGTTCAGCCCCACCAGGACTTCATAAACCTTACTAGAAGCTTTTTTCTTGTGCCCAAATGTGTCAGAAAAGGGAATGGCCATCTAAATTTGTCCTGAGTGCCCCTTCTCAGGCCTTTGCAATTAACAGCCTGTTCCTCACATACACTTTCAAAAGCTCGGGTATTGTCACTTTTCGGCAGTCCAGTAGCACCAAGCTTGGTGAGCTTTTTGTCTCTCTGCATCTAAACACACTGAAGGATCAGTCCTGGAACTAATTCATTTGGAACAAAGCAAATCCAGCACAAAAGATTTCTTTTCTCCTTTCCATTGTTTCATTTTGCCAATTATTTTTTTTTAAGTATATACCTGTCATTACTTAGACAACTTCTGGAAAACACAAAAATACTTTGAGTCTGATTAAATTTTTATATCTAGAGTATATGGAAAAGCCTTTGGGAAATTATCAGCTGTACATAGCCTACCTGTCAATTCAGCCTATGGCTTAGGGTTGTTCACACTCTGCCCCAACACCAAAAATCTTATTAGCTGGGTCACAGAGGCTGCTGGAGCACCGCTCAGCAGGAACCACTTTGGCAAGACTTATTCAGGTTTGTGAGGTTGCTCATGGCACAGAGTCATGGATCAGTGCTGCACCACTCATGTTCTCTGCCCTCAGACCTGCAGGGCTGCTCTGCACATGTGGCAGGTCCTGTAAGTTCATGTGTTGTCCCACTCACCTGAGCACTCGGGCTGAATCCCTCTGTCAGAGAGCCAGAGTCGAGTTCCTCTGAAAATCCTCAATAAATATTTCAGATACACCCCTGGCAAGAACAGCATTAACTTTCTCCATTAGTTGCTAAGCTGTCCATTTAACATCCACTCACCCTTTCAATCTCCAGTTAAAAAAAAATATTTCTCTTCCCTTTTCCTGTTCTTAGAGTTGAATTCTAATTCCTGAGAAGTAAAACCTGCTCACCAGAGATCTTTTCCCATTGAAATTTCTTCCACTGTCATTTTTTCAGTTGCTTTTGTTTTGGCACTCACTTCAGTGCAGGATTTTGCTATCTCCTGTGTGTCTTGCTGGGAGACAGGCTGTTAGCCAGCATTTTAATCCAGCTGAAATCAATCAACAGGGGAAGGGAAGCTTTCCAAGATGGATAATTATCAGGGCTGTATTGAAGCCCCGGTGTACATGAGGTACAGGCTTCAGCACCTCTGAGACGTATTTTCATTACCAACATCATCTAAAATCATTGCACAGTTACTGAAGTTACCAGGGACACTTTTCCAAGAGCACAGTTGGGCCTTGCAGTTTTATTGTATTTACAATTGGTGTGGAACCGCTCCACTCAGCTGTGATTGCTCCCTTTCCCTCAGTTAATCTCTGCCCTTTTCTGCTCTTGCCCTGAGCACGCTGCCAATATCTAACACCAGCACAGAACAACCACACTGACACCTTACAAGAAAGAAATTTCACTGCTTGCAGAAAGAAAACTTTATTAGTTCTATGAAGGAGACCCCTAATTCACAAATCAATTTTATCGGTTCTATATGGAGCACTAATCCTTTTAAGACTTCTGACATCTACTTTTCTGTCATGATGCCTGCTGAAGTAAGAACTAAATTCAAACCCATAAGCCAAGATTATATAATCCTTGGAGGAAATACTACCTAAAAAAAAAGCAAAAATCCTTCACCACAATTCACAGAAAAAGACAGCTTGACAGATAGCTCTGTTAACTGAAGTTTCTCTCTTGTTTCTTGAGCTCCTCTCTAGTCACTTCCAGCAGTATCCTTTGTGTTTTATATAAAAATAAATAAATCCCCAAACCTGTGACTAACATTTCAGACTCATGGCTGAAAAAAATTAATTTAACTTCAGTTTCTTGTTTGTTACAGGTAGTGTTTACTCACCCCTAAGCTGGAAGTTGGAGAGATGCTGGGAAACCACGTGTAGCAATTCTGACTGTGAATGAAAACCTTTTTCATACAAGTTCAACACACACCCGTGGTCTCCTCTGCCTGGCCCTGCTCAGGCTGCCATTCCTGCTGACTCCTGAGGAACAGCAGCTCTGAGCAGGCACCTGGGAGCTCTGTGTGCTGCTCACTCTGTTACCCAGAGCTCGTTCGTTACTCCAAGGAGCAAAACCAACACCGAGAGCTGTAGGCAGTGAGTTGCCACCAACATCAAACAGACAAATGGGAGAATAATGGTGACAGCTCATATATTTCATGGAACTAGGCAACAAATGGCAAAAAACCACAGAACAATCTTCAGGGCTGATGAACAGCCACTGATTCCATTTGGGATCCAGAGGAACGAGGTCCCTTGCATTCAGGAAAAAGATGGAGTTTTGTTAGAGTAAGGCACTGGGGGTGTTTGAGCTGCTCAGCAGAGCAGCCGAAGCACAGGCTCAGAGCCAAATCCCTCAGGCCCCTTCGAACTTAGCAACCGATTTACTCCCCACACTGCATGGAAGTGACACCAGAGCAGGTGTGTGGGTGTTTCACTAAATGAAATTAAGCTCTGGACTCTGCTAGATATCTTGGTCTAAGGGGTAGAACTTTCAGCCTAAAAGGACGCACATGGATTTTACTTCTGCTCCTGACTCCGAGCAGCAGCTGACGAAATACTCATGTACCTCCTTCTCCTCCTACACTTTGTCTTGGCTGCAGAGACAATCAGGCTGATGGCACAAGGAATGTACTTTAATCAGCACATACACAGTTGCTTACCTAATCTTGGGTGATTTCTAGGCAGAACTATAGCAAATTAAAGAAAATAAAAAGACAAAACTAATAACTGCAGAGGCCATTTCCCATTTTCCCAAATGTTATTTGCACTTTCAAAATAATGGTGTGAAACTGAATGAGAACTGCTTATAGTCACTTCAGATCATTGCTTTCTTGTGGGTGTCATTTATCACCCAGGAAGGGGCTGCTAAATGAAAGCATTGCAGCTATAGGAAAAAAAATCTAGGCTACAACAGCAACTAAATTCAGATTGATTTTTATCACGTGAGTGGGAAGGCAGGTGCAATTGTTCCTTTTCTATCACCCTCAGTGTTTTACAGTCTGCCCTCTCACCACAGACCCTCACAAGAAGGCAGATGTTGCCAAAGAAGCGTCACCTCTCACAGGCCTTCCCAAAAATCTCAAACTACCTTTAGAAGACACAGCATTTGCCCTGAATATAGGAGGTCTGGGCTCAAATCACTCTTCTGCCTAAGGGATTGCAGTTTCCATTATGCAGAAAAGCATTTTGACTCCCTGCTTGATGAGCATTCTTGCCTGTTGAACCTGTTCCACTCATATTAAATAATTAAAGTATTCTCTGGCTCAGACAGAGAAGGTGAACTCCACAGATTAGTCACAAGGCACTCCCCGAGAGAGTCCTACCTAATCCTTGCTTTATTAATATTTCTGAATTTATATTAAATATTCAGTAGAGCAGAGACTGAAACTCAAGTCTCACTTCAAATCCCCATCAAGCCTGACAAAATTAAGGCCACGACCAGAAATGGAGCTACCTTAGGAATTTTACTACTGAGGAGACAGTTCCAGAGGCTGCAGAACTGACTTTTGCCTTAAGAACCTAACCAAGGATTTAGGAACCCATGTCTGTGAGGCTTCCTACAGATCAAGTCCCTTGTCACCTCCATTGCTTCCAGATTCTAAAAATACAAAAGAAAAAAAAAAAACTTCCCACAAAATAAGTGCTGAACCAAAACATGTCCTTCTTGTTGTCTTTAGTTCAAGTTATTAAAAACAGATACAAAGAATTAAAACATAATGTCCTTGCAAGCTGAATTTTAGGAGTTCGTGATTTCCCCAGGGAAACTGAACTTGCAGTGGGATTTTTCCATTCTTTTTCTGCAATTCCTTTCTCCAACATTTTTTGATACTAATTCTCTCACTGCACTGCTGCTGAGACAGCATTCCCTGTTTCTCAATCCCCGAGCCCAAGGTAAGAGCTAATTTTCCACTGAACTTCGCCATTAAGTCATCAAAGAAAATGAGAGCTTATTCTCACAGTAGAAGAATGTTCCATAACCAATCAAAGGGTGTTAACTTATGGGTTTGGATGAGGAGACCTGGACTGGGTACCACAGCACAGCCACTCGTGCCCGTTCTCATTCCCAAGACCCCCAGAAGCTTCTCTGTTCTCAGTGAAGTCACCGTTGTTGGAAGGCAACTGGAGCCTGCTGCTCGTGAACGGCCTTGTGGCATATTTGTGTTTTAATCTTTAAACACTCTGTGTCTCTGTGCTGCCTTTCACGCTCTGCTTCTCCTGAAGCATCACTTGAACCTCAGCAAGAGCCCCAGTGGAACAGAACATGTTTTCTCTTTTCCATAGCAACTGCTAAAGGAGCAGGCAGGACAAATATCCCCAGTCAGTCAGGCACTTCAGACCTGCTGAGAACAACCACAGGTGAGCAGTGACACAGTCCTGTAGGATAAATTCACAATCAGTGCTGCCAGACAGACAGGATGGGCAAGGGTTTTTGTTTCAGTCACAGGTTACGCTTTTTGGAAGTCCAGAAAATGTGGCTGCTGAAAATGAATGAGACTCCAGAAATGGATGACTGAACAAATTTCCCAGGAGTGGTTGTTGATGACCACGGCCAGAAGCCAAAATAATTAAGTTCTTAGAAAATCATGCGGAAAATGAAAGCAGTTTAAAAGGAAAAGAATTGGCCCTGATCCTTACAATGGTGAAGATTTATTCATTTCTTGAACACAAATGGTTCACTTGCCTATTTCCCACAGTGTTTGGTTCTTCCCTAAAAGATTCTGGAGTTACTTTATAGAACTGAGGGGGAGAAAAAAGGCAAGAAAATATTACCCACTTCCATTACAGGTTTACTTTAATAGTCTCACAAAAGCAAATTTACCAGGAAGTCTGGAGGGATTCATCTGGGTTTTTTAAAAGAAAATAAATTGCAATTTTCTAATGGGTAAGGGGTGTTTTTTGTTGTTGTTTTTCGGGCTTTTTTAAACACATCATGCTATTATTAAGGGTTATTTTGTCTCCAAAGGTAGGACAAAAGTGCAGCACTTTGTTCTCACAACCAGACAACAAAAACTGTGGAGGAGGATTTGGTTTCGTAGCTATCCAGTTTGCTGTGAGCAAGCCCTGGGTTGAACAGGTATTAGTTCTCTCTAGGTCAAAGATATCAGATAATTGACAAATATGGTTGTAAAGTCAGTTGTAGGAGCAACAGAATAATCCAACCTGGGCTACTCTGGACACTCTGCATGTGTGAAATCCGTCTGATCCTTCAGATTCCTCTCCTACACACAACTGGTGCCTAACTCTGCATGGGCTCTGCCCAGGCGAAGGCACTGGTCGTGACAGCTTATCCCCAAAAACCTCACTACCTCTCTCTTTCAAGGACAAAGAAATAGAAATGTCTCAAAGGGCTAGATCCTGCCTGTGTGTGGAGCAGGTGAGATGTGATCTTTTTTCTTCCAATATTTACACCTAATTATATCTTCTCCTTCTCCATTGTTTCATCCTTTTCCAAGCTCCCAACGCAGGACTTCTCCCATCTCATGACAGAAATCTGTAGAGACTGTCCCTAGGCAAACTGTCAGTGTGAGGCATGAATCTACATCAGCCCAACTCTTACTATTTTTAATTGGCTAAATCTCTGCAAGTCATCTTGAAACAATATTCTGAAAATTAGTCTTACTGCGCTATTTACAGCCATCTCAATCTGCTTTATAGCTATTATATCATGCGGTGAAAACCTCTGTTTTCCCGGCATTAAGCTGAGATGACAGATGCAGTGCTAATAAAGAGGGACTGTCAAATTACAGAAGTTATGAAAAGGACCTCGTAGAGTTCCCTTTTCCTTACATAACAGGAGCTGTGAAGGAAGCATTCACATGCCTGGAATACTGATATGAAAGGGCACAGCTTGCTCAGAAAGGACACGCAGGGAAAAAGAAAGGGTGTATCAACAACACAGACCTGCTCAAAGAGAGAGAAACCATGAGCAGACAGACCTTCCAAAAACTTCTGTGCCAAAAGAAAGCCAAAGGAAACAGAAGAGTGTGGCACTGCACATCTATTGTGCCCTGCAGACCAGGAGGATAAAGTGGATAGGGCTTTTTGTCCCTAAAACTTTCAAGAGTTGTCCAAAGCACAGGATTAGATGTTAGCGTAGAGGTGGCTTCATTTAATTATTTATAACCATAATGAAGCACAGTTTATAGGCCTGTTTTTAAGACTTACAAAGCTGCAGCCAGTGATAAAAACCCGTTACGATTAATTTTGTTTTCCTTACTCTGGGATGTCAAACCAGGCACACCATATGCTAAAAATATGAAGTAGCCCATGCTCTGTGCTCCATGTATCATGTTGGGGTTTGAGTTTTCAAGAAAAGTCTGGTTCTTTGGAAAGACTGGAGGCAAGCACCAAAAATTACTGGTAACCTAGAAAACACAGCCTGTCAAAAATGGCCCAGGTTCCAGTTCCTCCTTTCTTAAACTGTCCTTGTAGAAACATCAAGCTTTTCAAGGGAAAAAAAAGCTTCTGAGCTAGTTACTCCCTGAAGAGACTCAAATCTCCGTCACCAGAGGCTTTTACCAGTAAAAGTGATTGTGTTCTACACACATTTCAAAATTGTCAGAGGCAATTACACAGCCATTCACCACTCCTCAGCTGACAAGTGGCAACAAACTCCACAGCTTGGTAGTTCTGCAGCCCTGGAACATCCAGAAAAAGCAGCCTCCTCTACGAATCTGTAGGTTTGACAAATATTTCTGGCTTCTAGCTTGAAGTCAGTGGGACCCATATTTTAATTTAGGATGACAAAGTAACAATCACATCAAATCATGCAGAAAATTTTTGTGGAATAACATTCACCCCCTGAGGAGCTGAATTCCGAAAATGATCTCTTGGCCCAAACAGTCTCAGTGACCCTTAATTATGCAATGATATCAACAGAACAATCATTCTCCCGTTTCCATGGCAACGGTAGCAGCGAACAGCAAAGCGATCAAGGTCAGGCATATAAACTGAGGAAGAGAAGTCATTTTCTGTGTAATGGTTCATATGAGCTTTAACTGCAGCAGAGGCAAATAAATAGCTGTATCCTTGCTCCATCTCCTGTCTCAAATGTACACACGAGGAAAAGAGAATGGGGGCTGCAGAGATTGCTGGAGCCCAGCTGCAATCCCTCTGCTCCTGGGCTCTGCCGGCGGCTGCTGCTTCAGAGGGAAATGCAAACTGCACAGAGGCAGTGCTGCAGCGTGGGGAGCTTGATTTCTTACTGAGCTGGTATTAAAGAAGCCAGGCAACACAAGGCTTTAGTGTTTATCAAAGTCAATGTCATGGTTGATGCTGTGTTACTTGCAAGGGCTTGTGCCTGTGCCTCCTTTGGCTTTTGGGACAGTCTCAAGCCCTTTTCTTTAGCAAGACGCTGCTGCACTTGGGTACAGTTGGTTTCCATACACATTATGAAAATGAGAAATAGACTCTGTGGTCATCATTTATTTATTTAAATTCCTGAGCTGAGGGTTAGCTAATTCTCTTGTTCTGTACAGACAATAAGTGATGAAACACTTCTTTATGCAGCTCCATGCATATTTATATCATACATATTTCTATCTATCTTATTGCTGCTTACAAGGAATCTGAGTCATTACTATATTACTCACATGAGGACACCCAAAGCTTCTTTGTTCTGCTACTGTATTCAGATATTCCCTAGCTTTTAAATATTATTATTATTAAAATAAGACAGCTAACTTGGGAGGACATCTGGAGAAGACACATGAGACTTACTAGGGAGAAGAAACAGAGTAAAGAACATGATTCTTCCTGGGGTGGTTACAGCATGTCATGTTCAAAACCTCACTATTCCAATACTGCTCCAAAAGAAAAATGCTTTTTATTCCGTTTCTTTCATTAAAATATGTTTCTGCCCCACATCTTTTTCAATTGAAAAGAATTGGGAATAATGTTCAATTTCTATTTCCAGAACACCTGTAACACAAATATTATTAACGGCATTTTATTACTTACCTGAAGAGAGCACCTAAAAGTTTAAAAGTATTTTTGATGCTAGGAAAGTATCTTTTCTTTATTTTAATTACCTGTATTTTCCATTTATTTAATTTTATTTTCAGAGCGCTGTATTGGGAAAATACGTAAATCACACTTAGCTAAGAGCTGTGTCAGACTGGGCAGTGATTTGCAAGCAGCCCAGAGCTCTGCACAGGGCACATGCTTAAATAACATTTATATTCTGCAACGCTATAACTATAATATTTGTTCTTATTATTCTGCATAAGATGACAAGGGTTCCAGGATTATAAATGGGAACCAAGGGGGTAAATGAAGCAGTTCAAGCGAACTCTTGAGGTTATGGCTGTTCACGGGGAATTGTCCCATTTTGTGATCAACGAGCAGCGTTTAATTGTTACTCTGGTTCCAGGCACCAGGCTGTGACTCACAGCCCCATCCTCCTCCTACCAGCACTTCCATGGCTTAAAATCAGATATTAAAAGATTGAAAAATAAATCCAGCCAGGAAATTTTAAAAACAAATCAATGTGAACTTCAAAGCTATAGATTTTCAAAACCTGAAACTTTCTGTTGTTATAATTCTAGAGGTAAAGGAGACAAGCGATCCTTTAGAAAACTCTGGCAGCAGGGAGGGGGACAGTGGAGTGACACCACCCACGCATTGCTCTCAGATGTCTCAGTCTCATACTGCTAACAACACCCTTGACCTGGCTCCTCTCTACCTGGCACCTTGTATGCCACAAAGGACTCTTCAGGAGTGATCCAACCTTAGGCATGGGGCCAGCAGAGAGTTTTGTTCTCATTAAATACTGCATAAATCCTGGTTTGTCTTAAGGAGACCCCATCTGAACCCCCAGGCTCCTGCAGAGGACAGATTACACCTGCAGTGACTGCCCTTGGAATCCATCAGGGACTGAGAGGTTGGAATCAAGGAACTGATCCAACCATAGGTCAAACAGTACAACACAAGCTTCTAGGCATTCCCATCCAGACATGATAAATAGCTGGAGGGTGGCTTGGTATGGCCTGTTCTCTCATAAGCTGCACCTCCATCACTGATTCTGTTGTGTTCATAGCAAGGTTTCATCACAGGGATTTAATTAACAAGTTTTAATAAACCTTGTTCTATCCTGACATTCAGATGTGAAAATAAACACGCCTAAGCATCTCTAAAAAAAATTGTTTTATCTGTATACTCAGAAAAACCAGCACCTCTTAACAATGAAGTTTTCCCTGTGTATTTTGTACCTGTGTGTTTTGGCTTGCTGCCCTTCCTAAGACAGAAGGAAACAGGCATAATATCAGAGCTGCTCATTCCTTTGGAGCCAAAATCAACAGGCCCTGGAGCAGCAAATCCTGCTTAAGGAGTAATGACAGACAGAAAACTATTCCCACCAGGGACAGTTTTGGCTCAGAAGGAGACAACCAAGAGAAAAATAAGCTGTGGAAGGGCTCACAATGCCTTCTCATCCAGCTCAGCCACGAGACAGGGTTGGTTGTCACTCCTGGCAGCAGAATTAGCCCTGACAGGCAGTGGTACAACCACTTGTGAAAGCTGCTCAAAGGCAGCAGCTCAGCAGCTCTCCAGGTAATCAGATCCATTACTTTGCAACTCCCCTCCCACTACAGGAACCCTAAAGATATTTGATTTTTTCCCATCAGTTTAAGCCTGTTACTGTTTGTCCCTGTTTCTCTCGTTTTGCAGAGCAGCCTCCTCTCTGCCGCTATGCTTTACATACCTTTAATCTTTTAATACTCCTCCCAAAATGTGCCTGAAATGCGCCTGAACAATCACAGCGTGGCCTGGAGCCTTTCTGCAGTGCTGTGACTCTCAGCATCTGCAGCAAAGAAAGCGCTCCCATTACTGTCATTATGGTCTCTAAAAGATTAGCACTTTCTCATTAATACCCTCATTGGCAACATTCAAACCCATGTTGTTTTTACTCTAAAACCCTGAGTCTAATGAGGAGATACCCGAACTGCATTTGTATTTGTCATATTCAATGAGGCAAAAATTTAATTAGGTTGAAGACATCATCATTGGCAGTAGCACTTCAGCTCACTAGCTGTCACTGCTTAATACTTCCATTTTAATTATTTCCTTTATTGCCAGTCAACTCTCCTCCTTCCAACAGTTTCTGTGAGGTGCATCATTCATGCTGTTTGAAGCGATGTTCAACAAACACGATCCCTTACACACACTGAGAAATTATGAAGAAAAAGAATTGCTGGAAGCAGATTTGGTCTGTCACACTGCTCTGTCTAAGGAATGGCTCTCCTTCAGCAAATGGAAAAAGCTCTTCTCTTTTTCATTGGAGCTCACAAAAGCAAAACCTGTCTCTGAGGGTTGCACTGCAAACATCTGCCACCTAGAAAGGCACAAGAAAGGATTTTCTAGTTCTGTGGATTTTGAATCCCTGTAGACTTTCAGAAGAGTTTACAGACTGTAACTTGCTCCTCACCTTCCTTGTAAAAAAAAAAAAAAATTCTCTAATGGTATCACAAAGAGGTGGAATTTAGTTATGGAGGAGATTATGGTATGGCTTTGGCAGGAGAGCTCTCGTGAGAGCTTCAAGCAATGCCGTGATTGACAAGTACATTCTGTGAAATGAACAGCTGGGAATAATCCCTAGAACGAGGAGTCTTTGGACACCAAATGACACAAAACAGGAATGGAATCACAAGAACAAAATGTGATAAATACACGGGATGTCGCAGAATAATGGCTGATGTTAAAGCACCAACGTTATCAGCACTGACTCCCAAGATTTGTATCCGAGGTGGAAGGTGACTGGGCTGAAAGGCTGGGGGAGTGTTTATAAACAAGGCAAAATACCGAGGCAGAGTCGTGGCACGGAACGGATCAGTGATTAAATGGATGAGCAATTTGCCACGGCACACTCAGTGCTGCAGGGGTGTAATGGATGGCTTTGCAAAGTGCTTTGGAATGGCCAATTACTCGGTGAAACCCTGCAGATGTCTGCAGCACCACGAGCTGCTGGAGGACAGCCCTCTCGGATTTGCACCTGCCAAAGGGAAATGCTTTCTGTATAGCTTTGTTTTCTTCCAAAAAACCAAAGTAATAGATTTGCATTAAACCTACAGATTCCATGCTCAGATTCATGTGAAGGGGTTTGTGATGTATTAAAAAATGCAGACAGAACTAACACAGCAGCTTACGTGGCTTACTCACTGTGCTGGGACTGTCTTTAAGCCCTGTTTTGCTCCCATTCACTACAGCTACTGCCATTTGTTCCAATTTTCAGCCATTAATTTATCTAAACATTAAACATATTTTTCCAATGGAGAGCTGTTTTACTATTTCACTGAGTGAAGATTGAAGGACGAAGAAAATAATAAAATGAAAGAAAGAACAGGGTAAAAGGCTAAGAAATGTTTCTAATTTTGCAGTAATTGCTTTCTCCATGGATGATTACGATAGCTATCACTTTCGGTTCACTGAGTGCTGAAGTGTACAGTTTATAAAAAAGACAGAGGTTTTTCCAACTCATTGGACCATTTCAGAGCAAGCAGTGAGAATGTATTCAATAAGAGTTGGACTTGGCACTTTATTCAAGAAAAGTTAATGAAACTGTCTCTTCTGGACAACAGAATGCAGAAGTGAACTGGCTGGGAAATCACAGGGGGAAGGCTAAACGTGGTGTCTTTGCTTCTAAACTAAAATCACTATTCCTGCAATAGAGATGAGCTGGGCATTTCTTCCTCTGCTGCAATTAATATCAGTCAGTGCAAAACAGATCTTTGAGAATTCTTTGTGTTATACTTTAGCCCTTGTAGTCAAGGGAACTCAGGTAGTCAAATTGTTACCTGTGGTAAATGTAATCAGGCGAGAGCTCTCCTCATGGGGAACAAAATGTGCACATTTCTAACACTGTCACACTGGGGATCTTCTCTCACTGTAACAGAGAAGGAACTTTCCATGCAAAAAGCAATGAGACTTTGGAAGGGTAGGGCAGTAAGCAAAAAAACCCATATTCAGGCCCTTATAAGTCAATGAATGTACTGAGGAGAGTTAAGTCTTTAGATGCAGCAGAAATAAGTAAGAAAAAGAGTTCAAATGGTTCATAACTCAGAAATGTAATCATGTGCCTTTTCAAGCACATGAGCAGTTCCATTAAACTAATCTGCTTTAATTGCATTAAGCTTAGAGAGGCTACTCATGTGCTTAAACTCAAACATATGATTAGTTATGTCCCTAAAAAAAGAATGGATAATTCAAACAAATGCTGTACATATGCATTTAAATGTTTCGAGGTATTAGATTCAGCATTCTATAAACTAAAACATTTAAATTCGCTTTTTGGCAGAAAACCTGTTCCCTGGATGCAAAACATTCTCATTAAGCCACAACTGAATTATTGCTCAAAATTATTTTGCTGAGAGTCAATACCTAATCCTCTAATGAAAGATTCAAGTATACATCACATCAAGTATATAATCACAATTAAAGGAAAAGTTCATATTCTATATATGTGTTCGACAGTCACAGGAGTCTATTATGCATTAATTGGTGTCTCTGATCATAAACTGTTTAACTACATTTATTTTGTCTTAAATTACTGGGTATTTTCCAGTTTATGTGTCATAAAAGCTTACTCTTTTATGTTGCTTCTTAAATTCATTTTAGGGGCGCTATTTTTATTTACTTTAAACAAACCGATGACCGCACCAGTGGCTGTGAAAGCAGAACAAGATGTTCAGCAGGATGCTCTCTGATGTCTCCTGCATGACAAGCAACATCTGAACCTGAAGAGGTCAATAAGCCAATAACTGCACTTTGTTCTGGGGGAAATGTGAATGGGGAAGATGAATCATAAATTAAATTTATGACAAAAAAAGAAAGAATTTTGTTCACAACTTTGTTTTCTGTTTTGGCTTTTAAACCTGAAGTTTGACAGATGCTGCCTTCAGAGCAGAGCACTGGCTCACCCTGATGCACATTCTGCAGTCACGTTTGAGTCAGCATTTGAGAGGACCTGTTGCCATATGGAAACTCAGGAATGATTACTCTAAATAATTACATCAGTTTATTGCTGTTTGTTGCCAAGAGAAACAAGCCTTGTTGGTAATATCCACTTGCATTGCCAAGTAACTCAATTTTTCAGAAACTAAACACGCTCCAGCACTAGCACTTCTCCAGCAATAAATACCCTTTCTAACTGATACCATCGTGACTCCAAATGCAGCTTTGTTCCCAGGATTTCCTCAGGTGGTCCCTGCTCAGTTATGGGCTGAGTCACCATGCCTGGCTTGAGACATGCAGAGATGGATCTGGGTACAACCAGTCGGGCTGGGCTCTGCCACTGGGGAGAAATCAGAGCTTTTAGGGTAAGTGAGATGAACATTTAACAGACGACATCAAATGCAGCAGGAGCCATGTCTCCATGGATCAGCAGTCCCAGTGGATGTGGTGTCAGCTTTACTGAGCTCTGGAGTTTAGGGTAGACGAAGCCAGGGCAGGTCCTCTCCCATGCAGGCCGCCAGCAGCAGTGGAATTTAGTCCCTGTCAGTGTGATTAAACTTTTCCTTTGGCAGTAGAGCCTGGCAAGAGGCGAGCCTGAGGAGGAGCCTGTTCTGTGAAACCTGCAGGCGGGGATTGTCAGGCTACAGCAGCTGCTTGGATTTGAACTCTGCAACATCCACGAGTGTGAGGCCACTCAGTCAGGTGCTCACAGACGGAAATGAGTGCTGGCCTGAGCCACCAAGGAAAGAGGTGGCACTGGCATCTCCTCACGCTCCCGCCACAGACACTTTGGTCGTTCCCAAGCCAGTTTGGCCAGGCCCTTTAGTTCATTATCACCTGTACATGTCTAACCCTGCTGGTTAACTGCTGTCATCACTCAAACTGGTGCAGACAGCAACCTACTGTCTCTCATCGTGCTATCCACTCACATTTCATTCCAGCTTGAAAAGACAGCACTGAAGCCCCTCTTTTTTTCTCCCTCAAGTTTATTGGACTGAGCAGGCTTCACCTCCACAGCTCCTTGCACTGCAGTTCTCATTTTCTGCCTTTGGCTTTCTGAAACCAAAGCACAGCCCTGAAGAAGCCCCTTCTTACGTCCCACCTGACCGCTGCAAACAACCGCGACATGGTGACAAAGCCTTCCTACCTCACCACAATCACACCATGCCAGTTTAATCCAGCTCTGTGTTTGTGAGAAGGGCCTGATAAATTCTTCCTAACACAGCTCAGTTTTGCCCACAGCAAGTATCAATGAACCGCAGCACTCGCGGATGCCTGGCAGCCCCTTTATTTAAGGCTCACCTTACACAAAGCATTTTGCAGCCTCTGGTGATTCCTCCCTAAGCCAGTTGAACTTGTTGATTCAAAAACTACCTTACAGTCCTTCCTCACAGAAACTATAGAGCTTTTCTGCTTTTCTGATTTCTCTGTGTTGTGTCACTGATTTGTTTTGCTGTGCTTGTCCACCCTCTCAGGTTAACAACCTGTAATCAACACCCAGGTGCCTTTAGTGCTTGGAGCCATGGGGATTTTACGCTATGAAAAACACTTCCCGTGCAGCTGTTGGATCAGAACCCTGCTTCGCTTTGTTCTCTTATTTTTTGGGAAATGTACAGAAGGATTTCACACTAGACATATAAACCCAGTGCTACAAGGGCCTTATAATTATCTTTTTTTCAGAAGACCAGTTACTTTCTCCATGATATTCTCTGTACATAAAACTCTAATTCATCATGCCTTACTTCTATGTTAAATCAGGGTATAAATACTTCCCGGGATCTGATTTGAACATGTATTGCTCTTCTCATTTCAAACTTCCTTTGAGGACCCATTTCTGTAATGATACCTAGAGAAGAAGAATTATTCTCTATGTTCTGTTTGCCTTCTATTGTATTTTTTTTGACTTAATTTAGTTCTGTGAGGAAAGCTGTTCTATCAGAGCATATTTCCACTTGATGACTTAAGTTTTCAGATGTATCAGCCCTCTGATAATCATTTTTCTCCACTTTTCTCCCTGTAACTTTTGTTAGGTCAAATCCTGGAACTGTAATGTGAAAATTACTTGGCACAAAGAGCATCTCTTAGCCAGGGTACCTGGAGAAGTCTCATTTTCAGTACAGTTACCCCACTCCAAATCTACAGCTGATAATACTCGGACTGAGAGCATACACTCCTCATTAAAGGGATTACCTCTTATTCCTAGACCAATCATTCACAAATTGATTTACTTATGTGCACACACATAGTTTTAAAAAAATTATATGCATTAGTGTGCAGGGTACAGTGTGTATTCAATCAATTGCAATACAGTAAAATATCCACACACTTGGAGCAATCTCTGTATCTCCTCTTGCACATATGGAATTGTTTCTTTGTCTTCATACTTTAATAGTGCATAAAAATTGGCATTGACAACATACAGTTTTTGCTTCCTAAGTTTCTATATTTCCTTTGTATTTCTGGAGGTCACAGGAACTCAGCCAAACCTGAAACAGTCATTTTAATTCCCAGTCTTCTCATTTCACTACAGTGTAATTATCTTATAGATTTTTGTGTAGACTTATTTACTGTTTTTCTTCTCCTGTTGGATAAGCATACAATAACTAAACTAACTTCAATTAGGTAACTGTTACCAATATTTAAAACTTAATGACATTTTCAAAATTACATAAGTAAGCCAAGCATAAAAATTATTCTTTATGATACCATTTCAGGACAGTGACACCAAATCCTTATCATACAATAGCCTGTGCCTCAGAAACATTAAACACAAGCCATCATCACATTTTTCTTCTATCTAAGTTCCATATTCCTTTGTGTCATTTCTCTATTTGGACTAAAGCATCTTTAGGAGATACAAAATTGACTATTCAGCATCTTAATTTAGTCTCAGTATATTAAATTATCTTCTTAGCTACCCACATGTAATCTTATAGATTTCAGAAATCAGAACTTGTCCTTGTGTATTCAGAGGTAGCTTTGTGTCTGCCTTACATTTTCCCTCCAGACTTGCTAGTGCTATTTTAAAGATGATTCACTCTCAGAGGCCACCACCCCAAGAGGCTCAAGGCACGATGATATAAAGACCCGCTTGAATTTAGGCACACATTTAAATCCAGCATAAGTCTGTGTGCTTTGCAGTATCAAGAGAGTCTTAAAGATAAGCATATGTCTAAATATTATGCTGAACTGGGGCTAGAAACAAAGTCTATCCTCAGAAGGAGCAGAACAGTTGCAATAACCCAGTACAGATTAATGATGCTCTGTGAAATTCAGCTTTTGAGTATAGCAGGAAGAGGAAAGTCTCCATTAATAAAAGGGAAAATCCTGAATCAGCAAGTGCTGGAGACTGTAGTAAGCAGGGAAACACTTCAGCTCCTACTGAACCACAGGTTTCATCCTGTGCAGCATTCTGCTTTAATAAAATATATAGGTTAACAGGCTGCATCCAAGTGGATGACACCTTTAGCAGTATTTGCTTTTTACTGGGGAGGAACGATGTCGGTGTTCTGGGAGAAGTCCATGGTATAACATTGCTCATGTGAGACTGCTGTTATAATATAATTTCAGTGAGAAACACTTACTTGAAGGCATTAGCATCTCCGTGGACCTTATAGTTGTCTGCACTGATTCTGGAGATGACTCTTGTGACAGCAATAAGAATGCCAATATTGACCTGGAGAAGAAGAAGGAGGAACAAGACTTGGTCAGGAGAGCGAGTTCTGGCTGTGTCCAAGGTGCAGATGCCCCAGGAGGTATTGTTCAAACACAACAGAAACAGAAACTCTCTGTCTCGTATTTAGTTGGCAAAAGAGGTTTTCAAGGTTGGACTGGTGTTGTTTGCCCCTTGCCGATGATTTCCATCCCCCCTCAGTGGGAAGCTCTTGCTTTTCTCTTTCCCTCAGGAGCACCCTTGCCCGTTTAGGGAAAGTCTGGATTGGTGCATTGTTTCACTAGGAGCTCAGGATCCCTGCTACACAAATGAATACCCCAGTTTTCTATGGCCAGCTGACAAATCAGAGGACTTCAAGAACTTCATCAGCGAGGGCGTGTGTCTGCATTCTCTTTGGGTTTGTGCTTCATGTGCAGACTTCAGAGAGCCCCTTTCCTGCCACACCTCAGGGTCCTGTTTCTTACCAAAGCCTGCTTGCAATTTAGGTACAAGACTACTTTAAAGGAGCAACGAGAAAAATATGTTAAGTCTGAACTCTGCTCTTCAAAGGCTCTACTCTTTTTGATGTCAGGTCCAGCAGAAACATCAAAAAAATGAAAAGAATTCCCAACAGAAAAGTAGGAAATCTTGAAAAGACTAACACTGAAAATGTTCAACAAAAGAAAGTTTGTGCTGGAGTCACAGGTGAAGGGAGAAGGAAATCTTTATCACTTAAAGGAAATGTGGCAAAGACTGTCTTGCTGTGCAAAGACCTTGGGTTTAAAGGAAAAAAAGGTAGAGAATGTGAAGGTGAAAGACATATTTCCCCCTTCCTGTCCAAAGTTGCACATCAGCTACAAAGTGTCAAGAACAAGGGTAGAACAAAACTATCCTGAACGTCAAAACAAAAGGAAAGACTTCAAAAAATGTGCTGTTCCTCAGTTAAAACTCAATAATCATCCTCTACTCTGACATAAATATTCTAATTTTGAGGATGAGAGAGTGAATTAAAAATGCTTAAATTTGATGATAATGATTTCCTCAGGTTTTTTTTTCAAATCTTCTGACCCCCATTTTAATTTTAGATTTCTAAGGGCAGATCATCACCTGCTGTAGAATCAGAGCATATCTGTGCTAGTTCATTTCTGCCACAGCTCCTGAGTTTATCTGAAGGACAGCTGACAGCTCCTCAATAACAAGTGTACTTGTTTTTCAATCAGCTTTACAGAGATGAATAAGAGGTGAAATTCAATGGTCTTGGGATCATTTTCCCTATTCCTACCACATCATATTTTGTAAATAACTTCTGTAAATCCTTTGAGGTGGTACTGAGCATTTTTGATAAACCGTTTATATGCTATACTCAGAGCCTTGCAAACTCTCACTCAAACTGGACCTGGATGGTGTAAAGTGGAAACTTAAAAAGGCCTTGAGCTCCTCCTCTGGTACAGTCAGTGTGACTTTACCCTTTCCAGGGTGCACTGGTAACACGCTTAAAAGATGAGAAGGAAGCATTGTGGTCTCACCACTGATAAAACACAAGGTACTTGTGAAATTAGCAATGAACCGTTAAACTCAAGCCCTTAAGTTCTATATTTAAGTTTCCTGAACAACTTAAGAATTTTTGCTTATGTATTTTGAGAAATTAGAGCAATCTCATCCGTCCTAAATAAACAAATTAGCTACAAATGTCTCCCTTTGTTAATGATTCAGTAAGTAAAGCATGGAGCTATTTCTACTGTCCTTACAATGGGAAACCAAAATACAGCCACTGAATTGTTCTTCCAGTGATTTTTT
The DNA here is from genome assembly GCA_013397775.1 of Eulacestoma nigropectus. Lineage (NCBI taxonomy): Eukaryota > Metazoa > Chordata > Aves > Passeriformes > Eulacestoma > Eulacestoma nigropectus. Next base: position 368,484 of record VZTE01001753.1, read on the forward strand.
TTTTTTTGCATCTGATATAAATACTTTGCCAGTGATTTGAGCAGGAGAATGTTTAGTTGATGAAACATTCATTATGCTTTAACCTATATCAAAATGTTCAAATTATGAAAATAAATATTTAGATAAGGGCACTATAGATAGTTCCTATCTCCTCCTTTCCTGAAAGGCCAGATTACCTCACAGTTGCAGTTACCTTGCCTTAAAGTTATCCAGAAACTTAGAATGGTTTTGCTTGCAGGTACACTCTAAGCCAAAAAATTATAGCTCATAACATTAGTGCTTGTTCACTGATTCCCAGGACTTCTTTCAAGGCATCTTGTCCAACCCCAGGCACTCTCAACTCTGCAAAGTCAGCAGGAGCTGCCAGTTCCCATTCCTGGAGGTTTGATCCAAAGGCCACCGGAGCCCATGGAAATGTCCCAGTGAATTCAGGGAGCTCTGACTCTTACAAAATATTTTCCCATCTAAATTTTGTCAGATCAGATACAGCGAGACAAATTCTTTCCCTCACTTAGGTTGCTTTGCAGGGATTCCACCTAAATTTCCTCCAAGTCACATAAGACTTTTGTTTCTTCTTAAATACAGGGCAGAAATCCCATATGTAAAACCCTCTGATGTGGTGTGTTCCATCCTAGCCAGGAAAAGGCTTGGCAGCACAGAGAAACTAAAAAAAAAAAGGATAAAACATATTGCCTTAATTAAGTCCATTGACCAGCTTTCCTCTAAAACCACAAGCTATTTTAGGCTCCATTTCAGTTTTGGGCACTGGTACAGGGAAGTTGTAAGTGACTCTCCCAGTGTGAGGTTTAACTTGCTCTCTGATGCTGTGAGTGAATTTGACCTTTCCCAAGACACCGGTGGCCGCACATCAAGGCTGCGGGCCCTGACTCTGCAGCCCAGTGCTGGGGCACACCAGCAATCACCACTGGGCCAAATGCATTTCCAAACACACCCAGTCAGCTGAATTAGATGGGTTTAAAATCTGGGAGAGTGGTTCTGGAAAGCCTGATTCTACTTTTAGCTATCCCAGAGTGACTGAAGATGGAACAGACTACACTGAGTTATTTTGTACATGAATTCATATTAATGCATGAAGTACCACAGCAGTCAGAGCTGAATATCAGAGCAGAGCTTTGAGGTTGGAAAGGAAATAGGGGAGAAAACAAAGACAAGCTGCTACAGAAGCCTGACTTCTATGCTCTCCTAATATTAGTCCTTAATATTGAACCTGTGCCCTCGTTTGAAAAAAAATCTTGTATGATTTCCTGTTGGTTAAGAACCTTAATTTTTAAAGAATGAAGGATTTAATTTTAAAATAATGAAGGACTTTAAAAGACTAAAAGTGCTGTAGCTGAGTGATAATAAGAAAAAATTAGCAGATGTGGTTTAATCTACCTCAGCACTTAAGCAGGAACTTGGTTTCAATGGCTCTGAAGAATCCTACCGTCTCAGGGCCTTTAAACATTGTGTGTCCAACTCTCCCTTTTTTGTCACCTTTTCCTATGATGGATAATGCCTAAGGGACACAGATTGTCACTTTTCTATCAGTGGGCCTGTCTGCAGAGTAAGAGACTGTTCAACATAAGGAAATCATTCCAATGCTGCACTGGTATCTAAAGATGTGAATAAATACCATAAGGAACGCAGTAAACTGTGTAGGATCAGGTATAGGGGAGATAATATTATTTTATATATTGGATATTCACAGGCAAGTGCCAGTTGAAGTCAGTGCTGGCAGTGTCAGCCTGGGACCAGGTTCCCATCTGAACACACTGGTTCCAAAGCTGATGTCCCCACAGCCCAGAACTGATAGCAACATGCTCATGAAAATCATTCAGCTCCATTAAAAAGCTGTTTTATCTGAAATGCTTGTAAAAAAACACCAGAAAAATAACTGTTTGCAGGGAAAACAATGGAGAGGACTTGTCACTGCAGCCCAACATCTCCCTCCACAATGGCTCGTTCCCTCTCTGCAGCACAGCTTCTGCTCCCTGTACACAGATGCTTTCCACAGAATTTCCTTAATTCTGCCATATCTATGGAAACGCACCAAGGCAGCAGATGGCTGATAACAAACAAAGCCTTCTGCCAGGAGTTTTAGTGTCTTGTGTCAAAAATTCAGGTGCTTTGTCAAGTCGGGGTTTTTTCCACTAAAGTCACGTCCCAGGGCAACTTGGGCTGAGCTTAGTTTGGTTTGCAAATTAATTGCAAGAAATCTTTTGTGAAGCTGCCTTAAGAGGATGATATAGGGGCTTGTGTGTCGTGGTTTGGGGTGTAGGGGAGAGTGATCTTAAAACCTTAAGATGCAGGTAGAAGCCAAAAGACCTACATATAGAAGGAACTATTTCCTTCATCACATCCCTTGACTCAAACCCCAAGGAACGAGCATATTTGGTATGGGAATCTGTGTAGGGCTGGAAGGTTCTGTGAGTTACTGCCTAGAGAAGTATGTGTGAGTGTTTTTCCCCAGTCACACTCCCTCCACATCATTCTGTTTTAAGGCTCCATGATGTCTGGGTTGCCTGTGAGGCTGGGGCAGGATGAAAGTGGACTTCACAGCCTTGTGTGTGCCTTGTCTCTAGGGAGTGGGAGTTGAAAGGAGCAATCCCCCTGTTTCCCTCACAGCATAATCCATTTTCTTGGCAGAGAGAAACTGTGTATCGAACTAGTCAAAAACTGCTTTTCGAGAAGTATTTTCAGACTTAAATGCTAGTTTATGCAACTGGTGGCTAGTCTGTTATTTAAAGAACACAGGCACATATGCACACACATCAGATAGTGTTTAGCCTTGTTATTTCCCTATAGGCACTAACACATTTTTCAGCTGGAATATTCAATGCCCAGAGAGGTAATTTGTCAGCTCACTTGCTGCTATTTTGGGCAGAGCTGGCTTTAGACTATTTAACAAATTGCTCTATGTGGATCAACCTTGTGAGCTCACTCTTTCTCTTTCTGAAAGTATTTGTATCTCTACAAGAACATAATTTGAGCTGCACAAATGTTATATATCATAAGTTAGAGCCAGACAGTTAAACTCTTACTCTCTCTGTCACGCAGCTGCGCATGCGAATTGTTGGAGGCTGTGCTTGCTCAGGTGAGTAAGCATTTCACTACCTGGTGTGTTTGGGTTAACACCATCCTTGGACAGCAGCCTGGAGAGGTTTGGTGTTACTGACTGCACCTCATTTCCTCCTTCGGTGCTGAACAATGGCCAGAAAGCAAGCGCTAACGTGTGGGGGAGACATATGAATATTGGATTCTTCTATTTGCTCTATAATCATCAATATCTACATACCTTTGAAAAACTCACGTACAGAAGTTCAAGGTAGACCTTCTGCTTGCCAAACAGTTACAGAGGTGTGCAGTGATAAACACGAGTTATATATATATGGCTATATTCCTTCTATATATATGTATGTATTCCTTCCTTTGGCTTGTGAGCAGGATTTGTGGGGGTTTTCTGTGTGATGAAACCTGGGGAAGTTTCCCTGTGCTTTTTTTTAAAATGTCCATGCCTCTAAGAATCTACATAAAGCTTTAAACATAACCTGGTTTCACTGATCAGTGAGTCTATTGCATCTTCACGCTTTCGATCTGACATTACAGCCTGCAGAAAATGTTGTGGATAACCTGGTCAATAAAAGTATTAGAAACAGTGCTGGAGAGGTGCTAATCTCGCACAGATCTCTGCAAACACTCCCGACTCCTTAGGTAATCACAGTGCTTAGGCTACAGCTCACTGTAATTCAAGGTGTGAGCATCATTAACTGCGGCAGTGTTCGTGTATCAGCAGCGGGGCCGTGACCCCGCACCCTCCCCTGGAGAGGTGCTGTTCATTAAGGGACAGAGGTGCTGGGCAGCCACCCGAACCCAGCAAACTCACCCTAACAGCCCTGCCTTCATCAGCCAGACAATCTGCCCTACCTGGCAGCAAACGAGAGCAGATTCCTGAGCACTGCAGGGACACAGGTGTGGAGCAGCCTGGTGCCTCCCCTGAGCCCACCCAAAGGGTGGCAGCTCACACCACCGTTCCAACACAACCCTGCTGCTGGCTGGTGCTCTGCTGGTGACCATCTCCACTGGGGGCACTCGCAAAAGCCTCAAACACCAGCGGGATGGAATCAGGCTTTCAGCTTTTACTGGTGTACGTGAAACACAAACCACAGAGTCTGTTCTTTTGGGGGATATTTCTGAGAACTGTCAAAACTCCCAAGACCACTTGGTGTCACACAGTTACTAATGACCCCAGCAGGGCTGTCACACTATTTTAGGTTCTATCTTTGTCTTTGAATAATGAAATTAACAGTGTGAGAATTAATATGCATAAACTAAGACACACAAAAATTCGGAACAGGAACCAAGAATTTCTGGAGAACTCAGGGCTGCTGCTTCGCTGGGCTGGCACAAGCACTGACCCCAGGCCTCCAGCCAGTTCTGCTGCGTGGCTGACACAGACATGCGACAAGGAACAGCAGCTGCTGTGTTTTTACCTACCAGAATGACAAACATCGCTGGCGCCACAAAAGCCCAGATTGCTCCATTCTCCAGTGAAAGCCAGCAGCTGCAGGGAGAAATCAGAGCGGTTTCAGAGGAAACACACAGTCATCTAATTAGTAATGTTCTTAGTTTAAAAAAAAAAACCCCAACTTACAAAATAACTAAAAGAGAATGCAAAAAGATGGATGAATTCTGAAAGCAGGAGACGTGATAACACATCAGGAAAAAGGTCCTTTTCCCTCACACTCGGGGGATCCAAGGTGGGATCTCACCTGGATTTGTCAGAGAGCCAGTGGCAGCTCTCTGCCCCAGCCCACCTTCACAGGAGTGTAAAGATGGGAAGAGAGGAAATGTTTTATTTGCAATTCGTTGTTCTCACATCTTTGGCACAGGCAACCATTTCGGTGCCAGAGCACTGTGAAATGTCTCCTTGGGGTGAATTGGTCTCATTGGAGCCAGTGACAAACTGAAGCCCTCCCTGCCTCTCCTGGCTGGTGGTGGGGAAGGGGTTGGCAAACACAGTCAGCCTCACAGGCCCTTCTTACAGCCCTGAAGAAATGGGCCAGTTTATCACACATGAAATTATTTTAGGATTAAATCCTATGGTGTTCTTTCAGATAAATTTGCTCTTCTTTGCCTAAATTAGAAAGGAAATTAATTTTCACAGTTTTGGACATTATCCATTCCAGATTTCAGGTGTGTAACTGCAGTTTTCTTCAAAAGATTGAATATCTTTAATCAATGATTACTCCCATCTTGGTAGAAATGTTTCCCCCCTGAGCAGGGGGTGAGCAGGGAGCTCACTGAGGAGCTCTTCAGTGAAAAGTAGGAAAAACATCTCAGGAGCTTTATATGCATCATCTCTGTGAAAACCAGACTTGAGGCTTCTGTGTTTAAGAATATGTCTACACAAGTCATCCTTTTGCAGACTCTCTCCCCTGCTCCTCAGGAGGATCTTGCAGCACCACAGCCCTGTTAACACATTTACGAATTTCCTCCACGTCAGATTTTTCAACCTCATTGCACCTGCAGTGAGGATTTTTTCATACTCACTTGCCACTTTCTCCGTAGCTGTGCAGGGACGATGTTGCAGAAATGACACAAATCACCAACGGGCAGCCTGCAGAAAGGCAGATGCAGAGGCAATATTAGGAATAAAAGTATATCTTCCCATAAGCCCCACAAGTTCTGCTAAATTTTGTATGAACAGAACAGCTCAGAGTCATTTCCAAATTAAGTCTAACTTGACATTCTCCTGCAGCTGTTTAATCCAACATATTTTAATCAACTGATGTCAGAGAAACAAAATGACTTTTTAATAAAGCACTAGTTCAACTGTTAAACTGAATCAGTGCTGATTTCTTTGGGAGTCACATCCCCTTTAAGCCTGCTTTTGGTCTATGGACTTTCTGCCTCTTGCTCTTCAAGCAGTGATACCAAGTGAAGCAATATCAGCCCTATTTTAACCACTTTTCCCCAGGTAAGTGCATTTTTGTTCAAGAATTCAAAAGTAGATGGGAGAGCAGAGTTTCTCACAGGGCTGCAGGAATCGCAGGTGAGAAGACAGGAACGGGGACATTTGGTTATCCAGAGCATCACCCGGCAGCAAGAGACCGAAGCAAACCCAGACCCCCTCAAGTGCCCAATCAAGACTGATTTTAACATAAATATGTAAGAAATCTACAAGATTTCTGTGTTTAGAGGAAACTCTGTTTCCAGATGGTTCTGGCAGTGTGCTGTGCCCTGGGAGTGGAGGAACATTCATGGGATGACAGGAATTGCACAAAGGCAGCTCTGCCCAGCACTGCCAGGTCCTGTTGTGCCACTTCATTCCAGGCCAGGAGCTGGAGACGAAGCCAGGGGTTCATCGTCAGCACTTCCAAATACAGTAAAACCCATCCCTTCAGGTATTAAATCATTGCCTGGTAATTCCTGTATGATTTAATAAAATGTGAAGGTTTGAGCTTTTATCGTCTTACAGAATTTAATAAACAGGTCCCAGACAGAGTATTAGACATGATAGCTTAAAGTTTCAATTTTCTTTTTAATTCTTCAGGGTTTTTCTGCATGAGGGTTTTACAAAATTCTCTGACAGGCAATTTCTGCTTAATTTTACCTCTATCATCCTCACAAATTTCGTAAAGTTTTCCAGCACTGGCAGAAGTATCATGTTTGGAAGAAGTATTTTCATTCTTTAATAACTGCAGCTAGAAGCACATTCATAAATATTTATATATTGATATGAATATGTATTTATTAATATGGGATATACTCAGTAGTTAAGAAGCATAGTATTTTGAAAGCTTCTGTGTCTTCTATACATGAAAAAAACAAAAAAAAACAAAAAAAAAAAACAAAAAAAAAAAAAAAAAAAAAAAAAAAAAAAAAAAAAAAAAAAAAAAAAAAAAAAAAAAAAAAAAAAAAAAAAAAAAAAAACAAAAAAAAACCACCAGGCTGTAGAAACTCTGTGGCAGACAATTCAAAACAATTTTAGGACATCAATTGTAAAAGGCTAAATATGTCATTTATTGAGAAAGATGAAGCTTCAGACACAAATGAAAGTGTATTTCCTTCCAGTGATGAAAAGGTCTACTTTGCTTGATGGGGATAAGTATATTCTCCCATTTATATTGAGGAAGTTCATTTTCTATGATTTTCTTCTGCTGTGTTACATCAGAAATAATAACAGCAAATAATGAAATTTATGTCTTTTGACAGCTCAGAACAAAGTCTTCACTCTGTAACAGTTTCTAGAGGAAAGGAAACTGGCTGAAATAGGAAAATATCCACTATCACAAACTCTGCCACCAGCATCCTATGAATGGTGGGACAAAAAAGCTTTGCTACAACAACCTCTGCCTGATATGCTGAATCACCAAGGCAAAGAAGTAGTTTTGGGGTTTTTTTACCCAATCAATCATATGCCTGGTTCATTTTTTGCACCTTCTAAATCACTACCATTTTACAACCAAAAAACCTTGCACAAAATGCCACAGGAATGTGATACTCCTGAAGCTGTCACGCAGAAACAGTGAGGGCAAAGGAGAAAACCTTCCAGCTGCAGCTTGTCCCCTCAGTCTGGTGGATCCTGTGTTCACCAGAGAGCTGTGGCAAACAGCTCTCGGACACAACTGCTAAGAAGAGTTTTAAATGAATGAGGAAAGATGCACGAAACAAAAAGGACATAATAAAAAAAAAAGAACAAGTAGGCAGCTCTTGAAATATATGTATTTCACAGCATTACTATCACCCAGATCTGCATGGTGCCAAATAGGTATTAAATATTCCAATTATGACTGCAGCAGGTCTGTATTATTGATATAACTGCTTTTCCTGCATCTCCAAATGAATTTGGAGGGGAGGAAAGATAATGCATATTTTAACATATTTTGAAATTATCTGTAGTTGCACAGATATTCATTTTCTGTGTTTTCACATCTATTCTTTGACTCAATGTACGAGGTTCCCTCTTCTTCCAAACGTGGAGCTTTGCCAAGCACCACTGCTGCTCTTCCAGGGCTGGGAGAGCAAGAGACTTTCACCTGCTGCAAGAGTCTGCAACAAAATACTCGGTTTTCGCTCTCCAAATATGCACACAGATTATGCTTTCATTAGTGCATTTAGAAAGCCTTGAATTGTTGTCTGTGACACTCTCGTGTCACAGAACCACTTCTTCATTCCTAGTAATAATATTGGGGTTCTGTGCACACTTTTAATCTAAGGATCTCGAGGCACAAAGCACCAACTGATGAAGTCTTGTGGTACTTGTGTGCTACTGTGCCCATTTTTCATGCATGACTTTGCAGAGTGCAGATGGAACAAGCCACTGTTGTGAGTTAGAACCAAAGAAAGAACATGCCAGTGTAGTGAGACCTCCCTCCACAGTCCTGCAAATAAATTACCATTGATTTGGTAATTAAGGGTCTGATCCGGCCTAGAGAGGTTGTGGCATCGCCTGCAGTGGAATTAGGCTTAAGGACTGTACATTTTGAAGTCTGATTGCAGCCAGAAAAATTACGCATTTTCTTATCCAACAGACCTACTCTCAGTAAGGCAAACTGATCATAAGATGACAATTTCAAATACGCTTCTGAATATAATCTTGTCCTGTAGTGGGGAGACTTAAAGTAAGCAGCTACTAAATGCTTACCCCATCCAATTCCATAATAATATAAGTGCTTGCTTTCTTCTGACCCAAATACTTTGATCACCATGCTGTAAAGATGAAATCCTTCCACCAGCATCCATGCAAAAGCACTCAGGAAGAAAAAATGAAGGAGAATGGCCAATATCTTGCAAGGCAGCTAAATTAAGAATAAAAATTAATACGTTAGTTCTTTGTGATACAGCCACATTGGTTTTCTAATTTTTTTTTAATAATTTCTACAGACATTTACATGCTAAATGCTATATCACTGAAGTAAAACTGTCTTTAAAAGAAAGCAATAGACAATTTCATTTTTCTACTGCATTTTCAGATAGTTTCAGAGCAACAAATCCTCTTACCTTTAAAAAAATCAAAAAAACCCCTAACAACATTGCCAAATGTGATGTGGAAATCCAAATGCGTTATTTATTTATAACAGAAGAAGCAATACCCCAACTAAAGTCTACAAAGTATTTAGGAAATCAAAACAGAAGTGTCTGCATCTGGTTGCAAAGCCTGTAGTAAATAGATGAGCCAAAGAAGTGGGGTACAAGCGTTGTCCTGTACCCTGCTCCCTGGTTTTCCTTGAGTTGCTCCATTCAGCGATCTTTACGTCTTTATCTAAGCCTCCGACCAGTCTGGTTCACCAAAACAGGAAAACCGAATCCTTTCTTCCTCCCCACGCCTCAGGTGCTCACACCACTCCCTTTCCTCACTAATCGCTTTCCGAGGAGGTCTCCCCACGAGTGGCTGCGCCCATCCCTCAGCGACTGAGCAGCTGTGACTGCGCTGATCCCACCACGGGACAACCTCCCCTGGCTTGGTTCAGAGGCACAGCTCCAACGCGCTCCGGGAACGCCCCAGCCCTGCCTCAGGTCGCATCGTGGGGCAGGCTGATGGTGATGGACCTTCTGCCCTGTGGCTCTAACATCCCTTCTGTGGCACCTACAGAATTCCCGAGGGGTTGCTTGCACCCAGTCCGTGGAAATGGGAGGACTTTTGCCTTCGTCATCTGGGCGAGTCCCAGAAAAGCGCCGGGCAGGTGGGGTCTGTGCTGGGGAAGCACCACCAGTAGGAACCAGTTTGCTGCCTCAGATGTAAATTGTTAATTCCCTTGTTGCACGAGCTAAGCTGTCTTCTTGTGGATGATTTGGGATTTTGCACTCTAATGAAAATTAAAATGTTGGGACTTGGTAGTACAATGAAAACGGAGGCTTTCCTGCACAGTCTCAGTTGTAGTAATGCAAGGACATTCTAATGCAAATCCAGTGGGACTATGTTATTCAAAAGCAATAAATTTGGGGTTAATTCGTGTAAGTGAGGTCTGTATGTGGTTTAGTATTTCACAAAGTTCAGTGACATGTTATTAAACCAGATTAGCTTATTGACAAAAGCTGCAGAAGCCTTTCCAGTTAATTTTATCATAAGGCTATAAAATCCATTTTAATGCCTTTTGATTTCTACCAGAAGATTAGTCCACAAAAATATAAATGCAACATAAAGCTGACTTACAGGCTACTTCTGTCAAATGGATAATTTCCAACTTTTGAGTAGCCAAACAATATGAATCACAAAAGAGCAGAAAAACAACACACAGTGAAGTAGCAGGAGGCTGGTCTGGATATAATTTTGTATAATGCCTAGATGCAGATTTGTACATAAAATCCATAGCAAAGTTGCTGCTCATTCTGGTTTTTTTTTTTTTTTTTTTTTTGCCTTAATTATTGCTTAGAAGTTACTCTTAAATGGCAAAATTGCCTTCTATAAAAGCACTGAAAAGCTGAGCCTTTCCATACCAACCCCAAGCATCTCTCTTGCTGCGCCATGTGAAACACCCTACTTTTAGCAGAACACTTGTAAAAAAGGCAGATCTTGTTACTGTTACTCTTAGAGTTGACAACTCGAGTCTGTGAAAGCAGAAAAAGCAGCCGAGCCAGCAGCAAGGTCCATCATGTTACTGTTGTTGAGAAAGTAAAGCAGGCTCTCAGAAAGGCCTCTCAGAAAATATTTGTCTTTTTTTTTTACTGAGGACACTCTTAAAACAGACAGGTCAATTTATACATGTGTCACAAACAAAAGCAGCTCGTTTCACCTCTCCATTTGGAAGTTTCCAGCAATGCCAGGCAGGAGTATTGAGTGAGAAGGAGTTCAATACCCTGGTCCAGAACTGCAGGTAGTAGAGACACTAAAACTTCCGGTTGCGCTGGAAAAAACCCAGTGCTGGCTAACATCTTTTACTTCAATTTCGTTTTCCTATGTCTAAATAATATTTCAGTTTTCCCAACAAACACACTCAGGTGTTTGGAAGGCTTTAGTAACCTAAAGAAAAATTGCTGTAGTATGAATTGTAAACCATTAAATTATGCATCTGAAAATCCGGGAATGCTGTATGCTGTATCTTTAACCAAAACCGAAATATCCCTGGAGACAGAGATGGGAAAAGGATGGGGAGGCTCAAAGCAGCCATGCAAGGAAGTGATGCCAGCTCAGCGCCTGGTTCTGGGGCCGTTCCCTGTGGCACAATTCCTGCATTGCCTCGGGCAAGGGCTACCACGAAGGGTCCTGCAAGGGCACCAACAAACAGCTCAGCACCAGCGCTGGCAGAGGCAGAAGATTACAAATTCACACCTTCCAGTGCAAATACTGCCTCCCTCTTTCTGTAAACGACCGTTTAGCAGTTCAATTAAAACTGCAATTAAAGGTATTTAAGCTGCTGTCAAAGCCAGCGAGAACAGAGCAGGAGTAGGTAAGGACAGCAGACTAATAAAAGGATGAATCACAACCCCCCCGGATTCCAAGAGGACAAAGCATAAAAACCAAAGCCCAGCAGACAGTATTTACATCATGTTTGTCAACTTTAAGAGCTTTACAGTGTCATCCCATACAATTATAGCTGTTATAGAGGAGGTAGGGCTAAAAAATCCATGGATTCTGTGAAGCATTTAATTTCTCAAAGCCTGGGGTGTAGAACAGGTCTTGCTTACTTGTGCTGCTGTCCCGATTTCACCAAAGTAGGTTTGGAACAGGTTTAAGAGAAAATAGGCACCTATTAAACTGCAGCTTCAGTCTGTGTGAGCGTTTCACAGGCTTGACTAAACAAGCAGGAGCTCTGTGTGTGAACAAGGAACATCACAAATGTGGGTGACACTGGGACTGGTTCCCGGAGAAGGTGGGCTCTGCCTCCATCCGACCCAAACCAGGAAACACAACTGGTATTTCACAGTACTGTAAAAGAATGAAGGTGATGCTGGCCTTGATAAGGTGTAAAGAGGCTTTCACACACCATCTGAAGTGACTCAGCTGAATTGTCTGAAAATTTGGAATGGATGAAAAAGAAAAAACCGTGAGAATACCACACACTGTTACGCTGAGTGAAACTTTTATTGCCCTCAAGCCTATGTCCTTTCAGCAGGGTTTTAGCTTAAAGAGGATTATTTTCATGCCTGGTTTCTACTGTCTTCAGTTTCATCTTTTGCTGCTCTCCCATGTCTCCATTTCATTTTCCTTCTAAACCATTCCCTACCATTTTCTCCCTTGCACATTGCATGACTCATTCAGGACCCACCTGAATGTTAAACAGCAAAAGAGTATGAACTTAGTTTTCCAAAGGGCTTTTAGATCCTCAGGTAATAACTGCCTGTGCAAACCAGACAGTACAGTTATTTATAAACTTAACAGAAATCCAAGGGATCCCATTTGAGCTGAATATAAAGCCAGGTAGCTGTTGTATCGGCAAAATGAAGAGTGTGCAAACCTCATATTTACCTGTACTGAGAATAAACAGAAACACCACCCCACCCCCCCCCAATAACAGAAACCACTGGCTGCTTCTGAAAAGTAATATGGAGCAACAGCTGCTCACCAAAGTGGCCAAGTTTTTACCAGCACAAACACACAGCACCCTGGAAGTTTCTTGTAAAGTCAGGTTTTGTTTCTGTTCTTCAGGTGGGACTTTCCAGCAAAGACCTCAAGTTACTTTAAATTGCATTTTTTAAATTAAACAGCGGAAAGAAATCGGTTTTACTGGTATGTGATACTTTTAACTTGGCCTATTTGTCCTAATCTAACCCAGCTGCTTTAGATGCCAGTTTTAATGGTTTAGATCCTGGTACTCGGCATGAGGAATTCCCCCCTACAGTAGGACTGGCATTTTTTGGCTAAGGCATGTTAAAAGTAGATCTCACACAGAAGACACTTCCCTACATGTGGCACATGGAACTCATTCCATGGAGCTGCCTCCCAAATCAGCATCACTCTTTCTGGGACTTACAGTTCCGGGGCTGAACTGGAAGCTGGTGAGCAGCAGGATCTGGGCCAGCAGCACAGCAAAGGACAGGTTGGCGTGGATGTGGTAGCGCTGGTTGCGGATGGTGCTGACAGACCTGGCAGGAGACAGGAACATGCGAATAAAGCAGCGTTCCAAGAGGCACAAAGATATCTATCAGCAAGCATTTAAATTGGCTTTTGGTTTTGGTGGCGTTACCATGGTGTCTTTTGAGCTCTCCTTCCACCAGGGTGGGGTGGTACCTGGCTGAAGGCAGCAGAAGATTGATTTGCACGTGAGCAAGCTGATGTCTAGTGGCAGAATATTAACAAAGGGTTTGATCCTGAGGGGTGCTGTGCTGCCAAGGAGGTCAGCCCCACACCTCACAGAAAGCATACAACACCTGGCACCGCTCAGCCCACATCGTGCCAGAGTTGCTGGTTTTATTTTGTTGGTATTTGCCTGTATGAGAAATAAGGGAATGTGAAAAGACTGGTTCCAATTCTGACTCACACCAGTATAACTTCTGAGCACAGGAACTGTATCTCCCTATTCAGATGGACAGTGCCTATCTTGACAGGGACCTGACCATGGTTAAAACACCATTTGAACATGTCTCTGTTGGCTTTTCAAAAACCACCTGGAAATCTGACAAGAACAGGCTTTCCTGGAAGTCTTTCTGACCTCGTGTTTCTGTTCTCATCCAGAAATAGGAAACAGAAAACAAAAACATTGATCCGAACATCTCAGGCCTTTTGTTTTATTCTGTTCTCTTCGGAAAACGAAGAGCCCTGGTGATAACAGGTTTCCTATTGCAATGCACGCTGCCTGCTGCTCTGCTCCATGCGAAGGGGATGAAGAGGGAGATGACAAGAAGTATCAAGAGCCCAAAGAGTAACTCAAGGATGCACTGCCTGGTCCCAATGGCTCTCCAATGAGGAGCTCCCTGTATCACCAACTGGAACGGTGTTACCCAGGAGGGGAGCAGGGCTCACTGCCCTCCCTGCCACTGCCAGGACATGGAGTAGCAAAGAACTTGCCAGATTCTTCTCCACTTATGTCACAGTCACGTAACACCACATTGCAAAATTTCACTTTGGCTGCTTAATGAGACCCTGCTCTCCAGTGAAAAGATAATCAAATTATTTTTAATTGGCAGTTTGAAGGATGCTGTCTGTAGGTGGGGTGCTTAACCCTGTGACAGTCAGCTGACTCCAAGCTCTCTTCCAAGTCTTCTGTTTGCCTCCAGTTTCTTAAGGAGTTTTCAGCCCTGCTGCAGCAACACCTCCTCCTTTTGCTCCCTTTTCCTTTCTAAACACTCCAACATCCAATTTTGCACTCAGGCTAAAGTGGAGCAGATCATTCCCCTTAGCCTAAACATGCCAACAGCACAATGCCAGATAGGCAGATGTTGGACTTATTTAGAGTGGATTTTGCCACACATTAAGCTCTTAATCCAAGTATGACCAACACAGATCTTGGAACTTGGGAATAATATGGGCTCTGGAAAAAAAAAGCATTGCAATCAGTTTACTGAGATGCAGCAACTCCTTTTCCCTAGAAACTGGCCTCTTAACAAGATGTCCGAAATACATGCTTAGGCGCAGAAAACAAAAATTGAACTCTTAAGTGGGAACAGTACGGTTTAGTGCGTGAAAGGAGACAATCCCACTCCTTGCTGTACTCCCAAAGTGCTGCACAGCCTTGGACAAGTTGCTTCACCCTTAGTCAGGTTTTCTGGTTTTTATTTAGACAAAAACCTTTATGAAAGTTCTTTTTTCAGAAATGTTTGTATCAAACCCAGCTGGGCCTCAAACTCATTTGTCACTACTGGAACATAAACAGGAATAAAGGCCATGAGTGCCCTTGGGCAGAAACCTTTCTAGCACAGAGCCCTCACAGGGGCTGCCCTGCACCGGGCAGGAGATCCAAAGGTTTTTAACCACAAGCCACGGAGTGAATTTCACACTGCTTGTAGTGTCCTTCATCCTGCTAAAGCAACACATTGGAAAACCAGCCTAATGGAGAACAGCAAGATGCTTGAATATAAACGTGGGTTGTATGAGGTAATTGTGTACAAGTTGTGTGAAACAAAAGTCAGGCAGCTGACGCTGACTGAGACTTTCTTACTGGGCATTCCTTTATAAAGACTCCGCCTGACAGGCAGGACAGTGGAAAAGCAGAAAGTGCTGCCTGTATGCTCCAAGCAATCCAAAGATGTAGGGGGGCAGAGGGGATGATCCTGCAGTCCCTGTTCACACTGTACTGGTTTGAGCTCCAGACCAAGACCTCCTCCAAGCCTCTTTCCAAGATTCCTGAACTACAGCAAAGCATGGACAGTTAAAAAAAAAAAATTTAAAAACCTCTCATGGGATAGAAATAGCTTGCTGTGTAAAGACCATCCCATTTCAGGAAATGAAAGTAATTTAGAAATAACCAACCAAGTGTTACAAATACATGTGCCGAATCTAATTAAGGAAGGTTGTAGAATTAATAGCCTTTGTTTTACCCTGAGCACCTGAAGGGATCCTACCTTGGAAGGCACTGCTTGCCTTCTGCGCCATGGCTCCTCAGCAGGTGTTAAGTTAAAATTACTCACGACAATACAGCGAATGTGACCAGCGTGATCGTCAGGCAGAAGATGGACAGGGCGCAGCCGATGTAAGTGACGGAGGAGAGGGCCACCTGGTGTTCTCTTGCTAGCTGTGCGCGAGGGAAGAAGCCGAGATAAAAGCTGTTAATTGATGTCTCGGGCTGCAGGAGCACGGGGCAGCCCCCGGCACCCGCGTGTGCTCCCCGGGCCGTACCCGAGCTGATGCTCCCGGCCGGGGCAGCGCGGAGCCGGCTCCAAACGCAGTCCCACAGCCAGGGCGCCCGCATGCCCGTGGCATTTAGCCCCCTCTGGCGTGTCCTAGCCCAGCGTTCCCCCAGGAGCTGCTTCCTGCCCTGGAGCGGCCCAGCACGGGGTCGGGGCAGCCTCGGGCGGCACAGCGGGGTCAGCCAGGGGAGCTCGGGATGCTCTCTGCGGTCATTCGCACCCCTGTGCAAACACCAGAGCCCGGAACTGACCGACCCGGACAAGCCATAGATCACGGGCCATTTACAGCCCGCTTGTTTCGATTGATGTATCGAGTTTTCAGTGCCTGTTGAAGGAGCTGGGCTGACACCTGCGGAATGGAAAACCCCAGAAAAGACCCAGCGTGAGCAGTACGAGGGCAAATCTCGTCTCAGCCTCTGTTTTTATCTACAGGCACCTTCTGTAGAGGTAATTCAATTTTTATGAACGTTTAAACCGTAACTCCACAGTGCTCTCCACCAGGATCTGTGTTAAACCTGGACAGAGGCAGTGCAAGAGGGACAGAGTGGTTTGGCCGTTCATCTCAAATTAATCGGAATGTGTTTTAATTTTCCATGCAAGTGCTCATAAAAGAATGACAAAAAAGCCACACCCAGCAAATGGAGCCAGGCAGCATTAATATATAATATGTAGAACAGAGCTAGGCAGGAAAAAGCTTTCTCATCCCAGAAGAATTTTCAAACATTTTTCCTGACTTGGTTTTGGATAGACTTGACATTTTCATAAACTGAACATAAACTTGGGGGGGGGGGGGAAATTAGTCGGTCAAAAAGTTTTATTTTCT
>VZTE01001753.1:385072-485706 GCA_013397775.1 Eulacestoma nigropectus
TTGTGTATTATCAAAAACTGAAACTGAAGCTGGGGGGGGGGGGGGAAATTAGTCAGTCAAAAAGTTTTACTTTCTATGCTTGAAATACTGTGTTTTTATTTTAATCTCTATTCACTATTAATTAAATTCCAAGCTGAAAACTCATTCGAAGTATTTATTTATTATATAAAAAGAACTAAAAGGAACAACATCTTTTCCAAATTTTTTACTGAAACTTTATCTAATAAAAACTAATCCTTTCTCATATGTTCGGGATTTTCTATTATTTTCCACACACACAATAAAATTTCCCACCCAAACGAAGTATTTCATTAGAGATTATCAAACCAAAGCAGTTCTACCAATAAACTCCCCATTAAAATTCCTTTTAAAGGAGAGAAATAATGTGCCATGTGGTTATGAGAAAACATAAATACAGACAAAAATATGTGTTGTGTATGTAGATTTTTATTGCAATTATCTGCCAACTGTACCAGCTCACGTATGGGGAGTTTTACAGCAGAACTTGTGACTTGCTCAGCAGTCTGAGAGCCATTAAGGGATGCAGCAGCACTGAAAGACAACTGTTGCTATGGTGTTACAGTTCCTAGGAAATATGATGCAGCTCTTGAGTATTTTTTCTTTTGCAGCCAAAGACACATTTCTTTCCCCTGACTGGACAGCATCAATTACAGAAACAAAAGAGTTCCATGTGCTGGAACAGCTTAAAAGCTCCAGATAATTCCTACAAAAGAGATCCTATCATCTCTCATCCTCCAAAGACACCATGTACAGGCATTCTTCAGAGGATATTCCTGAAATAGGAATAATCTCTGTGGTAAATGGAGCAGCTTAGAAGTGATTTCCTCATCAGGTACATTCATGTCCAAAATGCATGGACCTTATTTCCTGATTTCTCTAGCAGACATCCTTTTCTCTGGCTGCAGGTGGCTCTCAGTTCTACAGGAGGAGGGGAGCCGAGGAAGCTTTTCAGATTTAAAGTTGCTCTGAAATCAGTATTTCTCAGCAGTTCAAGGCTTTCTTTCACTCCTTTCACTCCCAGAGTCCTTCAGCCAGAAAACGTTCCCTAGAGAGTTTCCCTGCTCATTGAAAATTTAGATTTACAGTGGTCTATCAAGGTGTTTGCCTTGGCAGAGATCTCAAAGGGGTGGTGGTGTCTCACTGTCACATACAAAGACAGAAGATACCGAGGAGCAAAAGAGTGGAAATGGGCAAAAACCACAGAATCATAGAATGGCCTGGGTGGGAAGGGACCTCAATCACCCAGTGCCAGCCTTGCCATGGGCAGGGACACCTCCCACTGTCCCAGGGTGCTCCAAGCCCTGTCCAACCTGGCCTGGGACACTTCCAGGGATCCAGGGGCAGCCACAGCTGCTCTGGGCACCCTGTGGAGGCCCTCAGCACCCTCACAGGCAGGAATTTCTTCCCAATGTCTGAGCTAAACCTCCCCTCTTTCAGCTTGAAGCCATTCCCCCTTTTCCTGTCACTACAGGCTCTTGTAAACAGCTTCTCTTCATCTTGTAGGCTCCCTTCAGCTGCTGGAAGGCCACAATTAGGTCACCCTGAAGTCTCCTGTTTTCCAGGCTGAACAAACCCAATTCTTTCCTTGTGGGAAAGGTGCTCCATCCCTCCAAAAATCAAACTCCTTGGTTTTTTTCCCATAGTAATCCAAAAGAAGGTGATGATCACACAAATATTTTTTTCTCTCTGATTGCTTTGGTGTCATGCTTCTAAGAATGTCTCTCTCTCTGGGTTTTAATTCAGTCTTTCTCCAGAAACCCCTGCAGGGTGGGACAAGATGTGAATCAAGTTCTCGCAAGTGGAGCCTCTATTACTTAGAAATGAAAAAGGGGTGAAAAAAATCTCTTAACAACAAAATGTAGGAGATTCACTGAAACCTGAAATAACCTACACAGGTCCCTTCATCTGCGAGCTGGAAATTGCTCTTGCTCTGGTGAACACAACCAAAATCTGATGATGCTTTAAGAATGATGCTCCTAAATCAATACTCACATCAGTGTGGTAACAGCTATTTCAAAAGCAGCACCACTGCAGTTCACCTTCTTGTCTCGCCTCGAGTGAGGGGCAAAGTCTGCGGTCAGCTCTGAACCATCTTCAAATTGTAATTAAGGACCCAGTGGAGCCTGCAGCAGCTGTTCTCAAAGGGAGCAGTTGGGCTGGAGGGTGCAGGAGAGGGTGAAACCAGCTCCTTGCTGTGGGTGATGTGAATTGCAGGGGAAAGAACACGGCAGAAGAAGGAGGCTGGGAATGATTTCCAGGGTGTGCAGCCCCATGCCAGGGCTATAGGGAAGGAGAGAAAAGAACCTGTATTTAGGACATCAGACCACTACAAACCTCTCACACCCCAGCTGTCACAGCAGGTCTGGGTGTGGCGTGTTCCCATTTTAAGGGATAACAAGGAGCAATTTGTTGGAAGTACCTGGGTCGTCAAAGCATCGGGCCTCATTAATTAAGAAACAATTTCAATAAATTCCAATGCTCTGATAAGGGCTGGTTTCGCCTTACCTCAGCTTGTCTTTTTGAAAGTTTACAGACTTCCTGCATGGTGTGGAATATAAAACAGTAATTTGGGATGTTCTTGTAGTCAGCACAAAAACTCTAATCAAGCTGCAATGCTATTATTAAAGAAAATAACATTAAAAAGTACCAAATAAAACACTGAGCAATCTGTGAAATAGTCCCATGAGCCTGATTCTCACACTTGTCCCAATCTACATTAAATTATTCTTTTCTTCTAAAATGTTTTGCTTCCTCGGGTTTACATGGTCATTCTTTCACTCTGCAGCGAGCTGAAAAGCCAGGAAACGAGCTCATACAGCCACGAGTGTGAGCAATCACCAACACGGAGAGACAGATGTTTCTTGGTTTCAGCTTTGACAAAGTAAAATAAAAAATTCCTACCTCGTATAAACCCCCCACCCTTCTAGCTTAGGCTGCAACACCCTCTACCTTGAGTGCTGCTGAAAGCCTGGACAAAGAACTGCTGGTTTCAGTGGTCCCACCCCTCTGTGGCACTGCAGCCCTTGTCCTGCCCTGGTTCTCCCGCATAAAGTTACTACATTGCTCAACACCTTTATTTTGGAAGCTCACAGGCAAGCAGATGGCCTGAGAAATGATCCTGGAAAGAGACCAGTTCAGACTCCAAATGTATATTTTTCATTCATAATGCTATTCATAGCAAAAAAACCCCCAAAAAAAACGGAAAGAGTGATATCTAACCCCTCTGTTTAAAAATAACTGCATGGAAGATGAAAATATATTATTATAATGGCACTTTTCATCTCTGGAGTAGCTGGGAAAGGTCAGTTCAGGCTGAAAGTCTTATTCAATAGGCTCTACAAGAAAAATTGTTTGTATCTAGAAGAGAAAACCTCCTTATTTATGGAGAGTTAATGAGCGACCACACACAGGAGCACAGCAGCCACTGGTCAGCTCAGAGCACCTGCCTGGGCCACACAGGGCTCCCTTGTCCCGTGGGACATTTGCCCTCCTGTCCCTTTTTCAAACTATTCACCTCTCTGGCTGTTGACTGCACCTTTTCTGCTTGGCAAAGAGTGCACTTTTGCCTTTCTCCAAAGGAAGAGACTTTTGGGGGAAGTTCTAACCTAAAATTTTCTTCTTCACACACCGCAGAACATCCCTCTATTTCTGCCTTTAGAGGCCACACATCAGACAAAGGGCTGAGCTCAAATACTTACACCAAGGTTTGTCCCTATGTCAAATTACAACTTCACCATTTAGACACCAAAAGCAGTAATTTCACTGTCTAAACTACTTTTGAAATGTCCTTTCTGAAAAACAATTCATCTTCCAGAAAAAGGCAGGTTCTTGAACCAAAAAAGGCTTTACAGCCTTAAAAAAGAAGTCCTGCAAGCTGAGGACGATCTCATACCTCTCACTTGTATTTCAGTCTTACTCACCGGTAGAACCTGGAACATGGTATCTTTCATGTGCTTATACAGTGGATACATTTCATGAAACCAGAGTTGTTTGTTCACTGCTGGAAATGCCATGACAATTGCATTTTGCCCTAAGTCCAAACATAAGAGTGAGATTTTAGCGTCCCTTTTGGTCAGCTTTCCACCTCACAGGAACGTTCCCACCATGGAGTTTGTGCAGTGCCGGCTGGTTTCCCCCCGTTCATTGATCTGACAGATCTGCCCTGGGCTGCCCAGCGCTGAAATCCACCTCAAACCCTCTGCAAAGCCTGAACATCCTCTTCGAGACATTTCTTGGGGGGAGGGAGGGCCAGGGAGGCAGGGGTGAACAATTAAGGCTCAGCCGAATCTATTGAAGCTGCACCTTTAAAATGTGATCTAAATCCAATTAAGAAAAGGATGAATGATTAACTTTGGCAGCCTGAGTGTCTCAGAGACATTAAAATGCTGGCCTTGGCTGATGAAGCTAATGGTTTTAATTGCCTCCAGAAAGGCTGCTGAAATTCCATTTCAGTCCAGAGAGGCCTTTATTTATATATTAAATAATAATAACAATACAAATCTCTGTTTTCCTTCAGCTTGCCAAGCACTTTGTTAGGTACATAACATTCCTCTTTTTTTTGAAATTAATATCTGTGATGAGTTCAGGAGGCTCAATCTACTCCCTGAGACCACAGGAACTATTTCTGTGAGGCCATGTTCAGTGGCACTGTCCAATCACCACCCACAGAAAAGTCTAATTTGATGCACCAACTCATTTTCTCAAGCCACAATGTACCAGATACTTTGAATTTAAAGAAAAAAAGGCCTCTGAGGGTCACGCTTCATAATGCAATCATCTTTATCAGCCATTACCAGCAGAATTGTTTTTGAATTCCCATTCTCTATTAACTCCACAGCTCCTAGCAATCTGCAATAAAGTGCTGCAGAGGGGGGTTTTCAGGATTAAAGGCACATTTCCCTCCAGCCAACCCAGACTGGTATTGCTTATTTAAAACTTTTCACTGTGACACGAAAAATACAGAATTTTCCAAATATCTCTGCCAAGACATTAATTAGTATTTTTAAATGCCCACATAATTTTTTAAAGTAGTTCTGGGCAACATGTCATCAAACAGTAGGGATTCTGCTCATTACAAATCTCACACAGCAAGTTCTTAGCTCAAATGAAGCTTGAAGGAAGCATGGCAGGGAGGAAGGACTCAAGTTGTGAAGTGGGATCAGGTTATAATAAAGTTTGGGGACCAGAAAAGCTGATATTTTCAAGTTCTTCTTAAACCTGTTAGTGCAGCACAGAGCAGTGTGGTTTTCTCTGCCTCCATTTCAAGTCTGAGACTTGCAGTGTCTCAGGAAATGTTAAATGCTGTATTTGCAGCAGATTATCCCCTGTGAAACTCAAGGAGCTGCTTTTGCCCATACACCTCAGACTGGTACCTCTGTTCCCTGCCTTCTGTTCCAGCACGAGCAGGCTCACCCTGTTCCCCAATTAACAGCCAAAATTAAGTCCATCGGAGAGCACTCCAAGAAGGATCAAACCCACCAGGGGTGCAGCGGGCTCTGAGAGACAGAGAAATGCAGGTCTCTTGCCAGACTCTGAGTCTGAGGTTTTTCAGAGCAGTTGAGGATAATTAAATACCCAGCTCCCAGTAAAATCCAATAAAAATTAGTGTGTCTAGCTCTGTTTTCCCAGGCTTGGGCTTTGATTCCAAAATGTGCACTTGGATTCAGGGCTGGGACTAAGTGAGGCTCGTGCCACAGCCCAGGGTACCCCTGAGCCCATTGGGGAGAAAGGGCACAGAGAGGCCACTGCAGGAGACAGACCGAACTCAAAGTACCGAATGACAAAATATAAAGAGGAAAGTGATGGATAAAGGTGCCCTATTTATAACATTGTTATACTGCATGGGGAAATCCTTCAGTCAGCAAGAAGAACTGGCTGCCAAGAGGTTCAGTGCTTTCATTTCCACCATGGAAAGGAAGTCTCTGTTATTTTGTTAAGTACTCTGATTAAAATAGACTCTCTATCACGCTCCTCAAACAAAGGAGTTCTTTTGACAATTATAGCACTCTTAAATTTTTGTGCTTTTCCAAAATAAAAAGTCATTTTTTGTTCTCTTCTGCTGAGTGAAATTCAGTAACTGCCAAACAATTCTCTAAGGAATTTGGGGGTTTTAGTATCCTGCAGCACTAGTCCAACTTTTTCCATGTAATTCTGTGCGATTAAGGATAACCAGAAAGTCTCCTATTTCCTCCCATCAAAATCAACAGAGCTATACTGGCATAGGAGTGCAATAGCAAAAGAATGAACAATGGCTCTGAGTTAAAAACCAAGACTAGCGCTCAATTTTCAGGAAAGATGAGCACGGGTGTAGTGAGGACAAAAGAAATATGAGGCACAATCCCACTGAGAACACATCAGGGAGATGTGCTCCTCCACGGGGACAATAATCACTGCAATAAAACGGAGGGGGAAGTGGAGAGAGCGAGAAAGAGCAGAGAAAGTTTACAGAGCAATGCTGGAATAAACACACAGGCTGGTTTATCTTTGTTCATCGGATGGCTGAGGGCTGTCTCAACTGTCTGTAGAGATCTTTGCAGTTAAACAGACTGTCAATGGTAATAAACGAGGACCAAAAAAGTCGCAGTGCCTACCCAATTTTTAAATATGCAGCACAAAAGAAAAATTACTGGACTTAGGCATTATTCTTTTTATGTTCCCAGCAATGAAAAGCATGCTGAGAAAAGTAATTATATTAAAATTACAAAAGAGCAGAAATCGGAGAGGGCCACATTATTTCCGTTTCATTGTCCTTTTAGAGTGTGTAGCTGGCTGAAAATTTTAAGAAAGAAGCTTATGATTTCAGACTGCTCTTTTATTGCACCCAAATTGCAGTTTTTGATTAATAACTGCAAGATTTGATTCAGGAAACAATGCTCCAAACTGATACATTATACACCTATCCCCCCATATTTTTAAAGGATTCTGCAATATTACAGCTTTTTCAAAACAGCCTTTATAAACACAAATTGATGCACTTTTTTCTCAGTCAGCCATACATTATCAAAACTTGCTGTCAAACTCAGCTGTAACAGTGAAAAATAAAATGAAAACACACATATTGCCCCAAAGAAGAAATTTGGGGTGACTTTCTTCTTGTAAATAGAAGTTCACAGAAAAATACCCAAACATTCTCAAAATCCTGGGCTCCCTAAAAATGCTGTGGGTTGTTTCTACAGTTCCATCATCAAGATCAGATGGTTTAGAATATTTTCCCTGTATAAACACTTGTCTGCTTTCAAGGCAATTGGTGAGTGGCTTGAGCTATATTGATTGATGGTCTCTTCTGAATTGTGAACAGGAGCTACAAATGAGATAAAAACCAAAGTAATTTCTAGCTTTAGAAATGGAGAAAATATGTTTGAAACCTCAAACAGTTTCTACCACAGATTGTACAACACTGTTGCTTAGCTGGAAATGTCCATCCACATGTGAACTTTATAGGAGTAATTTTTATACTCTCACAGCTGGAAAAGACAGCAAGAGGAAAAACAGGAAAAAAGAACAATTTAAGAGTGGTCTAGGAGTCATAAATATTTCAGTTTTGTCCTGCACTGGTCTCTTGTGGGAGGGGGACCCAAGCTTCAAGCTCTATTTTTCTGTGGGAGAAAATGATTCCTCTTTAAAAGGATCTTTGAACCCTGGTCCCCAGGTGTCCACCATCCTTCTGCTGAAATGACATTTACGTGGCAGATGGTGCAAATAGCCTGGCATGCTTTGTAGTTGTAGGATCACTATAAAAATAAAATCTGCCAGATGGCTGGCATGTTTCTTGGCAGGAGCAGAGGGCCCCACTGACTGATGGGGGGAAGCAAAGCTGCCCAAAATGAAATAATAGCATCTGAATTTTCTTTGAAGCACTTTTGAACTGCAGCTTACTCCTTGCTGGGTTTGGTTCCTGCTCTCTAGGAAGCTGAGCCATCCCTGTGCCCGTGTGTGCCCCAGGGGTGCCAGGGTCACCTGTCCCTCCTGCCCCGGAACGGGACCTCCCCAGCAGCCAGAGGAGCCAGCTGAGATCTCCCCAGGCTCTGTGCCAGTCAAGGGGATCTCATCTCCCATCCTCTGCTGCTCCCACCCAGGTTCCCATCCAGCAGGAAGCTGCTGTACCACAATGCTACAAGAAACGCCCGCAGGCAGCACATCGCCCTGGGTCTCTTCTACCTGGGCTTTCTCCAGAAGAAACAAATATAAACACACCAAAATAAATGGGTTCTTCTTTTTTCCTACCCCAGCTATATTGGGGCACCAGTGTCTCCCTAACTGCAGGGCTGCAGGGCAATACAGGTTTGTTTTGGCTGCACCAGACAAAGGAAAACCTGGAGCATTGGTCTGTGGATCAAGGAAAGAGAAAGATAGGAATTCCCAGCAGCTTCAGCAATAATTTGCTACGAGGGACCTCTTTGCCCTACCTCAGGTTCCCCTTCAGAAGGAGAAGCTTCGTCAGAGCAATCAGTTAACCTCTGCACAGCTACTCTGGGTGTCCCACTGCCAGTTTTTGCTGGGAAGATGAGACTGAACAATTCTCAGTCTCACTGACTTGGTCAGAGTTGTCAGAGTTCCCAGCCCAGTCTCCAAGTTCTGATCACGTGCTGACCTTAATTACATCCATGCAACTTCTCTGAGGTAATCAAGGGTTGAACATGTTCCTTCAGGAACATTCTGCTCCTCTTCAGTCCCATTTTACCTTCAATCAACTTATTTATTTGTTTAAACCAGTTGATGGCCACTAGTCTCCAAAATTCAAAATAAATGTTATAGTGTCTCAAGTGAAAACCAACAAGATAAATGACTCTCAGCAAGAAAGAACTTGGGCCAGGCATGATACAGACATAAGAGCAGAGTGATAAAACACAGATAATTTCAGCATCCCCTGTGGGCCAATTCATCAGCAGGGTAACAGGTCAGTGCCAGGCTGACATCTGAGCAGCCCGTGGCTGTGAGGTTTTCCAAGATGGTTATTTCATTCCTGAAATAAACTTGTTACAACTGCTGATCCCCTGCACCTCTGGAGGCACTAAACTGAGCTCATCAGCAGCGCTGTCGCTGTCCTTTCACGATCACCATGGCTCCAGGGCCTTAAAGCTCCTGCTGAAACGAATGCAAAATCTGGAGTGGTGTTCAACTGCATTTGTAATCCGAGCTCAGTTTTAACTAATCCACAACACTCAAAGTTCTTCCCATCCTGGTGTAGAGCCCACAGATATCAGAGTGAAGGTTCATTTTGTCACATTTAAGTTAATATTCCAGAATTTAAAATATTTCTTTGTGACTAGTCTCTTTCAATTTCTTTCTCTGAATATTGAAATAAAAATGATTTTTCATCTCAGCAGATCTCAGCCTTTGGAGATTACTTCCAGCTGGCATACAGTAGAACACTGACTGAATTAATCTAACCTGTTTTGAGTAAAGATCAGGAAGCAAAATGAAGAACTCACAGCTTGTTCCCAAGAACTTTCTTGTATTTCTATGCTCCCTAGAAATTAGACCCACCTGACAGTCTGTGCCAGAAATGTCTAACAATTCATCAGCATCCCTCTTCTCTGTATTTCAAGAATTCAAGAGAAAGCACCAGCAGATGCAAGACATCCTACAGTTTTGTTCCTATGAATGTCTCACTGAAACAAAATGAAATCCATGAGACCCTGTAATTCCTCCCCAAGCCAGGTGCATAAATGAGTGACAGTTCTGCAGTGATAAAGAATATTGAGAATATAGCAGGGCATTTATGCACACAAGAAATGCACAAAATGTGTGCATCGAGAGAGATCTGCTGTACATTGTGAAGGTGGGAAAGGGAGCTGGAGCAGTGCCAGCAGGAAGGGAGGCACCGGGCAGGTTCACGGGAGCTGCCAGGGTCTGGATCGTTTCTGCAGGTGGAAAAAGCCAGACTTAACCATGTGAAGGAACAGAGAGGAGGAGTTAAGCAAGAAGATTCTTGCTGGAATTTAGCATAACTCAGGGAAAAGTCACCACCCCTGACAAAGAGTTATCATCCAAACTAAGCTCTCTGGTCGTTAGAAATGCCCCCCACACCCATCCAGGTGGCAGGGTGGGTACTTCTGAGGGAGGTCACTCAGTGTTTGTTGCTTAGGGACATCTTGGCTTTATCTGAACTCCGTGAGGATTCCATGGTCTCTGGCTGGGAACAGCAAACTCTAAATTACTGCTAAGTCACATTCATGGAAAGCTTATGGCCTTTCCCCCCCCCTTTTTTTTAAGAGAATCAATGTGAAGAGGAGCTGAGAGAGTCAGAACACTCATCACACTGAGCTGGTCTGAGGAGTTCATGGATTTCCACACAGGGGTTCTCCCTGAGGATGTTCTCCTGGGCCTGAAGCTGCTGCATATGTGCTGCTCTGTATTGCAACTCTTTATCACCGTCAGTATCCCCCTTTTTAAAATTTTTTAAATTGTTTTCTGTGCATCCGCCTGCCTTTCTGCAGGGGGTGGCAGAACTATGCACACCTGGTTTTACTGTTGCTCCGAAAGGCTGTTAAGGTGCCCTTGGAGAGGGCTTCTACCTCTTGCTGCTGCCCTGAGAGCTGCATTTACCAGTACCACGGGGAGAGAGGGAAATTATACTTTCCACAAGAGAAGGGAAGTATAAAACACCCAGAGAATTCCCATGAAAAATTAATTCCCTTTTTTTTTTGGTACCAAAATACAGCGTTTGATGAAAAACTCTACCGTTTTCAGGCAGTTCATTTCCAATAACTTATTTCCATTTTTTATGAAAAGCAGAGCCCTTTGCGTAAGAATCTAATTTTTTTCCAGAATCTAAAGAAAAATAAACATTCTGTCAAAAACAGTGTTCATGCAAAAAAAATTTGATCCATTTCAATTTATTTGGCCACAGATGTACCATAGCTGTGTAAACAGAGCTCTTCAAATGTGGGCAGTTGCATACTCTCACCGTCTTTGACTTGCCTCGTATTATCTGTGCACTTCGTTTATGAAAAGATTAAAATATACGAAAGTTCAAGATCGGATATAACATCATTGCAACGATTTCTTAGAGCATTGACAGTCTGGTGTTCCATTTAAACGGCCCCTGTGAACCTTGGCTCGGGAATTTCTGAACATGGTGAACAAACACAAATATGTGCTTAAAATCCACAGCACTTTAACATTTACTTCAGAGGGTTCCAAGGACACCTGAGAGAAGTCTCCAATTGTCACATTGATTCAGCAGGCTTTGCTTAGCAAATGTTTTAGGAATTTGTAACTGAGCACAGTCTGCTCATACAGCTCAAAGGCCGGGAAGTCTGTCTTTGCCTGACTCTCATCTTCATGCCAATTACACAATGAAGATAACAATTCTTTTCACTAGTTGAAAAAATTACTACCACAAGATAATCCTAAGCGTTCAGTTTAAAGGGTATGTCTTGGACAAAGATTTGGAATGGGATTTTCCTTTTGTCGTGAAGGGGAAAAAAGAGCTACACAAAAACATTCTGCACAAAATCTGGTGGATGTAAATGCGTCAGACCAAAAATTTAAGGAGAGCGAAAATATTGAAAATAGAACCATGAAAGGACTGTGAGGAGCTGGAAGGTCCATTCACATCCAGCCTTTCCTAGTACTGCATTTCAGACCTCTTAGGGAAAACTTGATTCCAAATATTTCTATATGAAATACCTTTGATTTCTAATTACTAATATTGCATAATACTGAAACTCATTGCAGCATCCCATTACTCATCACAATCCTAAATCTGTTTAGTTGAAAGCTAGGCCTTTCAGAACAATTCCCCAGTGGAGAATCACCCAATCTTTCAGTGGCATTTAATTGGTGGCTGTCCTGTTTAATCCTGGATAATTCCCTGAATGCTGCTCTTTAAAAGAGGGTTAATAACAGCACATTTCTCCCAAGATACTGCTGTCTCACAAGATGGGAGGTCTTCAGGCAAAGCTGCATTTTATTATCAGCGTGAAGAGTTCCTGGAAATATTATACTTGGAAACAAGTTGGGGTCATTAGGTGCTTTACAAGTAATAAAGATAATAATGGATAGATAAAAACCGGATGACCTGAGGGAGCCAACCCTCACCTTCAAGTGGTCAGGCTGATACAAAGGGTTGGGGTATGAATTAAGCTCTCTGGACAACAGAACACCTTGTTCTAAAGTGTCACCCTGACTTCCACAGCAATACAGCCTCTCCCCAGGCCAGGGGAGCAGCTGTACTCAGATGCTCCTGAATCAGTAACTCCTCATAGCAACCTGCCCTGGAGAAGGCACAGCCAGGCTGGAGTTCCCTGACACGGCAAGCTGCCCTCCATACCTGCAGGAACCTGTGCTGCCCTCACCAACCCCTGCAGCCCCCCCCTGCTGCAGGTGCTTTCTTGGCAAAGCTGCAGCGTGAAAGAAGAGCAAACCCATCATTCAAAGCAATTAACCAGAGCCAGGGACATGGCCATGTATGCTCCCGTGCCAACAGAGTCAGCAAAGCCCTCCCAGCTGCATCACACCACGCTTGTTAGCAGCACACAGCGACAAAAGTGACAATGGGAATCCTGCTGAAGCTCTCCTTCAGTCTGTTAATTTATGTTACAGGGGTAATGTCTGTAGGAACCTGAGAACGTGCCAGAGAGCGTAAATTTGACAGAGAATTTGTATATGTTTCTTTAAATGTGTGGTTTGTAATTATTTATATTACACATTCATTATTTATTGACTGAGGGTTGTTTGGAGCACGACTTCAGCCCCATCTTCATTGGATCCTCCCTGATAGCAGCACACCTGGACAAAGGGGTAAAAACATTTTTCATGCTCATGGCAGTGATGTCTGTCTGATTGACAAGATCCTGGATGGGGCTGACCTCTCCTGCTGCTGAGTTTTGGAGAGGGAGTCCTTTGGAAGGAGCAGCTCTTCACCTGCCAGGAGCAGACACGCTGCTCTGTACCATGAAGAGAACATTGCTGCTGTGGAGAGCAGCACGTTTGTCATCAAATTTCATCTGAAACCCATGTCAGGTAACAAGCAAAGGTCCTGGGTAAACAAGGGAAGAGCCACATTCAACTTGAAAAGATGTTTGCTTGCCAGCTCTTTGGACAAAGGAACTGAGCAGAGAGAAACTTCTGCATAAGGTGTTCACTCTCAACTCCAAATCCTCTTTCTCATGCTCCTTCTACACAAGCCCCTGCTTGGCAACAAGGGGAAGAAACAGCAGCAGGGAGACACTTGGAAAGCTGGCAGAGATGAGGGCAGGGGCCAGCTGGCAGCAGAGCTTGCTTCATGTGGAGTTCAAACTCAGCTGCTCGTATTCCACAAGTCTAGTTACCAAAACCCTGAACAGCCACATCTCAGCGGCCTCCTTCTTGAAAACGAATCATAAAAGTCAAGGTTACCTGTACAATATCCTCTAGTGCTTTTCCTGCCTACAACTTTAACAAACCATGCCAAAACTGTGAGAATAAGGCAAAGCAAAGTCCAACCTAACACAGACATGTTTCATTTCAGTTCCCAAGAGTTTTAAAAAGTAAATAGAATCAAGAAGTATTAAAACATCATCCCAGACAGCAAGAAATAAATCCAAGTCGGGTATAAATGAGCCCAGTTTCAGTCACTTACGTGATGTGAGGATGCAACTGATGTATTTATGCTTCATTTTTAACAGACAGATTTACCCCTTTGCTTAATCTCACCTTCAGAGGCACCACTTGCATAAGAATGGCGAAGTTGGTGAGGTGGTTGCAGAGACACACGGAGTAGTTGAGGTCCCCGCTCTCACGCACACAGCCTTCATTAGACCAAACACCAGTTCCATTGCTGTAAAGCACAAAAACCAGAACATAATCTCTGTCAAAACACATCTTCTGCAGGTTAATTTGACATGCATTGTACCATAAAGGAGATAAAAAGGTCTGAAAGCCATCTCAGGCTGGAGACCCCACAAACATTGCTAGTGTCTTCTCAATTCCATCAGGAAAGTAGTTAAGGAAAATATTCACCACGACACGGCACAGATCAGACCCCTCCATGAATGTCTCTAGAGATTTCTTCCCAGTTTTATAATCAATGAACGATAACTACACTATTTCCTTACATTTTGCATCTCATTTATGGCATTTCACCCAGACCCAAATTTCTGTATTCTGAGAGCTGTAGTATCAAACAAGTTAAGAATCTTGCGAAACCCCTAAAAATCAGTGTGTGTTCTCTGCTGCCTACCCTTACCGACAGTCACACTCATCCTGTCAAAGCAATTCAGGCTGGCTGAGCACAAATTCCAGTGGCCCATCCCTGTCAGTTTTGTCTGGGCAGGATGCGTGGTCTGGTCTCAGGGCTCTGCAGGATCCTCATGCAGTTTGCTTTCTTTGTGCAGTTTTTTGAGCAGGGATCCTTATGAGTTTGCTTTTTCTCGGAGCCAGGGCAAGCCAGAATTCCCCGTGCTCCCACAGCCCTGGAGTGGAGGGGGGACACAGAAGCCTCAGGCTCTTGTCCGTGGGGGCCCATGGGCTCAGGTACCACAGGTCACCCACCCCACTGTCTGATGGTAGCTATTTATTGCTTTGGGTATTTTTCTGAGTCCTGCAGATAGACTGAGTGATCTGTCCTTTTCTCAGTGCTTGCTTTAGAGATAGGTATTGCCTCATACTTCTGCCCTTCGGGACCTCCTTGAGTTGTCAAAGAGAGTCTGTTGTAGGTCAGAAACCAAATTAACAACCATGCACTAGGGAATAAAACCATCTTGACACAAACGAAGCTGATTTGGAAGGACAGATTTCATATTTAAGTTTGTATCCTTACAAAGCCTCCAGGGCCCAAGCCCCAGTGGAGAACAGTACAGGAACAATGCCACAACCACATTAATTTGCTTCACTAAAATCTGCTTCTAATTTATCGTAATTTGTGAGTAACCATAACACCGAGTAGCTGCCAACAGCTGGGACAGTTCAACACACTTGAAACAAAACTTCAATAAAACAATTACCATGACCTTCCCGAGTGCATGATGTACAGGAGGGATCACAGCATCCCAGGCCATTGCTACATCAATTAGGCTTACACTGTTATGGCTCAAAAACTGCTAATCCCCATGAAATTAAAAATTCACTATTTGTATTCTTTCTCAATCAATTCAGTAAGAGCAGCATGTTTCAAAAGAAAAAAAATTAAATCTATTCAGAGCTAAAAAAAAAAGAAAAGAAAAAGCTACTGCTTTTCCATAGCTCTTATTTTCTGACTGAAATTTGAGGTGATATTTATTACCCTTGAATTCCAATTTGCATTCAGGGTTATTAAAATTATCCATTCCATGTATTGGCCAAAATTCACAGCTCTGAAATTCTGATCTCACGTGATGCTGTGACACAGGCACAGATTCAGTGAAAACAATGGCTGTGCTGGAGCTTTGCCACCTTGAAACATCCAAGCATCTGCCCTAGTGGACACACTCATAAAACAAGATAAGCACGATTTGTATCAGTCTGCAAGTTTGATTACAAAATGTTTTCAGTTCCCAGTTGCATACCTAACCCAGGGTCTGTGAATAACAAGTCTCCTATTTATGGTAGAAAGAAACAATCAGATTGTGTTTTTACAAGCCAGAGGTTCCATTTCTTTAACTATTTCCATGAATGAAAGGAAGCAGGGATGATAAAGGTAACACACAGCACCACAAACTAAGTGTAATTTAATTAAACCGAGTTAAAGAAATTGAAATTATGCAACATACCTATAATCCAGAAATGCACAGTAAAGATGAACTCTGTTACTTTTATTTAGTGCTTGGCTGTATTGTCTGGGCGTCTGCAAGGAAAAAATATAAACCCTGAAGGAATGTTTAAAAAGGACTAAATTCCACTATTCATCTGCTTCAAATTCTCATTGTTACAATAATTTCAAGAGACTTAGTCTAGAATAACACACCGGAACTGGTAGCAAAATTGTTCAGTCCTCGTATCTTTAACGCAAGCTCCAAACATGCAAAGACTGGTATTCAGTCTTAATTTTACACGCTGGGATTAAACTCGTCCCACTTTGAGTGAGAAATCTGTGTCCCGTTTAGGTGAATAGCAAACCAGGATCATTTATTGTATATAAGCACAAATACATGGATTAATTTTTGCAGGATTGGGGCATTATTCTTCAGCATGTATTTGGCTTCTTTGGTTTCTGTTCATCGTTTGTTCTCACTGTGTAATAAAAATGCCACATTTTACGATTAATAACTCTGAAATATGTGCATTACAATGACCAGCTCACAGACATTTTCTTTCCACAATAGCAATTATTTTAAAGCATACATTCAAACTGAAATAGCAATGCCATAATTCAAGATTTTATTTTAGCACACCTCAGCATTATAATGACATAATTTCTATCTTCCATAAACAGGTTTAGCAACTATCTCAATCTCCTATGTTCAAGAAGCTTTGAGATCCCATTCTCCACTCCGTTACATGAGCTTGATGACAAAATTATTCAAATTATATTGAAGTGAAGTAATAGTTTGTTACAGACAAAATATGCAAACTGGAGGATTTCCAGTGTTTGTTCGACCCTCTCTAATACATAAATCCCCAAAGTCCACATTATGTGGACTCTACCTTATGGCAATTTTTTAATTACAAGAGTCTTCAGCATGAGAAAATCACTGGTGAATTAACAGCTTTCAGATTATTGCAACACAGTCCTGCTGTCAAGACGAAAGATGATCAAGTTTTGCTTTCCTTGTTTCAGGGAATGAAGAAAAAAACCCCACCACCTCATCCTGCTGAAACTCAACCAAGTACAAGAAGTTCCTGATGCAATTTTCCTTCTCCTCCCCCACAAGGCCAATGAGGAGCGTCAGGTGCGAGCACAGTTCCCTCCTGGCTGGTGATAACAAAGCATTTCTGCCCAGCCCAGGGCACCCACACACCTCAAGCAACTATGCTGCAGATAAGGACATTTACTTCTTAACTCCCGTCTCTGGATAACATAAATGGAATTTTCTTATCTGCCCGAGCACATCCCTGGCCCAAATTTCTAATTCCATGCCTCATCTTGTTTTCCCCAAGCCTTTCTCACAGGAACAGCTGATGCTGCAGGTCAGGTGCTTTGTGGAGAGCAAGGACTGTCACTCGCCCTTGCCCTCTGGCTCTGGGGACATCCTGCAGCCCTTTCCCATGAGGGCAGCAAAGCAAACACTGAACCCCACACTCTCAGAGTGTGCACCGCTGGGAAGGGAGAATGGGACAGGTTCACGTCCCTCATCCTCAGGAAATGTCTCACTGATACAATCCCCAGTCTGCTCATGCCACTTTTGATTTGGAGATTTGTTGGCAGAGTTCATCCTGTTCCACCAGCTCAAGGCCACGTACCACACTGCTCGCCAGTTGTGCTGTGTGGTGTCATGTCCCTCATCTCAATAGCTTTCCTGAAGTAAGCAGTTGAA
Organism: Eulacestoma nigropectus; assembly: GCA_013397775.1. Taxonomy (NCBI): domain Eukaryota; kingdom Metazoa; phylum Chordata; class Aves; order Passeriformes; genus Eulacestoma; species Eulacestoma nigropectus. The sequence continues at coordinate 402,472 of VZTE01001753.1, forward strand.
AGAATCTGCAATTGGATTGTATTACAAATTATTTCACTTCCATGACAAACAGTGGCTAAAACAAATAGAAAAGGAGAGAGAGATAAAGATCTGCTGTAATAACAGCAAAGATCGAACAATAACTTCCGTTTCTGATCTGTAAGATTTCTCTAGATAAATCTGGATTCTTAACACACTGAATGGAAAGGGCACCTCAGGGTCAGGTTGGAAGAAGACATGGTACTGCAGTTGTGTATCTTTCACACAAATAAATCCCAGATGTATGTTTTACCCACAATTAAATTTCTTTGGCAAGGGACAAAACATTGTTTTTCTCCATCTTAATTCCAAACACAGATGTCACTCATTAGACGATGAACTGTACCAGGTGAGGTACAGGCTCTGACCTGTCCAGAATTGTGGTGTACTCAGACAGAGAAAGAATAATTAAATAATAATAATGAAAAATAGATAAATAGATTAAAGAATGGACGAGAAGGGCCTATCCTAATTTGCCTTCTTATTTCTCTTAAAGAATATGTCCCATGTTTTTTCACCCATGATACAGTCTCCACAAGGCTTTCCAGTGCCATTTATGATTACTGCACAAAATACTCATCTTCTCAGACTTCACTGAAGGTCTGCAGCAAAACTATCATTAGAATAGAAAGCCCCCAACACATAAGAAACTGGCTACAGAGGAATAAACTCTCTGATCTTCAACAGCTCTACTTCAAAGTACTCTCTAATCTATGAAAAAGGAACCGACTGTACCTCAATATTGCACTTCTTAAGTTAAACTGTGTGTGACAGCTTATATGTGACTTGGATCCTGTGGAACTGAGGATATTGATTTAATGACATTGATAACAGAAAGCTTAAAATACAAGCAGGCTTTTACACTAAAAGATTAAGTCACTTGAGTGTTTATTAAAAGCCTGTGAAAGGACAGTTTATGAAGCTTTCAGGAGAGGCAAAGTAGCAGCACACTGAGTAATCCAGGATCTGTGCCTGCGCTCTCACTAATCTACATCCTTCATATCATTCCTTCTGCCTGGAGAGGGCTACATGCAGCTTCTCCAGAAAAGAATTACATTAAAAGAGGAAAGCAAGCTCTCGACACCAGAAACAGGGCAAAGTCAGTGCCTGTCTGATGGAGCCTGTACCTTCTGGAAGGACTGGTTGGACTCAATGATCTTGAGGGTCTTTTCCAACCTTAATAATTCTGTGATTGTCTGGCTGTCTCTGTTTACATCACGGCTGTCCAGCATCCCTTACAGTGACCACTTGCTCTCTGTAAATCAGTCAGACAAGCAAACCCCAGAAATGCAGAGGATATTTACAGGGGATGTGCATGGATGAGTGATGGGAACACGGTACTTGCTGGGAACCAGGCACAAGCCATGCTTGGTGGAGGAGGACACCAAAAAGGGGGGTGTGGGCTGAAAGCACTGCTGGAAACCTTCAGGAAAACCTTCTTGCATGAAATGTCCTGAACACAATTGCAGAAGAAGAACAGGCAGCCAGCTGCTTCTGGGAAGGCTTGCCAAGGAAGAGAAGCCAAGCAGAGGGTGGGGTGAGCCCTTATGAGATTAGCTTGTCTCTCCTCTCCTCCCCTGGATTTAAAAAGCAAATATTTAGCTACATAGTGGTGGCCACCAAGAGTGGAGGGCGTGCACCTTCCCTCTTCAGTGTGAAGAAGGATAAACCTTTGGGTCAGGTCTGTCACTGACCTAAACTCAGCAGCTCCAAGCCCAATGTGTTGGGCTTCCTCTCATCCAAAGCAGTTGACAATTTACCCCATGAAGTTCAATTTGGAGTTCATTTGTCTCTGTTTGCAAAATACAGAATTTTGTCTAATTCAGAGATTTAGAAGCCTTGCTTTCTCAGCCTCCAAAAATACCATGGATTCTTTTGAAGATGGCAAGAAAAGGCACTGGACAAACCTCTTCTCTGTATGTTTGTGTCTTTTGTGCCATTCACAGCCTCACTTCATATTCTTATGCGCGTATGATTCAAAACAGATTTTGATTCTGGTTTATGGATTAAATTAGAGACTAAAATGATGCTTCTAATTTAAGGATTTCCTGTCCTCACAGTGACATCCTGACTCTTAGCGTGACCTGTTCAGGGACACATGGTTTATTGACTTTCCTTTCCATCTATTTCTCCTAATTACCTAGAAGATTAAAACTTTAGGGTACATTCATTTACTCAGTTACCTGGAAAAAGACAGACAGAAAGAATAATCACCCATTTCTATAGTGGCTCTATTGGCTATTTTCTTCCAAGCTGTGAGAAAACTGCATTGCAACAGATTTTGGGCTTAGATCAGCCAACTGTTTTAATTTAGAGTCCATTTAACTGGTTCACCCTAAGATGTAACCAGCATATGTAATGAAAAAAAATTTGCAAATTGCACAAAAAGGAATTTAGGTTATGAACAGGGAATTAGAGTGTGTTACGGGTAAAAGCCAGAATTTTAGTTGTTTCATTGTTGTGAACAGAGCTGTGCCAACACACTCTTTCTGAAGAAATGAACACACCACTGTAGGCTCCCAGGGCCAGCAGGAAAGTTTGCTGAATATATTTCCTAATGGGACAATCATACAGTTAAAAAAATTGCATGAAATCACAAATTGTGGCAGACAGCAATATAAAGTTAAAAAACAGTGAAATATCAGCGGTTATAAAGTCATCTGAAATTAGAGAAGGTTGCCATACGGATTGAGTTTGATTATTCCTTTGCCTGAGGCTAAAAATAGTTGACATATCAATTTCCTGCAAAAACAATGTTAATCAAATGCTGCACCAACATCCTTCCGCAGTTCTCAGACCTGTCTATTTAACAGCTGCTCTATTGGGCAAGCAGTGCAAGAACAAAAAAAGTCATGAAAAGACCCATGAGCAACAGACTGAAAAATATCTTGGCTGCTCTACTAGAGATCATTTCTATAAGAGAAAGAAAAAAGGAGGAGGGAATGGATGAGGAAATTGTCCTGGTGCTTTCTTTTTTAATTATTGCACACAGCAAAAAAAGTTTACTACTTTCAAATCTGTAGAGCATCAGAAGGTCTTGCTATTTTACTACTACCAAGTCCACATCCATTTAAATAAAAATGCCATTCTCTTAACAGGATCCCATCTCTTTTGCAGCACTGAACAAGGGACTTGATGCAACAGCTGCCAAGCCAACACCTGAGAACTTGCAGATCTCAGCGTGTCAGGCCCTGTGCATCTGTCACACACTCACGATCTACAGAAACTGTCCCTTGGTGCTTGTCTTGCTTCAGCTCATTTCTTTGGTCCAATTCAAGTCACCTGCCTGCAGCACAGGTGAGCTGCATGGCACCTAGCAAAGCTGTGACTGCTGAACGTGCGCTGGGCGCAATGTCACAACAGTGTTAAAAGAGGAATAGCTCTTCCCTCTGGTTTGGGGTGCTTAGTAGCACTAAAGTCAGTTCTTTCCAAACCGCTCAAGGAAAGCTGCAATTTTCACAATAGAAAGTGTCTGCAACCCTTGAGTCAAAATGATAAACTCCCTAAACACACATGCACAGCTCCAAGTGGATTTTATTTAATTTTACATCTACAAAATTCGCACCCTAACAGAGAAGTTCCACTCACAAAGATCCCTCTGGCACTTAGCACATCAGGGGGTCAGTGCTGAGGCCTGAACTCAAGGATTTCTGAGCACAGAGTACCTTGCTCAGCCTCACTAACCACATGTCCTCCGTGGGCTGTGCTTTCATACATTCCTCAGTTCCAAAGATCCCAAATATGTAACAAAATATTTCTTCTTTTTTGCCTGCTCTTTGGCCAGGGTGCCTGCAGGCACGGTGGATGTTTGTGAGAATTGGTGAAGGCTGGGCAGTGACAAGGAGTTGCAAGCCAAACTCTTTCAGCTGGAAAGCCAGAACTACTTAAGATGCAGCACTGCAGTGTAAACCCATGCCAAACTCCCTCTGACTGCAATCTGGATTAATAACACTCACAATATTGTTGTAAATCATGGTAGTAAAGGAGAGCACAGAAAGGTTAAAAAATATCTACAGAAGGAAGCAGGTTCATTTTCATTAGAGATGCATGGAGCTGCCTTGAATGGAAGACATGCACAAATAGAAACTGCAGGATAAGGACCTTTGAAATTCAATTTGAGAAGAAAGTGGGTTACATCAGTAAATATTTGGTGTTTAAAAAATTTAAATGCCAGTCAGTGAGGAGCAGAGCTCAGCACAGCGTCCATTCCTTATGTAAGCACCAATAGACACAGAGCTGAACTGATGATCTGTATGAAAAGCTGCCTTAATGCTTAAGTGAAAACATTTTTCATGTTCCTTAAAGCACAGCTCTGTTCCAAAGAATGAAGAGGTGAAAATATTAATATTGTCTCTCGAGAAGCAGCCTCATTTACCTAATTAGCAATATAGCAGTCAGAGAGTTTTGCTATGTCCTTACAGTTGAACAGTTATATCCATATGAAAGAAAACAATTCTATGTACACAGCCTTCTAAACCTGTACCAATGGATGGACTGAGGGCAGAGCTAAGCCAACGACGCTGATGCTGCCTCACCTCTTTAAGTTTTATCGAGTCAGTCCAAATGGGAGAGCAAGAGAGCGCCAGCTTCCTTCCTGTGTGTTATTGACAGAATTGTTTATGCAGAGCCAGAACCATCAGATTTGTTGGGACACTCCACATTGCTGGCTCAGGGCACAGCCTCCAACCAGACATTACCTCTCCAAAGTTAATGAACACAGTCTGGCTCCAAAGAGGTCTAATTTAAACCAAGCAATTAAAAGTGCAAGTTATTTCACTCAAGGTGCCCATGTGGAGGCAGTTACTCCTGGCTTAAAAGACCTTACTCTGGTTTAATGCGATGCAAAGCCCTGCAGAGCAGCTCCTTTGCTTTTGCCTATGTCCACTCAGCTCAGAGCTCTAGAACATCTCACTGCACAGAAGAAGAAACACAGTGTGGTTGCCAGGGCTCAAAAAGAGTTTTTCAGACTGGCAAATAAATAAAAAAAGGAAATCTGTTTTTTTTTCAATGGCAGATCCACCTGAAGTGGAGATCACCGAGGGGCTGTAAACACAGACTCACACGGGCCCTTTTCCCCTAACCAAGATCTCATCTTTGTCTTTCATGCTCTGATCTCTTTTAGGACATCTGAGTTAAATGGGCCAGGCTGAAAGTAACCTTGGAGCATGGATGAAGCAAAGCTAAAAATCCCAAAGTACCTCAGTTTAGCCTGGTTCATCCAGGAGGTAATTTTGTGAGATATTTCTTGCCAAGGCTGGCCACTAAAGCAGTGGCTGTGATGTTCATCCCCCTGGTCCAAGGCTGGGCTGCTTTATGGTGCTTCTGCACTCCCAGGCTCCTTGAAAACACTGTTTTCAATGCAAGTAAAGTCAACCACTTATAAAGCTGTCTGTGCAAACCATCCACCAGCCCTGCAAAATCCTGGTCACACACACTGCTGGAAGTTTACAGGCATTTTGGATAGATGAATGAAATATCATTTCAGCTTTTCCCCACCCGCCTTACAAGCAGCATTATGCAATAGATTTTGTGATCATGCTGATACAAATCCATGATAACTTTCCAAAACTGCTCAGTGAAATAGATGATGGTGTCTTTTGTTAAGGTTTTTTGTTTTCTTTTTCTGCTACTTTGCATTATTATATTGAAAATGTGTTGCTCTTCTAAAACAAGAAGCAGATGTGCCTTCTGTACACCCTTTCTTAATCTACTCTGCTTTTCTTAACTCATGTGAAAGCATTACCAAAGGAAAACAACTGGTCTGACTGATGTAGAAAAAGCTGTTTATAAAAGGACACGTTCTCTAATCAAACAGAACCATAATGAAAGAAGCAAATGAATCTTCCTCTCCCCCCGCATTCACCTGTAGTATTTTGACAAAGGCAGAAATATTTCCCTTTGCCATACAACTCTCCAGGCCCAACAGAGAGCTCTGTAACAGGAAACACTGGCGAGGTAATGACAAGAGCTGTGACAGGGACCAGAAGGCAGGAGTAAAACAGAATCCCTTAAAGGGATGCACACAGGAGAATCAGTTTTAAAAATACTTTTCCTATTAGGTAATATTTCCACAACTCTTAGTTTCCAAAACAGTGCCTGGACTTTTCCTCCTGATTATTTTTTTTTTTTTAAGAAGAGAAACATTTGCACCAGATGAGAACCATTCGAGACACTCAGCAGTTGTGATTTAAACAGCAGTTGTGATTCACAGTCCCCATGTTACTGAGGCAGAGAGGATTTAAATGAGGAACAAGAAGCTGGGGCAGCCCAGCAGCAGCTGGACAGGAGCTGGGCACTGCCCCTGAGCAGCAGCACCCCTGGCAGGGCCAGACAGCATTGCCACAGCACAGACACCCAGAGCCCAAACTGCACGTGCCTGGGTTTTTGATAACCAGTCTCACCAAGCTCAGGTGGAACTGAAACCCCATAAAAGAGAGGTTTGCTACCTGCAAATAACGAGCTTCAGCAACAGCAAGAAGTTGTGCTGAATTCAAAAGCTACACAAAGCTTAAAAACCTAACAGCAGTGGCAAGTCTCACTGGCCCTTTTTGGTTTCGGTTGTACACGCTTCTTTGCCAAGCCAGAAATGAAATCTGAGTTAGCAAACATCTGTTTCCTAAAAGAGAGAAAGTCATAATTAAGAAGAATCATATCACTCATATTTATTATGAGTGATAATAATATTCACTCATATTTATTATGAGAAGGCTTTAGAGACCTTTTAGGCAATTTTTCACAAAACAGACACAGAGCAGTTATCCCAAGATACACTCCCAGGTGAAGAAACAGGACGTACTACCTTTTCTAAACACATTTTTAAAAAAGCACAAAGATGCCCTAATTTTCCTTCACAAAGACTGAACAAAATCTGAGCCCTTCTTTTTTGAAGAGCACAAGGACTTTGACAGCCTGGAGCAGTAAAACATTTAAGTATCACTTACTCTGCATGATAATAAGAGGAATAATGACCTGTTTATGGAATATTTGGGAATAATGCATTTATCTTCTTTATAAAGCCTGAGGTCCCCTGGCCTTCACCTCCAGGGACAAAGCTGGCTTCTGGGAACAGGCAACCCTGGGAGTCAGGGAACACAAGGTGTCTGACATGGCCAAAACCCCCCCATGAGCCAGGAAGAAGACAGAGGACACCACGGGAGCAGCGGTGCAGCGAGGGGCCAGGGCTGCTGCGGCGGGGATGCTCCCCGAGCCCCCTCTGAAGCCCAGCCGAGGCAGGGAGGCTTTGCCCAGGGCTCCTGCTGAAGCTCAGCCCTGTCTCCCACGGACTCGTGGGTTCAGCAGCCCCTGGTGAGGAGGAACAGGGGTGACAGCAAAGCAGCAAGAGCCGAGGGAACACCCAAGGAACAAAGACTCCACGGCACAGGCACAAAACTCCTTGTGCTCTGCGTGCGCGCACGGGAAGCAGCTGGATGGGACCGCGGTGTAGGGCATGGATGCACGGGCAGGAACTGGGCTGTCCTGCCGAAGGAAAACACGGGCTCCTTTGGGTGCTGGAAGCCCCTTCGCCAGCTTCAGTCAGAGTTTGGTCAGGTCTGCATTTAACGCTTCGAAAAAAACCCAAGATTTTGTAAGATATGCAGTTGGTTTGTCCTCATCCATCTGTAATTTCTTTCCGAACAAAGGACGGTGTTTTAAAGGGAGTTTTGAAGACATGATTTAATGAACGCTTTAGGAGGAGTTTTAATAGTTCACGTCAGAAACAGAGTACCAGGCTTAATGGTAAAAATATTTACCACTCAGTATGTTTGTTGTTAATATATTTTTTTTAGGACTGGATTTATATGTTAGCATTTTCCATTCTCATTAAAACCCTGGCTATGCGAATGTTGCCTCTGAAAGGCAGTGCCTCACATTCTTTGTGAATTATATGTGGCAGCCTTTGTTTTATATTGACCCTTTCAGCCCTTACATCCCTTGACTGGCTGCTAATCGTCATTTATCCTTTCCCTGACTCCGCTAATCTCCCGGGAGCGGGCGGGACCGGCGCTCAATGGAAGCGATGGAGTATAAATAATGACAGAGTACAATAAACATTCCAGAGCAATGCCACGGCTCACGACAAAGGCTTGCACAAAGATTCAGCGCGCAGTCCTTCTACGAGAAGGCTCTTGTAACCAGACTGGAAAACATTGCAAAAACCTTACGCTTCCTTAAGGACAAGATATTCCGGCCCACTAGGTGAGATAAGGGAATGTTTATTTTGTGTAATCAAAAAGTCACTTGGATCCAGGACATTTGGTTTTATTCCCCAATTCACTTTTCCCATGTGACTTTTCCCACGTTCTTTCCTGTCTCCACATTCCATTTCACATCCATTATCCCAGCTATTTACTCTGTAATGTCTGAGGCTAAAACACGACTCCTGTATCTTGTTATGCACAGTGGGAACCCAGCTGAATGCTGCAGAGACCAGAGTCACACACAGCCCACACCGGGGCATTTCCCGGTGAGAGCCAGAATCAGCTGAAAACCTCAGCGTGCACAGCGAACCAGGGGGGCTTTTTCCCCTGAACCCACTCCCCAAGCTCTGGGTGGGGAAACACACGGCCACTGCTTCACTTGCTCCAGCTCTAGCAAACAGGCAGCCACAGAGTGTAAATGATCCAAAACCAGAAAATTACCCTCACAAAAATGCAAGTTTTCTGTGGCTTTAATAAGTTCCAGCTGCTGTCCTAAGTACAGTCAATAAATAAAACAAAGAAGCCCCGGCAAGGGAGACAAGGAGCAGGACTGATCTGCACAGATACAGCCCAGATCTGCACCCAGCTGGGGCTAAAGTTAATCCTCATCCAGAGATAAAAACTCTCTCCTCTAACACCTCATGAGTAGCAAAGAGATGTAACACACTCTCTTGCAAGACTATTGCTTAGATCTTAACACCCCATAACACTCTCCTGTCCAGATCTTTCAAGGATTAAGCTCAGGGGTTTCCCCTGCTGCTTCTTTAAAAGTTTTCTTTTCGTTGTGGGGAAAAAAAAAACCCTCTTGAGAACATTTACATTTTTTTTCCTCTGATTTGACTCTTTTCTCCCATTCCTGTGCATTTGCCAAATATGAGTTGTCTTTTAGTCTGTTGCATGAATGGGGATGAAATTCACACAACTATTTAGTGTCATTTTTCATTCACAGGAAGCACCAGGGTGCCAGAACTATTTGATGCGTGCATCAACCAAATCCAGCAAATTGAGAGCCAGTCTGGAATTAGGCCTGGTGCATTAACTCCAGCTACAAAGTTGAGCAATATGAGACTGAGCCATTGGGTCGATTTTTCAGATGAGAAAATGGGAGTCAGCGGAGCTTTGTGCACATCCCCAGACAGAGCACAGACAGAGATGTTGTCGCTCACACAGCAGTGACAGAAAAACAACCAGCCGGGCGCTGGCTGTGTGAGGAGATGGTGCCGAGGGGCTGCAGTGGGAGCACAGCCAGAGCCCTCCTCCAGCCCCTCACCGAGTGCCAGAGAGGCTGGAGAGCTGCAAGTGCCCATCTGCCAGCAGCCAGGAGCCCTGGGGATGGCAGGAACCACACCAAGGCCATGGCAACACAGCACATTAAACGCAGCACTCCTGAGAAGCTGGAGCTTGGAATTTTCAGCATAGGGTTTTTTTCCCGGGATAACCGGGATGGAATTTTTAAAGTTGAGGCATATTCAACCTTTCAGTCTTTTGTCAGGTTGCGAATAGCACCAGCTTGTCCCCAGCTGAAGATTTGTACCAGCATTCACCAAAGGAGCTGTGTGCAGCTGGGCGCAGCAACCCCACCATGCCACAGGGAGTGCAGGAACGGAGCAAAGCCCTCCACAGGGATGGCTGGGAACGCAGGAATGGAGCAAAGCCCTCCACAGGGATGGCCGGGAATGCAGGAATGGAGCAAAGCCCTCCACAGGGATGGCTGTGAATGCAGGAACGGAGCAAAGCCCTCCATAGGGATGGCTGGGAATGCAGGAATGGAGCAAAGCCCTCCATAGGGATGGCAGGGATGGAGCAAAGCCCTCCATAGGGATGGCAGGGATGGAGCAAAGCCCTCCATAGGGACGGCAGCGATGGAGCAAAGCCCTCCAGGAAGGATTGCCGCTGCCGGCCGGTTCGTCCAGCCCGGTCAGAGTGCCACATGAAGGCATCTCCTGCCATGAAATGCGAATACCTCCACAGTTACTCAGCTCCCAGTCCGCACTGCTCGCCTGGAGCTCAGTTTTTCCGAGATTCCTGAAATCAGCGGCGGGTCCCTCTGGAAACTGATCTAATGGTTTGAGGAATGCAGCTGCAGCCATCAGAGCTTTGCGGAGTCTCCAAACTCGCTCGTCTATTAGTTAGTACAACAATTCTAAATGGGCAAAGAATGAGACATTATTTTCTCCCAGCAATGGCAGCACTGCCACGCTCCTTTCCTTTCTCCTTCTTGCCCTTCGGGGAAATGTTACTTCGTGGTAACCTGGATTTTTAATCAGCTTGTCAGGATGCAGTGGCCAGTAGTTACATAATGTACAGAGTGTCGCATTCCGTAAGCTCCTGGGACACAAGCACCCTGCAAATCAATGGCGTCTTTTCTTGCCTTGCTTCTTCTTTAAGAAAAATATATTACACAAATGGTGCAAATGCTTTTAGATCTAATAAACCATAATCGTATGTAAACAGAAATGGCTGAGTGCACAGTTTAATTTGCTGGGATAATTCTGCAGAACATCAGAAAGGTTACAAACCAAAAACTCAAACCCTTCAGCAAACTGCTGCATGCCAGGAACTTCACAGGGCCCAGAGGCACCCGTGCTGCTCCTGCTGAACCTGCAGGGAAACTCCCAGTGGGTACAGGGCACGATACTCCTGCTGGGATTAAGCCTTGTGAAAAGGACAGTCCATTTTTAGGAACACAGTGTCTCCAAACATCGCAGCAACTACTTCAGTGTCATCTGAGTGCAAGGCCTGGGTGTTTTATGCCTCGGAGTGTGGAGATTTCTTTCTTTTGCTAAACATGTTATTTTTGGACACATTCTTGCTAGTGTTCATGGGAATATTTCCAATGGGGTAACACTTCCAATTAAGACCTTTTTGTAGTTCATAAATAATAAGTGGCTGACAGCTTAGAAAATAAATGTATTTTTTTAATAAAGAGATGATGGCTAACCTGTCACAGCGATGCACAATCCAAATAAGTCAAGAGATTCCTTCCAACCATGACTTACAACTTAAGAACCTTTTTAGTATCCCCATAACCAAAAATGGCACACGCTGTGCACATCTACCCCATGCTCGTATCACCCAATCCTTATCTAGAGCGACATAAAAGGTGGTTCATTAAAAAAATGCCAAGTCATTTCTTGCACAGATGAGAGGCTCTTTCACAAACTTTCGTGATAAGTAATTCAAAATCAAGTATTTCTAAAGCTGGAGAATAGAAGAGGCAAAACAACCTTCCCCAGAGCTGTGTTTGGACTCTCTGCAGCACAGGAGATTATCAGGGGCATCGAGGCAATCACGGGGGTTCTCCGCCTGCCCTGCACACTAAAGGCTTTGCTGCAGCTGATGGGGGCATCACACAAGCACTCCCATAAACCTGCAATTCACCTGGTGGGGATCATGATCGCTGTGGGGGACAGCCCAGGCTGTGCACACTCATCAATCACAAGTTGAAAGCACCAGAGTGAAACAGCCCTGAGTATCAATACAAAGAGAAGGAATATAATTCAAAGGCAATCTTCTAGTTTACAGCCAGTCTTTCATTGTGGTCTCCTCATGCCACACAGAATCAAAAAGCAGAAGAGCCTGAGGAAGGGGACAGAGAGATGGGAAGACAGAAGAGAAAGCACACTCCTTTCTTCCTCTTGGACTCAGCCATGCACACCAGGAGTCTCTGACCTGTCTCAGAGCACTACAGAGAGAATTGCAAGGAATGAAAGAAAACAAAACTTTCAGAAGTAGGAAAATCCCATCTGAAATATTATTTGCCTAGAGAATTATCCCTGATGCCTCTTCAAACCATGTTGCACTCCCCTCTGGTGCTACCCAGTATGTGTTGGGTGTATTTTAAGCAAGATGCACCCAGTGCACACAGTGAAGGGCAAACAGCAGCTCAGGGAATCTTCCGAGCGCTCCTGCCAGGACTTCAGCAGCACAGTCAGTTCTCTTATTTCTTTTTTACACACTAATGCTTCATTTCTGCTTATTTCCCCACCAGCAAAATATTGATCCAACCTGACTTTTTCTGGAGTTTTGTTCCTACTTCTCTTCCCATGGTTTTCCTTGGCAAAATCCCCTTGTTCTTTCCATATCCAACCTCAGCAGAGCAGGAAGAGCAATGAAATCCAAAGGCCACACCCAAAGTCTCAGGTAAGTCAGGACATCTCAGGATGCCTCACCTTTAGTGTCTCTTACCTACAGAAGCAGCTGCTGACAATTTGCTCACCAAGGCAGTTCATTATGACTTCTTGATGCAAGGAGCTTTAATGCAATTTTATTTACAGACCTGTCACTGTCTTTAGTCTCTTTATGCTGCACTGGAGCTATCAGGAGCCCCAGGGTGACTGCAGCAGGGACTGAGACTGAGCTGTAACATAAACCCAGTGCCTGTACTTCCAGCTGAACCTGCCTACAAAGCAAACTTCATTACAAAACCCACGGCTTGATCACAAATCCACTTAAGCCAGCCAGTCTTTCCTTGGATTTAAAAGAATTTTGGACTATTGTCTCAATTATAGAGCCAGAAAAATTCCTCATTAACACCCTCAGAGACTTCAGACTCCACTGGATTTCTTTACTAGAAGGGGCTGCCAGCTCAAGAGCTTTTCAGCACCAGAATCTTTTACAGAACAAAGATGGGGTCCACTACAAAGATACATTTTGCTTTTCCTTTGGGTTTTTATCCAGGTTACACTATTTTCCAGTATTTTGGTTTCAATTGACTCGGGTGCAGGTTACCCTAATGCTTACAAATGTGAACTTCTGTATCCAAAGGAGCAACTTGTGCAGGGGAATGCTGAGGACAGAAAAGCAATTGCTGTATGCAAGGGCCCTTCCCACTCCTCAATCTCTAACCGTGGGTTCCATCTGCATCCTCTTCCCAAAAGCATAATCTGCTTTTCTGTGAGGAGGAATTTGTGGTTTGCTGGAGAACATTTCAACCATCTGCACTGAGCTGAGCCACTGCACACACAGAAGAGAAACTGGCACTGCTCCTGCACCAAGTACAGACGTGAGTATCATCCCCACTCCAGTCACCAAAGGAAAGGAGGGGGCTGCTCAGGCACCAGAATCATGCACATCCTTTGGTCTGCACCACTGTCAGGATCTTCTCGTTTGCTGCTAGTGGAGATGTTTAGGGGATGCAATAGGACTCTCACAAGATCTTGCACGAGAAGACAAAAAGATAAAATACACGTGAAGACATCCGGCAAAAGGTAAATGCTGAGGTGTGCTGAGGAGCTGTTTGATGCACTGCTGAGGGCTGTGAGATGGAGGCTGTAACGCAGACACATGTCCTGTGCTTGAAGAATCAAGGTGATTAAAATACTGCTTCTCTCTAAATCCACATACCACTTGTACCGCTTTCAGTTCCTCTTTCCTCCCTGCCCTCAGGGACTGAAATCGTAAAAACAATCACCTCATTTTTAAATGTAATAGAAAAAACCAGGGAAACTAATTCCAGCCTTGGGCAGCCCAGACAGCAGTAATCTGCTGTCATCCTCAACCAACTGGATATAGATGAGACTGCAGCCAGACTGCAGCTTTTTATCAGCCACACACCCGCTGAAGGACCGGAGTGTGGGGCTCTCTCTGTTCTTTTCACTGTGTGCCTAGCAACGCTTCAGTGGGAACATGGTAATACATTAAAAGACCTAAAGATGAATTAGAGCCTGCAGAGCAGCACAGCCCGTGGAGCAGAGGTGCTGCAGATGGCTACAGGAGCGCAGATTGCAGCGCACAACATGTGCTACGCGGATGTTGCAGCCACTGCCCCGCTAGGCTTGGATGTGTGGGCTATGGCTGACAGAAAATGACGCTCAAATACCTCCTTTCACCTGCTTCTTCCTAGCAATTAACACAAGCAGCTTTGGGGTGTGTGGCAGCAGGGGACAGGGGCCCAGGTTGTGGCATTTAACCATGCTTTTCTTAGGGGGCCAGTTGACAAAAACAAAGGAAAATTATTTTTCCCCCACACTTCTAGAGGGCACAAAACTTTCCTTGAGAGAATTCCTCGTGTTAAGCTGAAACAGGGTGGATATTATTCAAAGTAATCTACTGGTATATAATTCTAACTTCAGACATTTACAGTGTTTCTTTTACTCTGTTCTCAAGCTGAACACATGATGTGTTTGGCACAGCAAACTAAGAGACGTTCTCTGGACAGTGCCAGCAGGATTTTGACTGTGGCTGGAAATCACACAGACACATGGATGAACACAGGAGAGAGCCTCCAAAAATACATTCTCTTCACAGAACAAACTCTCTCCAATGAGATTAAATTATATTCCAGTTTATCTGATAGTAAAAAGGATCATATCCAAGAAAAGAGCCACAGCTCCCATGTAGAGTGCACAGACAGTCCATGCTCAGCCCAGTCAGAAGCCTGGTGAAATTTAAATGAACTCTTGGGGATCAGGGCAGTTTTCTCATAGACATACAGCAAAGAAGAAACCACATGTATGCCTGCCCATGAAACTGTTTTGTGCTGTGAAGTTACCCATTTCTGAGTTCATTGTTTCCTACTTTTCCTGAAATTTTGCATGAAACAAACATTCCTCTTTACATTTTGTTTGTACATAGCAAGAATGGTTTTAAGTTTGTTCTGCTTTTCCCTTTCCTGTGTAATGTGGGACTGAAAAAATATCATGCCATGAAATTATAAGAATAAAAATATTGAAAAGTCTTAATTTTCCCCACCATTTCCCCAAAGAAATCACTGAGAGATCAAAAATTGTCCCCCAGTTTCGAACAAAAGTACTGCGACATTTTCAAAACATTTTGATGTTTCTCTGCTGGGTCACATTCCCTTGTTTTTCAGCCTATATGTAATGAAGAGAAGTATTAAATTCAATGATAGTAAATGTCTGCCCAGAGGACACACGGTGGTGTCTCAGAGGGGCCCATGACCCCAGGCCAGGGTCTGACAGCAGAACTGCTCAGCACGGTTCCCTGTAGGACACGAGCAAAGCCCGCAGGTGTGTTTATCACCCACACTCCTGAGGATGTACATGTCACTTGTCTCTTGCACATTTCCCCTGAGTACAAATAAAGCAGTTACCCTCCGGCCTTAGCCAGGCCTTTCTCTCTCCCAGCAAAGGGAGTTTGTTCACCGATTTTGGAGGCAACAGGAGCAGATCCACCAAACTCACGTGAACCACAAGATCAGTCCCACTGGGGTGATGACTGCCTGAGATCTGCATTAGAATAAAAGAGAAACAATGCTTTTGGGGTTTCTCTGTTGTTTGTTGTATTTGGGGCTTTGGGTTTTTTTTTAGTTTTAGCACGTGCCAGAGCCTGAAGCCAACGATGACATTTATTTATCTGTGTCTTTGTGATGGAAAGGTTCCTAAAGGTCTTGTTTTCATTTTTTGAGAAAAGAGAGAGAAGGGAAACAACTTCACGCTTGAGATGGTTTTTAGTATTTCAGCTTTTAACTATGAGAATGACTTCAAGGCCAAACTGAGACACCTAAAATACAGGGTTTCTAAAGAAGATGCTGACAGCCTATAAACTATAAAAGTTAAGGAGAACCCCGCAATAGTAAAAATAATATCTTTCATTTATACACAGTGATTCTTCTCCCAAAACGTCTTAAACTGTAAGTCAAACAATCTCATCTGTGGCAGTAAAAAGGACTAAAATAACAAGTATTGTAAACTTCTGGATTGGAGAAAGGTTCCATCCCAGTTCAGTTGTTTCTCAGGACTTTGAGAAAAATTGAGTTAAACTAATCAGACCAATTTATGCCGCTCACCTGGTCACTAAAGCCTTTCCTGAGAATTGTTCTGAGTGTCAAGAATGGCAGAGGGCTCGGGGTAGCATCAGATGTCCAGAGATTCACAGGGTGAAGGGAAGGGATTTCCCAGGGGGTTTCCAGATCTGGGCAGCCCCAGAGCCCAGGGCTGGGAATGCCGCGGCTCTGGAGGGTGGGATCCCCTCCAGAGGGCTCAGGGGGGACCAGGCACTGCTGTAGAAACTCCCAGGCTCTTTATCTGGGCAAGGAATGGAGGGGAAAGAGAAAAAGAAGATCAATTTCTCCAGCAGAAACTAGGAGTAGAGTGGCTTTTCCAGTTTCAGTCTCTTTCAGACGTTGACTTTAACAGAGAATAAATTTTCCCCTGAAGTTTATCCAAGAGACCAAAGTTACAATAAATAATAATAAAGTAGAACATGTGTGAATCCTACATGAATCACAGAAACTAAGCACACAGGCACCCGAGCAAAACTGAGGCTGCTTCTTTGATGTATGCTATTTCCCTGACGTTACATGGTGCACAAGAGCTCTAGCTAAGAACATGAAATCATTATGAAAACAATTTTAGATACAACTTGGTGATTTATTTTGTGTAACGGTTTCTTCCCCAAAGATCCTACTAGCAAGCTGAATAATAAATGTCTGATTCAAATTTATGATGAGAAATGGACACAGACCAAATAGTAAAATATTTGTGGCGTATGGGAACCAGCAACTCTGTGAGCTGCCCGAGTTGTTTGCAGTTATCTTCACCTGCTCTTACGGCAAAAATAATCTTGATACATAAAGAGGCAGCTCCTGGACGTTGTGGGAGCTTGGCCATTAGTGGGGCCAGAATGTGGCTTGCTCAGATCTTATTTGGAAGGTGGGGATGGGAAGTTGTTTGGGTTTTTAAATGTCTATTGGAAGACTTCTCAGAAACAACAACATAAATTATCTGCCAATTAATTCCAACCAGCGATGCAGCAATATATCCAAAGATCTCTGTGCCAAGTCTGTGTGTCAAGTGCCAACCTGCCAAGCACTGAGCACGCACAGAGTTTCAGCTCTGAAGAGACAAACAGCCAAAGAGAACCGAATGGATAAGAACAAAAAAAAAGCTGGAAGATCGTTGTGTCCATTACACAGATGGGCAAACTGAATTATTATTGACTATCTCCCTTCTTGAGATAATTAATCATTCTTCTTTTTATTTCATCCAAGTGACCCAACTACATTTAAACAGCTTGCCCCAAGTTACAGAAGTAGATTATGCCAGATCCAGAAACTGGGTTTAGATCTCAAAGGCTTGGTCTGTGTAAAATTATCTTTTCACTTTCCTTTTGTCATCACAAACACTCAGTTCACAAACATAGTGATCAAGGGAACCACAAAAGCCGTAACTGAGGGACCATATTTAAGGCAGTAAAAGCATGGGGTAAATATATGAAAATAAGCTTCTTATGCAAATAGATTCATCTTAATGTTCACCCTTACAGAAAGCAGATTTACATATTCAGGAGTGCTATTATGAACGAAAGCAATTTATATTTAAATTCAGCAACACCCTGAAAAACTGCAGGTAAAATGAGTGAAAACGGGAGAATACTGACAGAGGAACATCCACACTTTTGTTTCAGAGAGTTAGAACAAAAGCAAAGAGCTTGTGAGGAGTTCTGTGCTTAGCTGGAAAGAGATGAAGCACCTGAATTGCCCCCAGAGCACCAGAACTTGCAGGTTTTGTATCACAGGCAGGTCCCTGAGAGCTGCTTGGGATAAAGACAGATCTTCTGATGGCTCAGCTTGGTCCTATTTAAAATTGGCATATCACATGAAAGGGAAAAACATGAAGAGTGGTGGACTGGCAGAAAGATGAACTCTACCAAAACCAGATCATTTCCAGTCTTTTTTCTTATTTTAGCTTTAGAAAGCTCAGAAAACTGGGACACTCCTCCAAAACTGCATGTTTTACTGAGAGCATATCTGACACTTGGCACACAAACTGCATCTTTTTCAGGTTCCTGGGAGTGACAGTTCAGGAGATTCACCCTAAAGCCTGGTCAGCCACGAACCAGAAATGCCACATGAAAAGCTCTTTCCACAGCATTTAAATCCAGTTCAAACACAAATCCAGCAGTGCAGAGTCTTACACTGCATTGTTAACATCTCCTTTTGAATTTCATGAGAATGTAGGAACTGTTTAGTTCAGAGCCTGAGCAAAGGTTTACATAGTTTCCATTTTTATTAATTTAGTTCTAATTTCCTATGCTCTTACAGTCAGTTCTTCAGGACTGAAGAAATTGCCTCATTCCACAAAACCTTCAGGGTTTTCTGGAAGAAATGGCTTTAAACTTTACCCTTACAATTTAACTTGCTGGCCAAATCTTTTGCTTGCTTTAGATTTTTTTCTACATATATTTTTCTCTACCTCTCCCAGCTTTCTATAAAACAGCCATTTGTCTGTCAGCTTTTTTTCTGCTCTCAGTTCTGATCATACAATATGATTTTCTCAAATGAAATACTTTGATTTAAACAGACACCTATTGAAGAGAGGTCTTGTACAGCATTAAGATTACACAAAATTCAGGATTAAACAGAAATAGAAAGGTCAGAAAAAAAAAAAAAAAAAGAAAGAAAGAAAGAAAAAAATTGTATTTACAGGACTAAAAATGAACCAATTATTGTAAAGGCACCAATGACCCTTACCTGGTCATTTTTATATGTGCAAGGCCAGGCTCAAATGCTGCCAGACAGGAGCAGAATTGCACAGTGCTCACTGCTCACACAGCTACACAAAGTGCAAGGCAACAGAAAATCAGGACCATGTTCTCAGCTCTGTGTAAGAAAGCCAAACTCTTTGAATGCAGCATATTTTAGAGCAGTCTGCACTCTCTGAGAAGCCTGACCCCAGGGCAATTCACCTTGCACAAAGCTGCAGGCCCTTCTGGCTGGAGGGTTTTGCCCGGGTGCTCTATCAATTACCTGTCATCAGAACAGGAAAAACAGGATGTGGATAAGGGAATCTTTCACTGCCAGACAGCGAAGAAGGGAGTCTCATGGGGACACTTTGGGCAATTTACTTGTGGCCAGGTTTCTGGATACAATAATTCCGTATAGTTTGAAGACAAGACAAATTTCATTGTAAAAAGGCCACAGAGACTGTGATTCATTTACACATATCCAGTTCCAGCTCCCACCAGTATAAGCCTAAAGCTACAAGCCAAATCCTGGGGGGTTTGTCAGAAGCTGTTTCACATTAGCCAAATGACATCTCATGTTTAATTATTTTTTTTAAATGCAGAATGTGAAATGAACATCTCTTATTTTCTATTAAAAACAAAAGCAGCTCCTTTTTTTCAATCAATCTAGATCGTTCAGTCTACTTGAAAAGGCAAAATACAGCTTGATTGTAGGGCAATTATTCTGGTGGAGATCACTTGAATGACTGTACTGTATTCTTTGACAGGCAGTGCCTGTTATTTGAACACTAATGTTATTTAATTAAAAGATGAAAAATATCTCGGGTACTTCAGACGAAAAACTCATTGCCATGAGCGTTGCTCTACGTATATTCTGTTGTGCTTTCCTGGAATGGGTCTTTCAGCCTTTCAGGTCTGTTTTTAATCTAAGGAAAGGTAATACAGAACTCATTACCAAGAGCTCATTATGAAGCCTGTGAACGATGCTCTGGGTTATTATAACCTGATTAGTGGAATAATCTATTTAATCCAGCTCCATGACAGTTCCATACAGATTATTTTGAATACTTCAGCTGGTTGTGCTAAACCCACTGAAAAGTTCTTCCAATTGCAATGACTAGTGTTAACTCAAAATGAAAATGTTTACTGTGTTAAAAATAACCCTTTCAGCATTTAGAAAAAAAAAAATCCCTTTATTTATATTTATATTCTCATTCTTCACATTTTGAGTCACGTCTCAAGATCAATTAAAGAAGGCCTTACTGTGGTGCCCGTGATATAAATCCTTGGAGTTTATGCCAATACTTTTATTTGTCATATTTTATTGGAACTGACTTTTTTTTGGACTCTGCTCACACCATGACTTATGAGTTTAATTTGGTTTCACTTGTTTTGCTGTTTAGAATAAATTAAGACCAGCGTGTGGGGGGTTCATTGTCCCTCATGATCCTTATTTACTGATATTGTGCAATGTGAATTCAGCATTTTAGTTGCTGTTCAATTATGCCACCTCGCTAGGAAAGACCTTACCTTACCCAGTGTCCTGATCTTGCTGGGACAGGGTTAATTTTTTCCTAGTAGCTGGACCAGGGCTGTGGTTTGGATTCAGGATAAGAATAAAACTGATAACACACTAATGTTTTAGGTGTTGCTAAGTGGTGTTTATGTGAGTCAAGGACTTTTCAGCTCCTCACACCCCCCCCAGCTGGGTGCACGAGGAGCTGGGAGGGGATCCACTTATGGGGAATGAGGAGCTGGAGCAAGAAGACTGAGATTAAACCAGCAGCTGTGCCTGAGATGAGATGGTTGCACAAGTTCAATCTTGGGAGGGGTCATTTATGTTCTTAACACAAGAAAAACAGGGCAAGCTGAGGCTTAGAGGGTCTTGGAAGGTCTTAAAGAAAAAACAGTAACAATATCCAATAGATCACAGAATCATTGAGATTGGAAAAGACCTCCAAGATCATCAAACAGATTTAAGTCACAAAATACCACAGTTCAGGAAAAAAAGGTTACTTTGCTCTGATATTGCTGAGAGCAGAAGTCCTTCCCCTCCTGGTGGTTCTCTGGGGGCACAAACTGCCCAGCAGAGGCCCGGGCAGGAAGGGGCCGTGGGGGTGGACACTGCAGCTGCCTCCAGAGAGCTTCTGGGAATCTGTGCCGGAGCCCTCACCTGAGCACAGCCCGCCCCATCACCGCTTTGGAACCAAGATTCATCCACCTCTGGTATTCCAAATGCCTCTGAAGCCAAATCCAGTCTCGACCACAAGGTACTGTATTATACTATGTTATATGAAATAAAAAGAGAATAAGGTGACACAGAATCTTTACGCTGTTACAGTTAATTCCTGATCTAATCCCCCGCCTGACAAACTGCACGGGCTTTGCCTGACTGAAGCCCAGAAAACTTGTCCTGCATAAGCTTTTATGCAAAAGCCAATGATGTCCAACCGAGTTCTCGCATCAGTGAGAGCCCTGTCCCCATGGACAGAGCCACTGCCCCAGAAACGAAGACACACTCCGAGCACGTGCATTTGAGATAGAGAGAGAAGAAAGCCTTGCCTAATCTGAAATGCTGAAAGCAGAAAAGTCTTTTATTTATTCTTGATTCCCACCATCTTCACTGATTCTTGGGGCGCTGTTTGGGTTCTTCTCTGAGGTCAGAACATTTCAGAATCACATTGTGTAGAGTTTTCAAGGCACTCTAACTCAGGCCGCTGCCTTTTCTCACTGATCGCGCTCAGTGGAGCCAGGAGCCAGCACAACAGCAAAGCACACACTCAGTTCTCTTGTGGAACACTTCACAGAGAAAAGAAGCTCTTGTGGGGCATGCAACACTTCACCCCAGATAAAACCCCTCCTAGCAACAAAAAAATTGCAAAACGCCCTCAAAACTGGAATATTGTAAGTATACATTAAATGCTTTTGTTGTGTTAAGTCTGAAATAGCTCACCAAAAATCCAGATGTGGAGACAGGAGCCACTGAAAGAGCTGATGATCCTTGGAGAACTCAGGGATTATAACACAGAAAGGCAGAAAACTTGCTTGACAAGCACAGGTACGTTATAATTATACAACTGCCAGTGCACAAGCTGTTCTGAAGTCTTGGGAGAAGAGAAGAGGCATAAAAGAGAAGGATAATTTAAAAAGTGCATTCAGTTCTTTCTTTTTTTTGTGGATAAATAAGGCTGATGATCATCCAGACAGAGAGAACATCACCTCAATTAAATGCACAACTATTAACAAATAAAACTGTTTGGAGATAGCAGTGACATCTGGTGCTCTGTTAACAACCCCCAGGTCAGACACTCAGTCCTCCTAGACAGGAATTAACTCCTCAAAGAGGTACCTGAACTAAAGTTAAAAGCTCTGAACGATTGCCTGTAAAATAACAGTTGGCATGACAAATTTCTGTTGAAGCAAACATTGACGACAACAAGAAAATTCTGTTTTAAAATAACACCATATTATGCCACTGAAGCAAAGTCGGGTATTGATTGAGGCTTTCATAAGAGGAAACACAAAGCAATTCTGCTGGAGGAATAGCAGGGCACCTCAGGGGCAGATGAGGCAGACAGAAAAGGTTGTTGGGCCCCAGCATATTCTCAGTAGCTGTACTCTGTTCTTTTAAATCGTGTTTCAAAGCAGTTTATGAATCCATCTCCAATATGCTACAAAGGATCAGACAAAACCAACCTTAGGATAATACTTTAAAAGAAATTGAATTTATCTCTAGGAAGTAACAGGTCCAGTATAACTTTTACACAAGACTTCTTACCAGCTCTTCATTTCTAAAATAGCCTTCTAAAGGTGCGCTCACACACCTTTACCTGATCCCGTGGGTCACTTTCTACAACAGCCTGCTGCTCTCTACACCTTACAGAGCCATTAATTTATTCCCTTCTTTCCATCTGCCTGGTTTATCCCATCTTCCAGCTCTTTCCATAAAGTCCTGCATTATTTTACTCCTCAAATAACCACTTCATCTTCACCCTTTTCTTTATTCATTTGGTAAACAGCAAAGTTTAAACTTTCATGTTGGTGCCTTAGAACACCTTAGACCTGCTTGGCAGCTGTGGGAGGACATTAAATATCCTGTTTGCCTCTGAAGGAAGGAGAACAAGCACGTTTCAGCCTGTTTGAGAGGGTGCAGGAGGGTGAATGCATTCAAAGCTGCTGACACCTGCAAACTCCAGATAGAAATATGGGCACTGATCAGTACAAATACACTCAGCTGCTGGCCTCCACATATATTTCTCTTTATTATGTAGCTTTCCACAGAGTTTTGGCCTTGTAGAGTTCCTGCACCTCACTGGGTCTTATTTTGCATTCTATTATTCCTTCAGTCCTATCCATCTTGTAATTTTATACAGATGGCATTGAACAGGTTGATCCATCTCACAGTTTATCAACCCGGTGCTTACCTAACAGCAGGGATTGGTTATAACACCCCATTTCTGCTAAATTATCTGGCTCGCTTAGATAGTGCCCAACATTTCTCCCACACGGAGGTGCCTGTTTGTCCCCGTGTGTGACTCCTGCTACGTCTGCCAAGGACTGCAAGACAACAAATACTCAGCTCGTTTGCTTTGCGTTCCAAGCGTGGGATCTCCTCCTCAGCAGGAAGTGCGGTGTCAAACGCGTGTCAGGCAGAGGGCGGCTGGCATTGCTCTGAGCACGCATTCAGCGGGATGAACAACTCAGACTGCAGGGTTGGTGTGTCCTGGGCAGAGTTAGGAACAGAGCCCCAGTGTTCATCTCCTCACTATTTACCCACGCAGACAGTGTTTCTGTGTTCTGCCTTCTAGTCCCAGAATCGAGTTATGTTATACATTTGCCATAGCTGATACAGGAGAGAGCCTGGCATGCAGCACAGAAATTGAACTTGGATTTCACAGAGAGAGCAGCAAGAAAGAGAATGCAAATCCACTGATTCTGCCTTTTCAAACTTATGTACCAAACTTCATGGGCATGTTGTCTCAGGTGAACAAAAACCTTATGAAAACACTGTGCTAAACTCTTCCAGCACAGCTCTCCGTTAAATCCATTGTAATTCCCAGAAAACAGAAGGAAAAAACAGATCCAAAATGTCAGAGACAAAGAATACACAAAAATAACTTAAAAATACGCGGATTAAACTTCATCTTATTGAGTGGGATATCACAGTACAAACCACACCCTGAAAACTCTGCTCTTTAGGGAAGTTTGTCAGCATTTGGTCTCCAAAGGCAACAAGCACTGTCTGGTTGCTGCTCATGGAACAAGAAACAGAAAACCTGAAACAGCTCCTGAAGACCAGTAGAAGGTGGCTCAGGCACTGAGAGCGGTGAAGCAAAGAGCTGAGGAGTCTGGTTATAGAGATCAAAATGGAAAACAAGGCAGGGAGTTGTAGTAATATATTCTAAATTGTAAAAAAAATCCATTTTCTTCTTCAATACAATGTCCCTACATGTATGTAATAAAACCCTGAGTGTTGTTTCATTCTTGAAACACAACACTGAATTATCAAGGGGCCTTTTTTCCCAGATGTTTTACTCCAGTCTGACTGCATTTCCAATACACCATTGAAGAATCTGACTCTGGCCACAATGGGTGGTCCGAGAAACTTGTAAAAAAGGCAGAATTATGTCACAGTGAAAAGTGCTTTGTTTTACAGACTCACCCCGAGCAACCTCTGTTTCTTAGCAGAACTAACTGGAAATACCTAATTCTCATGCAACCCCTCCACTGCTGAAGTCCATTTAAGCTCATGCCAACAGGAGACAAAAAAACTTTTACTAACCTGCCTCAGGCCATGATGGATTTGGGAAAATACGTATTCACATTAAGATTACAATTTGTCCATGTGAAGCACAATCATCAGCGGGCAGAAAACAATGTCTGAACTGATCTTTTCTCCCAGCTGGGCAAATACTCCCATTTTTAGAGCAGCTGAAAGAAGAGCTGGAGCTGTCCTTGTGTCCTACTGCACTGTAGCTCCAGTGGCCAGTGTCACACTTGCCCAGTGGCACCGGAGGTGGTGCCTGGCTCCCCCCAGCTGGAGGGAGCGCAGCCCCTCAGGCAGGGCTGACTCACAGCCCTGTTTACGCCTCCTGCTCCAAGAAGCGTTTTGACAACATGCACTGAATGCTGCCACAGAGACAGAACATTCCTGGAAGGGAGTTTCTCTCTTTCTTATGCAACTGATATAACTCTAAAGGTATTTTTCTGGTTTAGCATCTGCATTTCTTTTTTTCCTAAGACAGACTTTACAAATCTCTGGTTGCTTCACAAGCAACAGCTGTCAGGTTTGATGAGAAGAGGCTCTGCATTTTACGGAACACAGCTACGCAACAAAGATCTTCAGCCAATATTTTGGCCACACACAACCAGAGAAACTCTTCCTCTACCTTACACAAGAATTTAGAAGATTAAGATCCATTGGTTCACACTGAAATGGCCTTTACATGTTTGTCATATAGTTGGGCTGAAAATACCCCCTGACCCACATGCAAATTTTCAGCCCAATTTCCACCTCTTCTATCCACGTATGTTAAATACAGTACTCCAATCACCAGGAAATCTGACATGTTTAAGTGTATTCCTAGATTATTCCTTTTGGGGTAATCACTAGTTTTAAAATTGCATCTCATTCCTGCTCATACTTTATTTAGGCAAGGCACTTATTTCTGAAGATCTGGTTTTAATTCACATTTGACTGCCACTGCACAATGGCCTTCCATGATGAACGTGTTTGATAAAATTAACAGCCTTACAATGTGCTGTTCCCTGAGATTAGTTGGGCTCTCTACCATCTCTAGAAAAATACATTATTTTTTTTTTAACTTACATTTGTCTAAAAGAAATTTAATGCCAGTAGTACTGGAATATGAAGACTTAATAATAAATCAGATTTTTGTCTGCTTTGTCAAGTTTTCCATTGCTAAGAGATTCCAACATAATGGCTGGTAAATCTTGTGTCTATGAATGAAAATAAAGGCGGTCTAGACCCACACTCTTCTATTTATTTCTGCCCTTAACTTGAACTAAGTAATCTTTCTCACTGGTGTCTGATAGTTGCTTTGTTATGTCGATATTTTATCTGAAAAAAAATCCAAAAAGTGAGCACCTTAGATCTTCCTCCTATGAAGAATTACATGCGTGTGTCTTTAAAGAGATGATTCTAAAGTGATGCTATTTCTATTTCAAATTAAACATCATGTATATCTTACTTATGCACAATTTTTAGAAGATAAAGGTTGCTTGAGGTTTAATTAAAGCTAAAGCATAGTATATTACAAGATTTTTCCTAGGGACATTCTGCTGTTTCAAGTATCATTAACAGGGAGGAGATGTTACTCTGCTAAGGGATCTGTGTAATCTGTAATTACATTAACTGGGAGGAATCGACGCGTGCAGTAAGAGAACAGGAGCACCACCTGCATTACTGCAGTATTGATCTACCCAAATGTCCCTGCAAAAGTCCTTTCTTGACTCCACAGTCTTTTACATATTTTATAGCTAGACAGCAATTCTCTTTCACGGATCTGCTTCCCATGAGTTTCAAAAACTATATCCACAACAGCTCAAATCAAATCCTCTGAAGTCAATCACAGACCACCACACCTTTGATCAAACATAACAGACTGAAGTTAGGTTTTGGACCTTGGAACCGAGATCATTACTCTTCAAGCTCCTAGTGATGTAGGAGGAATTAGATATAGGTGTCTGTAGCTCTTTCAGACCAATACTACTTCTCATTTTGCAATGTTTAATTGTAGGAATAAGAACACTTGTTATTGCAATAATAATAATGCAATTGTTTCTTTTTTAGGTGGAAAAGACAGGAAATCACTTAGCAGAATGTTAGGAAAAAAGCTCACAAATGCCTTAGAAATGTCATAAAATGAGAGCACAAGAGCAAACTTCAAAGGAGTGACTGTGGAATCTTAAGGAATCTTAAAGCTCCTGTGCCTCTATTACCTTCCTGCAAGAAACCTGAAGTTTTCACCAATACCTTTTACTCTGCTACAGTAGGAAACAAAAAGGATTTCAAAAGAAACCTTGTGTTCATGAAGCAAACAGAAAGCTCAGCTGTGCCCTCATACTTTCTCGAGCGTCATTATTACTCCTTGGCCCATCCAGAATTGGCACTGCTAAGCAGATGTGATATTTGAGCTGTGTTTTGTTATTTTAACACACGTTTCCAGTGATAACATTTTTAGGAGAAAAATCACCTTCATTGCCTGGTGTTCTCCATCAAGTGCATTCCTGCCTCAGCCTGGCCTGGCAGCACCAGGCACAGCCATGCTGGAAGGCGCTGCCTCATTGCTCACATTTTATTGAAGTCTGGAGTTTCTGTAGCTGGCATGAGCAGGACAGAGTGAACCCTGGAAAATACTTACACAGATTGTACCAAAGGAATGTAGGGCAAGGATTAAATTATAAACCAAAGTGACTTTAAATGAAATAACACAGCAGGTTCTGACGGCTGTTTGATACGGTCATTTAGGACCTGGCTTTCAAGGTATGGCAGAGGAATAGGAGGCAGATGTGAGAAAGGGGAAAGAGATTCCTGGCTTGCCTGAAGGCTTGTAACGATATCCCAGGTGGGGTCTGCATTCCTCCCCCTTCCAGCTCTCCAAGCTACTTCTCCTTGACTTGGAGCCTAGAAAATCTGGTCACCTTAACACATTGTTGGCAGCGTACCAGTGTCCAAGTCCACACTGACATCTGAAAGTGATCATTTTGCTGCCCGCACTGCAGGAATGCTTCCCCACAGGAATAAGGAATTTTATGAGTGTTATAAAAAGTTACTGGCACTACAACGTATGATCAGTGTGGTATAAATTACTGATGTGCTGTCAGCTAGGGGCCAGCTCGGACAGCAGCCAGAGCCATCTCCCTGCTCTGACAGAGCTCCATGAGCTCCCTTCACAGCCTCCATCCTCGCCCAGCGGGCTCCTCTCAGCAGGGACAGGCTCAAAGCAGAAGGCAGAGAGGGGCAGAGCACAAAGCTGTTGCATCACATCCTGATCACAGCACAGCTGCAGGGGCAGACAATGTTTTGATCACAGTTGTCCTTCTGCTAGGAAGATTTGCAAAAAAAGTGTAACACTGATTTTCATCAATAGAGAACAGAGCTGCAGCTTTGCCATACTCTCAAATTAAATGGAGTATACTAGAATACACTTATCTATATTTAGTTCTTAAAATACAAGGTACTTAGGCTGTCATCAGACCATGTGCTTAAGCTGCACAATTTTTTTCCATGTGCTCTGAAATTTACCTTTATTTTTAGCCTATGTTTTCTTGCAGAACATTGGCAGACATTCTGTCACGGGAGATATTGTGTACAAAATGCAAAATATTGCTCTCTCTACTGTCCTTCAGGCTCCTGAGCTGAACGTGGTTGAGCCACATCCCAAGGCAGCTGATGCAGCCCAGCAGCAGCAGCACGGGGAGGTGGCACAGGGATGATCCCTCCCTGCACTTGACCCGACCCAAACGGCACCTGCACCGAGCCAGCCCTGCCCAGAGCAAAGGGGAGGGTTCCCTGCTGAGAGCGCAGCCTCAGCCTGGTTCCTACCTGGTCCTTTTCACCGGGGAAAAAGCAGCACCCAAGCCCTGATCCCCTCACCAGGAGCTGTGTAACTGAAGTGGCACCGAGCTCTGGGTGCTCTAGCTCGGCACAAACTGCAGCTGGGTGACATCTTCATCTCCTGCTCGGAAACCCAGTGCTCTGAGACAGTGTCCTGTACAGAACAGTGTCAGGCAAACGAGAGAGGCTGGAGCTCAGACCGAAACAATTCATTTTTCATGCAGGGCTTGTCATCATTTCCCATTAGCTTGGAAGCTCCAGCCTTGTCAGTGATCCATCAGTGGTTCCAGGACACATTTTTATTTTCAGGGCTCTATAGCTCTCGGCTGAAATGTCACATTTGTGGTATCATCAAAACATATAAAATCTGGTTCAGTCATGCAAGAAGGAATATAAGAAAAAAACAAAGGACTTTGATAGTAACATTCCCTTTTACTTTTTTTCTCTATCTTTCTAAATGCATTCCTTAGGCTTAAAAAACTGCACACTACAGAAAATCCAAAACAGGGCAAGTTTTCCTCAGCAACTAATCCAAGCTTCTGTCATTACAAGTATAAATCTCCATATCTCATCTGTGCAGTCTTTACACCAGGCACGAATAGCACCTCTGGTTCCTTAATGTATCCCAACTGCTCCCCCCACAATAATGTTCACAGCAGGGAACTTCCCTTGGAGTGCTGATCTGTGTGGCTGCAGCCAAGTAGGACAAGTAGGGAGGGTTTTAGCTGAGCAAATCCAGAGGTTTATTGCTCCAGGTTCCCTTATCAATCAAGACAAATAGGAAAAATTCAGCCCAAATGTTTTAAATAAATACTTTGGCATGAGATGGTGTCCTGGGAGAGCTGGTGTCTCTTCGTGACTGCACAGGCAGCCTTGACTGCTGAGCAAACACGGAGATGTCAGCCACAGGGGATGTTAAAATACAAGTTTCACTCAAATACACCCTGACCTGGGGGTTCAAATGTAACCAGGGTGAAGCTTCGTTCAAACAGAGGATGACCCAAACACCCAGACCTGGCCCCACACAGTTTCTGAATTGCCATAGGAACCCACTGGAGCCGCAGTGAGTGAAACTCCACGTCCCTCTCATTGGACTGTTCCTCCTATCTCCTGACCCTTGAAAGGTCCGGTAAGAATTTTGCCTGCTCTTCACTGAGAGCAAAGGGCAGCAAATACACCTCCAACATTCTGGCTTAGTATTCTCCAGCTCAGAAGCCAATCAACTCCTTGCCAGCATTGATACACACCGCAAAGTTAGAGCAAAAAGATGTGACCTGAAAGTAAAACTCCTCCAGGAATCAAAAGAAAATACAAGGAGAAAGACACAGAAGCTTAGATATCAAGTAATAAGATTATGTTCCACAAGACTTGCACACCAGCAAATATCAGGATGAAATGTGTGCAGCAGGAAAGTGTAAGTGAAAAGAATCTCTTTGAGGAGCAGCGTTGGAGCAGAGCCCTTGTGTTGATTAATTGCCTTTAAATATTTGATCACTATATTTAATCCAGTAAATCTCCAAGTGTTTTGTCATATCTTTAGTGAAGACAGAGTCAGGCAATTATGTATAAAACATTAAAAAAAAGTAGATACCTAGAAAAAAAAAGGTCACAGCTTCCTTTTTGGAATCTGCCTTCCAGGAACAGTCTTCTGTAACCACTTAAAATTTGCTGCTCTGCTAAATATTCTTGCCAATACATTTGTTTTCTGCTGGCTAGTTCATAGTTGCAGGAAGCAAACTCAAAATCTTTTTTTTTTCTGAAGTGGAAGAATATTTATGGCACTTTTTTTTTTAGATAATATTTACTAAGTTCTGACTTTCCCCAAGAGAAAGCCAGAGAATGAGCTCAAATATGTAAATCTAGTTCTGGAATATACAAAATACTCAAATCAAGGGAAGTAAGAAGCTAATCAACAGTCTGTGAACCACGAGGAATGAAAATCTACAATATAGAAATACACTACGTTCTGAAGTTGTGCTTTTGTTCCCTTGGGTACAGAATTTACCACAATAAAGCACTAAGTCTCTGCAAATTCTTTATAAATTTTTAATGGGAAATTTTTCTATCATTCCTCGGGTTTTATGTTCACAGGATGTATTTGGGTTTGATGTTTGCTTGGTAAACTGTGAAATACATGATTTAAAGTGACATCATGTACTTCAAGGCTGTTAGATAAGTGCAAGGTTACTTGTTTCTTAAAATAAATGATCAGCTTTAATAACACATTTTTAAGGAGCTTGTTCCCTCCACACTGCCTTCAGAGGGTTTTGTGGGACTTTTATACCGAACTATTTGCACTCGACATCCCTTTTCATCCCTCCCAACTGGCCACTCCCATGCTGCTTCTACATTTGTGTAAATTTTAGAGAAATGTACAAAAGAAATTGAGGCAGAAGGTTCCCTGTTGGTAAGACATCACCAGCAGGGCTGAAGGGCAGGACTGTCCCTGCCAGACGCAGACCTGCAGCTCTGCTGGCTGCAGGGCTCCGGGCAGGAGCTGCTGCTGCCACAGGGATGGAGGAGCCCCCACCTGTGCCGGTGCAGCCCTTCAGCACCCTCTGGCTGGGAATGCAGCCCTGTCCGGGCCTTGAGCACCTCAGTGAACCTCACTCAGCAAAGCTTTGAACCCGAGGATTCAAAGTTACCCTGGCCTCACCCCGAGCCGGGCTCTGAAGGGAAGGAGCTGCCAGCGCTCGCTCACTGTGCCAGAGCTCAGTCCCGCAGAGGATGCTGAACTCTGCCCGTCTGTCACAGCAGGAGCTGTTCCCCAGAGCCAGGCAGCGCTTGGCTGAAGCAGAAACGGGGTTTGCGCTGGATTTTCTTGTGCTGCTTTAGATTATTCCCTGGATGGTTTTCTTCCTTCACCCACGCCTCCTTTACCCCCGCTAACACTTTGTCTAACTCTTGGCAGATTTTCAATGTAAATATTTCTGCTCCTCAAAGGAATTTACATAAAGCCCAACTGCTCCGCCAAGGAGAAACATGTGGAGCTGTCACAGCTCCTTGGTGACAGTTTGGGAGGCCTCAACACTGCAGTCACAGGACCAAGAAAGGGAACGCTTCTACCTCCTCCCTCAATGTGCTCTATGTTCATCAAACTTCACTTTAACAGTTAAAGCGTCAAAGCTTTGATGTGCCACTCCGAAATAATGGCCCGAGGAGCGTTTTCACTGCAGTGCTCACCAGGTTTGCAGCCGTCACATTTTGGGAAGTTTTGGCCATTTTGCAAGCACAGTGGCTGTTCAATAACCTGGGAATGTCCTGTCAGTCCAAACTGGCACCCTTTTATTCACCCCTGTGAACTCTGCTGGCTGAATCCATATGAGAGCCTGGTCCCACTAAAGGCTGAGCCCATTTCTATGACGATGTTTCCTCCCCAGTTTGAGCAAGAACAAACAAAAGCATTTGACTAGAAAATAGATCACGTCAATACAAAGAGTTTCATGTATCAAAATCAAGGAAATCAGGACTTTAACACTGAAATAAATCTGGGGGAAAAGTTTCATATGAATCACAAAAGAACCATTACATAGAAGATGAAACTGAGAAATCAGAGGTTAGAAGAAAAATTCAGCACTGTTCTAGTTTTTAATTAGTTGGAGTGCAAATTAATAGCATTACATTGCAAAGCTGCCTTTCTTGATAAAGAAAAATCAATCCAGTTCTGAGGGCCTTCAAGTAATACTTCTAAAAGAATTATTGTATGTCTGCCATATGCAAAAATCAAGAAAACTTATTTTTAGGTAGAGGTGGAAAAAGCCACAATGACACAGACAAAAAAGCTTTCTCCCAAACCTGAAATTCCAAAACTTTTGAGGGTAGAGTTGTCATCCCTAATAACAGATGGGAATCAGTAAGATTTCATCAGCTATTCATCATCATCAATTACAAAATCACTCAGGAAGACTAAATTCCCTGGTGAGTCTGGTGCTTTCTCCAAACTTCTTGTGCTGGCTATTCAAGCAGTATTTGATGTCAATTATCACAGCAGACAGGAGCAAGGAATGAAGAATACAGACAGCAGTGGCTCCTGGAGTTCTTGCTATTGAAATTATTTAAAGCATCCTTAGGCAAATAAAGAGCCTACTGTAGAAATTGCTGACAAAGAGCAGCATAACTCACACACAGTTTAGCGTGAACCGATCCGAAGTGCCACAGGATATTTTTTCCCTTGTGGCTTTGTTAATTAGATATCTCCTTGAGCAATCAGTTCATACATTCCCTACCTGATGGCCACGCTAGGGAAGGGAAAAGCGGCTGCTGGGCGTGGGCGCCCTGTGAGGATGCGAGACCTTGGAGCTGTTTGTACCAAGCTCTAACACACATCACAGCAACCTCCCTGATGCAGAGAGACATTTGGTGCTTTACACAACCTCTCCCCTCCCTCCTCTTTACAGAGTGAGGGTCTTGAGGAGCTCCAAACCTTTGGTGATATCACCAGTTATGGCTCTGAAGAGAGATGGAGCCAAGCTGCACAGGACTAATTAATTTCACAGCTCTTTGGTCAGCATAAATGCAAAATAACAGAGCCAATCACTTACACCGGACTAAAAGCGCGTGACTGAACATTTTTCACCAACATCCAGGCATTGATTCCACCCTGAATCCTTACGTGGTCTGTCCCCACACATTGCAGCAGCCTAACCCCGTGAGTTCTCCCACAGTGCACCACACGTAAAATAAACGCAAGCGGTTCAGTTTTAGGATGGATCATTATATCTTCCTTCTACCAAAGCACTCAGGCTTAGTTAGTCCCAAATTATCTGGCACAGCACTCCAGCTCTTGCCTATTCTACAGCAACATGGTGTTTTACATTAGGTACATATAAATAAATAAATAGCAGACCTTAAGATGACTAAATTAGGATAAATACAGATACGACAATAAAAAACCATCCCTATTTACCAGTTAACCAGATTAGATTTGCTCTCACTAAACCTGAGAATTTATTTTAACCAATATTAAAAATATGTATCTATTTCTGATTTCTCTGAAATCAGCCCGTAGATTTTTAACTGCAAGTACCTGTGCCTCTGAGACATTAATTTCTACGCTTATCTCCATAAAGATTTCCAAACTCATCTCTATATAAAGCATATTCTATAGTCCCTTGCATTAGGTATATGTACGAAACAAGTTCAGATTTAACCTTAGGAGAACAAATAAAAGCAAAACACTAAAATCCAATGATCTGAGAAAAATAATTCTCAAAGAAAAAATACTTAGAAAATTAAAAACCTGGGGAAAGAAAGAAATTAAAAAGGGAAATGCATGAATTTTTTTTTTTTTTTAAAGAACAGGTTAATGTTCTGAATTAGAATTTTAAACATATCCAACTTTTTTTTTAATGGCAAGTTAATGAAATATATTTCTATTTAGTTTTATTCGCTCGTGGGGTTTGTCTGTTTATGATTTTCACATCTCCTATCTCTCCTTGCTTATCACTACCCAATGCCCAGCTCCAGCACAGCCCCCGGCACTGTCCTGGATTCACGTCCCAGAGCAGTCCCTGCAGGAGCTGCGGCTCCATCCCTGGCTGATTGTCAAAGCGCACCTGAGGACACCAGCCCTGCCTGCACCCGGGGAGCGCCGTCCCCTCCTCAGAGCGCGTCAGCCACCGGGGGAGCGCTCCAACAGCTCGAGGTGACGGAGATTTACGGCGGGGCTCCGCAGAGGAGGGAGGTATCCGGGGCTGGCTCGGGACTCACTGAGGCGGTTCCTCTTGGCCGGCCCTGTCCCGACAGGAATCTTGCTGCTGAGCCAGCTTGTGCTGCCTCTTAAACTGGGGAGGACTCTACTCTTTTTTTTTTTTTTTTTTAAAAAAAAAAAAGGGAAAATCCCTCCTCAGCAGCTGCACGTTTCCTGCTAGAACAACAGCTCCAAGTCTGTTCCTGGCTGTTAATGTCATTATCTACCAGAAGGAGTGGAGTTCAAGAGCCTGGGGGAACGGGTGCTGGGGAGGGGAGTGAAAACCCCAAATTTACCACCTTCTTCTATTTACTGGCTTCTCTAAAGTACGACTCCTCTGCCATTTCTGAGCTAAAATTAACGCTCCTCGTAAGCCAAGGTTTTATTTCTGTGGGTGGACTGGCTGCCAGCGGCGTTCTGGAGGGAGCTGTTCCTGCACCGCAGCCCGTTCTCGGCGCGGGGCTGCTCTGCCCCGGCACGGGGCTGCCGGGCACCGCCCGGGGCCTTTGGGTTTCCTTGGAGCAAGGAACCTCCATCCCCGGGCAAAGGCAAAGCACACCCGCACGCCACTGCGGAGCTTTGCCTGCCCATTGCTGGTTAAACGCAACAGCTCAGGAGCACAGTAAATAGGGTCCAATTCATTAAAAAAAAAAAGTGTGATTGTTTCTGTGCTAATGCTGCTAATCACCAGCAGCAGAGCAATAATCTTTGCCTCTCTTAGACTGCAAAACCGGTGTTTCTCCCTCAAACGTCCCCGTTTTCTGTCAGGGTTGTGAGTATTCTACTCTTAATGCGGATCTTGTTCTAGTTTTCCCACTCAGTGGTCCAAGGCAACACTCACAGCATTTTCCTGCAGAAATTGTGAATATCTAGTGGGGTAGGGGGTGGAGAGGAAATCAATTTACATTAAGTGGACTTGTAGAGTTTTCAAATCCTCCTCTTCCTAACTACAAATTCATTCCATTTGGAAACTGCCCACTATTCCTTTATCAACAGAACAGCAAAGTTGAAGACAACTTTTCAACCCTCATTACAATAAACTAAACTTTCTGAGTTCCACAAAACCATACTGAGCCCCCTCACACTCATCATTCGTGTCTCATGTGTCTGACACGCCAAGAGGCAACTTTCAAACATTCCTGGTCCGGTCCCTCCTGACTGAAAGCCAACGGGGGAGTTCCACATTCAAAAACGTCAATATCCTATGACACAAATACAGACAAATTAATATATTTCCTGTTACTACCCATATCCTGCTATTCCTCTTATAAAGAAATACTAATGACTTGTTTCATGACAAATGAGTGATAATACAGGCAAAGTATTGTATCTCCAAAGGTTTAGGCCTCTTTTGACATGGAAATTGCACCTTCTATGAATTACAGCTTATCACAAAGCAACACTGGTTCTTAGAGCAGGCTATCTTCAGTGTGCTTAAGGAAAATCTATATTTTTTGTTAGTTCACCTTTCTAGGCTGTTAGAATGGATTCCCATGAGAAAATAAGTTCTGGGATGTTTCTGTTAATAACATTAACAAAAGAAAACTTATGCTGTATTGTTAAGAGGTGATGTATTTCAACATAATGACTGCTGGGGTTTTAAAGCTGCCCAGAAGCAAGAAAATTAGCTGCAACTATCTTCATTTCTCATGTGAACTCAATGGATTTCCTGTATTCTTTATAGCGAGGATTTAACTTGTGTAACGAAGTGCCAAAATTTGCATGGATTTTTAAATCACAAGCTTTTTTTTTTTTTTTTTTCCTAATTGTGATACATGCTGCAAGAGTCACAGTTTTAATTCTATTTTACTCAAGTTCTTTCTGTCAAAGTCCATCCAGTAAAAATTATACCTTTGTTCTGCAGATGTGGGCAAGATTCATTGCTTTTCCTCAATCAATATATAAACTGGCCAACACTTAACTTGCCATAAAAATTAATTGGCTCCATACTGATTTGTCTCTCTCATGGTAACACTAATATTTGTGTACAAATGGGGATTGGTTCTTCCCTTATTTTATTTTCTTATCAGCAATGATGTTGAACAAACCCCGGGAAATTGCATGCCCAGGAAAAAGAGAAAAGAATGACGTTGGTGTGTGTTTTAAAGGCAAAAGTCCCAGTGCCTCATTGAAAGCTCAGTGAGAAAGAGACGAATTCAAGAACAATGTCCTTGAACTGCAGGAGGACTGGGAGCACTTTCCTGTGAGTGGGGCAGAGTTTAGAGAGGGGAAGTTCTGCCCGCACCTGCACTTCACCACCTCCAGGGAGTGCCGGGGCTGCTCTGACTGGAACGATGCTGCTCCCACAGCATCCCACAGCTCCTGGCTCTGGAGATCCAGGAAAGTCATGGAACAGAATGTGGGGTGGGATCGAGAGCAGAAGCTGATAAAGCCTCGCTGATGGAGCGGTCCAGAGAGGAGCACAGAGGAAGGGTCACAGTGGGGTTCTGATGGGAAGCATTCACTGCACAAAGCAGAAGAGCAGAGGCAGCTCCTCAAAAATGAGGAGAGGAGCAGCTGTTTAATGATTCACTGAAAGAATATGGTGGGAAGGATTAACACCTCACGGTCAGGCAGAAAACTCCCCAAGCACAGTGTTTGCTAAAATGAACCACGTGGAGCAAAGGACTGAGACGGAACAATGCTAAATTAGTCCTGACTTGGTAGTATCTCAGTAAAACATGCCTTTTTTTCCCAGAATCAAACAATTCTTTAAAGTGGCACTGCCCCAAACTATATTTGAGGGAAAACCAGCTGCATCAAGAATTCCCAATTTGCATATAATCTTCATGTGAGGACTCTCACAGAGGGTGCAAGAGCCAGGAGCTCATAACTCTCCAAAACTGCAGCTGCACATGTTCCCCTTCTGCAAACAGGAAAGAGAAAACAAAGCCCTAGGGAAAACTCGAAGTGGTTGAAACTGGTGTACAAAAAGTTTCCTTCTAGCTGTAAGGCAATTTTCTCTGCAGCGCCAGGAGTGAGGGATCCACAGAGCACTGGGCTCCGCTGCACCGCCCGGGCTGTGGCTGCTGCCCTCTCGCCTCATCACCTTATTCTTTGTGGCAGTTCTGTGCCCTCTCTGTACCAAACATGCCTGGATTTATACCCCGCTGCTGTTTCTATGGGCTGAAAGACAGCTGCCTGAAACACAAGGATTTACAGCTACTTTGTCCCCAAGAGTGTCAAAATGTAACTTCAGCATGGTCAAAAATCAAGCTTGATGCTACATAGTCTATGCTACGTAGCCACATGGGTTTTACAAAATATTGGAGCAGTTTGACACAATTTCTTCCTCTGTTGCCTCGCCTGAGTTTTTCCAGAGCACATTGTGATGCATTTCAGCCTTGACGTTCATCTCTTCTGAATTTCTACCCTGTGCTGTAATTTCTTGGATCACAGAAGTGAAATTTTAGTTCTCTAGTTGCTCCTGCTATGAAAAACATCTTGCTGGAAACAACTTTTTTCAGATAATCATTTTACAAAATGTACTCACTACAAAATGTCTGGACAGGTCAAGACTAAGCTGTTCCCAGCTCCAAACCACCATCAGTCTTCACATCCTCCCCCACACCCTGAAGGTGTTAGTGGATTTCTGTTATCTGTTTTGCTGGAGGCAGCAGTCCATCCCAGTTGGTGAGGAGCAGAGCATCACCACTTTTTAAATCTGCCAAGAGAAAAGTCTGTCTGTCCCTGAAATGTTCCTGAATAACAACTGACTATTGCAATGGTGTATTAACTTTTGTCTCTTAGACAAAGTGATCTCAGAAGAGTGGTGGTTAAAACACTGTAAGTAATAAAACACATCGCTATCCTATCCACAGCGAGTCTTCTCTTCATAAGAATAATTTAAACAAGTAATATTTTAATCCTGTCAAAAAATTGGGAAACTTATTCATCCTGAATCATGAGAAATTTCATTTTTAGTCAGAAAGCCGTTTTCCACTTGTGGAAGCTTGACCAGAAAATGTTGTGCCTGCTCTGTGGGTAGAGGGGAGGTCAGCCAGGAGTGCTGGTCCCATGGGAATCCAGTGTGAGCCTGGACATCAGGGCTGTCATTGCTGATGTCCTTGTCTTACTCCTCTCTGACAGAGGTGAGTCCAGCCTGATGTCCCTGGTCCTTGAACCCTGAATTAACAGTTTATTTATTTATTAACTCTGAGGTGACTTCTCAGCTCCATGGCCCCAGTTGAGCCTCCAGGTTCCCCAGGCTGGGCACCACCTCTGTCCCACGGTGCTCTCCACAAAAGGAAGCATTGACCCATCATTTATAGATATTCCCTGTTTTCTTCCCTAATTGATTAGGCATTAGCCTCAGTTTGGAATTCCTCGTGTTTCAAAATGAAAGAGAAATTTACTCACCTCAGCAGCTCCTCAGAGCTATGTGAGAAATGCAGACAATTTCAGAGAAACCCCTGCCTAAGAGGAGATTTAACTCAGCAGGAGTTAAGCTGTGGAATGATAAATGCTCTGTCAAGTTTTGTTTCAAGAGGTGATATTCAGTTCACAGACATTCTCCTTGTAACTATTTCCTAAAATAGACATGGTTTGTTTCAACTTCCTTTTGTTTTCTGCTGCTCAGTGATGGGCATTTTTCCTACACACGTTAGAAGAAGAGCAATTAAGAAGTCAGACTCAAACTTTAATAAAGAAAAGCTATTTGTTTGGACTTGGTATTTTTTACTCTTTCTTGTTACACTTTCCTCTGTTAAACATTATGTGGAACAAACAAACAACTATAAGAATGGGATGGTATCCACTTCTAATGTTTCTCCCATTACTGCAGCATTTAATGGATAAAACAGGTTTCTAAGCCAGATTTTATGCTCTCAGTTTAAACATATTATTCAATCATAAACTTAGATAAATAACTTTGCTGTTACTCTTTAAAGCACATACTTCAGCACAGTGATCTTGCAGCCAGAATTTATTTTACATTTTAAATTCTACTTTTATTTCATGAGGAGCCCTACTCAACCAGATGAAACCACTTCAGAGTGAAATAATAAGTGCCATGACAGAAAGGATCTGTGCTGCTGTTGTATGAAAACTTCCAGGAACGTGGAGCCATTTCCCAACCTGCTGAAGTAAATTCCCTTGAATTTACTTCTGTAAATTTGCTTAAGTCATTTCCTTAAGTAAATTTACAGTTGTCTAAATTTATATTGTTTGAAATTATTCCATGGGAATCACTGGAGGCTCAGCAGTGTGAGAGAGAACAGGTTTGGCCCAGCACTGCCACGCTCATGCACAGCTGGAATAATCTATTCATCCATTCCTTAACAGTAAACTTAACCATCAATTAAAAGCCAAATGAGAAATTATATTCTGCAAGCTGCAGATGCCAGAGGCAAGCAGTCTTCCTATCAAATTCAATGTCCATCCCCCTCCAGCAGAGCTGCACACATTCCACACAGCTCCTTACCTCCCATCTTCCCCACCGACAAATATCCCGTGTATTTCTATCCATACCACGGCTTTGTTCCCTAAGATTACTCACAGGATTTGGAATCTGTATATGAGGTACCCAGAGGCATTTGGGCTGGTTCTGTTGCTCACTGATTAATACCTTTCTTCAGCAAATTCACCCTAACAGCAAATATAAAAAAATAAAAAACATACAAGAAAGGCAGAACGGGTAACTAGATGTATTCCCATTGCCCAGACCTCATACTGCAGCTTTTTTAATTCTCTTTACAAACTTTTACCCCTAGGTCTCCTTTCAAACAGCCATTCCAATGATAAATTATACTCTTTCACCAGGAAAACAATATAAATTAAATATGGCAAACAACAAGATAAATAAAATATTTTATGATGTCAAAACAGTTTCTGATTGAACAAATTTGCTGATTTCAGAATGTTTTGCTGCTTGAAGCTTTTTAGCATTTGGATTTTTCACATCTGATTTGGAATTTCAGAAGGAACTTTGTAAGTCAAGCTGGGAGATAAGCAAAGTGCTTCACTATCAGATAACACTGAAATTAGGTTCTGGAACAAGCACGGAAAATACCTCACACAGTTTTGATTTGAAAAATACTGGAGAAACGGTTATTTAGTCCAAGGTGGGACCAACTTCTAATTCAAGTACACAAATTGTCCAGAGGGAAAACAAACAATGAGATTATGAATTTTCTAATCGTACTGGTGAAGAAAAACTTCATTGCACCTCTTAAACTTGAGCCAAACGAACAGGTTTGTCCCAGCCAATAAGATGTAAGAGCCAGCAGGAGATGATTGCTGGAGACAGCAAATGAGCAGGGGAAGAGCTCTCGGTCAGCCAGGGGGTGACACTGCTGTGCTTTCCCCACCTCCTTTCAGGGCTCTACGCCCGAGAGCAAAATCCACTACATCTATTATCCCAGCACAGTTTGCTGGACAGAATTCAAGATCATGCTCTCTGCACATTTAGAAACACTTCCCCATCTTAAAATTCTCAGAACTGTAAAAACAAATATATTTACATGTATTTGTGGGCTGATTTCAAACAGCACTGAGCTGCTTTTCCAACACTGTTCTCGGAATGGGATGTTTCCCCATTTTTCTGCAAAAATGTTAAAAAACAAATTAAAAAAAATAAATCAAACCTAAACACAAAAAAGCCTCCTTCACAAACCAAACCTGAGTCCCACCTGAGCAGGTGTCAGCATGATTACTAGGACCTGAACACTCCACACCATGGTAGCAGCTGCAGGAACACCATGGCAGATAAGAGCTGGCTGCCTGTGATTGCATTGCTAATTAGCCAGAAGTGAGAGAAACCAGCCACTCTTCTAACACAACACATAAAGCACAGGCTGGTTTAGGTGGAGTCTGAGACTCCCAACCCACCTGTGTCTGCTATCTAAGATACTTTTAGACATGTTCATATCACATTCTCAGGCATTCTGCTGGCTAAAGCAAAGAAGGATGCCTGATAAATGTAACCTTTCTATCAGTGTCCCGTGATCCCACTCATCTTCACAGCGAAAAGGAAAAGAACCACAGGTTTGTTTAAGAGCCTCCCAGTAAATCATCATAACTACAGCACGAGGGGGAACCTGGGTAAATAAAGCAAAGTGCATTTTGTAAATGATCTACACAAAACTCACTCTTCACTGCACAAGTGCCCACCTCTGAGAGGCCTCTTGGGACATTTAGGTGTCCTTAGTTTGAAAAACTGTCAGCAAAACAACACACTTCACTCCTGGGCCTTGGGGATTCTTCAAGTTTTCTGCAGCTTACTCCATCTTTATCAAAAGCCCGACAGAAAGAAGATAAACTGGCTTGAAAACAGCTTTAAAAGAAAAATATGATAAAATATTCAGAGGAACATCTAAGAGGTGTATTCCAGGAAATGTTTAAGAATTTAAATCTTTCCTTGCCGTTCTCATTCAGTGCTGTAAGTGGGTCAGAGGTGCTGCAATGCCTCCTCTCAGCACCTCAGTCTGAACTCTTCTCCATTCCACTGACAAGGCAAAGAGACACCTCCATCTCCAAGAGCAAGCAAAACCAGCTGTTTTCCCAGTTTCTTCCTGGCTTGTGTTAATTTGGGGAAACTGAAACGCGTTACCAAAATTCATCAGTTTTATTCAAACTTTTCTCTGAGTTTCCTCAGATTGCTGTATTTTTTGGCTCTTATTTCTCAGATTCAGAACCCTCTGCTCTCTAGAAAGGGCAGT
The DNA here is from genome assembly GCA_013397775.1 of Eulacestoma nigropectus. Classification (NCBI taxonomy): domain Eukaryota; kingdom Metazoa; phylum Chordata; class Aves; order Passeriformes; genus Eulacestoma; species Eulacestoma nigropectus. The sequence continues at coordinate 444,043 of VZTE01001753.1, forward strand.
TCAGACTAGAACAGGGGTTGGAACCATCAAAACCCCTCAGTTATCTCAGTGTGGACTAAGATCAAAAGCAAAAACCACAAGTGAACTCGTTTTTGACCACTCCAGTGAGAAAGCAGGATTTCATCCGAGTCTGCTGCAGACTGCACAAACACACCCACGGCACACAGAAACAAAAGGCCTCAAGCTGCACTTGTCACTTCACCTTCTTCTGCAACACGAGCACTTGCCAGCCTCTTGCACCGACGAAAAAAGAAGTCATGATGGTGGGAAAAACATAACATTGTAGCCACAAATGGCATCTGAATTGCTACTAAAAATGCCCACAAAAATCACGGGAGAAATACAGAGAAATCATCCCAGGCACCGAAGTTCTGTGCAGCCCGAACCAGCAGTTCTCACTTCACTTACCAATTTGTGGGTGAGCTGGATGGTGATGAGAGGAGATCCTGAGAGATTGTAGGACAGCTTGAGTAGAGGTTCCACTTTGACGGAGATAAGATAACTGCTTGCTGAGATCATGTAACCTTTGTAGGCAGCAGCTTCAGCAATCCTTGGAAAGAAGTAAATATATTAAGGAAGAAAAATAACAACTGTTTTTTAGTTCATACATAACACCCACAGCAAAGGGACACAGGACCTCCTTTTTCTGTTCAAGCCAATTAATTTCTATAGGGCAGCGAGGTCTGACCATAAAAAATCCTACAGGACTAAAAGCTATAGCTATAAAGCACAGGGAACAGCTTTGGACACCTGGAAACTCGATATCAAAGGTCCTCCTTCACTCTGTTCCTCTTTGCAAAGGTTTACAAGCCTTGCTGAAAGTGTTTCAGGAAATTAGAGAGAATCCTATGAAAGCATCTAAAAATACCTTGAGCAACATGAGGAGGAGACTTTCAGGGGGTTTCAGGCTGGCTGATAAAACAGATGTATCAGTGTGTAAGACATACAGACAAAATGCATATAAACGTACACACAGGGATGTATTTAGAAATAATTTATAGCTTTACCTTGAAAACCAGATTGCGTCCAGTTAGATTTGTTAGAGGGAAAAACAGGTCACAATACAAACAGCTGAACTTGACTAAATATCTGATTACACCTGGAAACGCATTTATTCTGGGGGGAAGTAATTTTGCAGTACATAAGGACCCTTATTTTAAGGCAAAACTTATGACTCTGGCATTTTCATACATTTAGGAGTAACTGAGATCCATTTGGCTTCAGGGTAAAATTTTTTACACTATCAGTAACAAACTGTGCGGGATTAAACAGCTGCTGTCCTCTGCCTCTTGAGCATGAGGATGAATGGGTTTTACCACGAGAAATTTGAGCCACGGTGAATTCACCACCAGCTTGGGTTTCCAAACATAGCCCATGGCTGGCAAGGGCCAGTTTGAAACCACATTAAAAACCAACTTATTTACATCCACCACCTGTTTCAGTGGTTTCTTATTTTTATTTCAGGGGAAAAAAAAAAGAAAAGGAAAGAAAAACTCATGTCAGACATTCAAATAACTTCACTCAACTCCTTGGCAGGGTCACACAGAACAGAACTCATTTAGCACAAACCCTTAGTTCTGACCTTAAAATACCCATCAGAGTCAGAGATTACTTCTGTTCCCAGTAACCAGCACATGAATGGAACTTGTTCATCTGAAGGCAGAATTTGCCACTCTGATATGAAAAATTTAAGTTTAGAGAAGGACTCGCAAAGTTAAAATCATCAGCCGACACTTTGAGATTTCTCCTACACAGATTAAAAGCATGGACGCTTTTTCCACACCCTTTTTCTGCTTGTTTTAACTTTAGAGACCCTGGTGAATTTTGAAGTGTGAGAAATCTTTGCCACAAGCAGGGACCGGTGTTTCTGCGCATGCACAAGCCTTTCTTTGCCTTGGCCTGGTGTCAGGACCACATTTACACAACTGCGTGTGAACGGGAGCAGAACTGGGCACAAAACATTCCTGTGTTTCATTTTTTTGGGGTAAAAAAATCAAAAGTTGCTCCCCTTAGAAACTGATATTTAGGTAGTCTGAAAATAGAAGTCATCTGTCTGTACAGCGCAAAAGCTCCGAGAGTTTTGGTTTTGGTTTTCCACCACAAAAAAAAAAAAAAAAAAAAAAGGCCAAGTTTAAAATCACAGGTGTTTAAGCAGCCCAGTGTTAGAAGGAACACAAAAGAAATTCTTCAAAACAAACTACTCCGAGAAAAAGTTGTTATTCTACTGAAAAGTAAGCAAAAAAAGTTAAAATAGTAGAGCACAAAAAAGAAAAGCAAGCAGAAGAGAAGTGCATACTTATTTTTAAAACATTTTGAGTACCTGGGGTTTGATTCCACAGAGGAAAAATCGCTAAGGCAGCATTCCCTGTATTATTACACCTTTTTAGATGCTGTTTTGGACAGACCTGCATCTACAGTTTTACAGACATGATTTTGTAGTGCATTACATACTGCAAACATTTCAAGCAGTTTGAATTAACTGTAGAAATCTAGGAAACATTTCTTCTTCCATGTCCTTGTGTTTCTCTTCCACACTGTGACAGGGCAGACCTTTCCTTCTCAGAATGAGTGCTATAAACACACACAGCTCAGGGGAACAGGAATGGATCTCCAGGCTGTCCCATCCCACGGATTTCAGGGAATGTACTCAAAGATGACATATCTGTTTCATTTGCTGTATCAGAGCCCCAGGATCCGGGACAATGCATTAAATACAGTGCTTTGACACACAGCATCTTTAATCTGAGTGTGTTTGCTAAACTTTGACCTAAGTCAGGATCATTTTAATTCTCTTCCTCCCACTGAAAAATTGAGATTACATCTTATTACCTTAACAAATTGCATTGATCCTCCTCTCTGAAAAACATAAGCTCTCCTAAGTTATTGCCTCTATTTCTTCATGTCAGTACGAAATATTGCACACTGATGCCATGGCTCCCTTACAGTCCTGCTGTGTCCTTTCCTTGGGAGAGCAGGGCAAGCAGCAGCACAGCTTGCTATTGATTTAGAAATGTCGTTCAGTAATCGCTGTGTGATTATCTCAGTGTGATCAATCTGCATTGTGATCCAATCTGGATCAATCAATCAGGAGTTCTTCTCCCTGGAATTCACAGAGGCATTTCCATGACCTTCCACGGAGCTGTAGGCAAGGAGAGGGAGGCAATCCCTGACACCCATGGGAGCTGAGACGCTGCACCTTCCCTGCTGGCAGAAACAACCCAGCTAAAAGTCCAAGTGGCAAAAACTGGAAGTGCAAACGGATCCACATACCCCAGTGAAAATCAAATGAAAACACAGGCGTACAGTTGCTTGAAAGGAAAGCGTAGTGATTTGCATGACTGGCCTTGCAAAACCTCCTGGGGAGCTGTGCTGCAGAGGGTTATACAGCTCTGCATTTACTTTATCTTATCTGCTAATGATCTTACTGATGTAGTACATAAAACAAAAGGTCTTTAAAGAATTGCCTGGTCTCCTGTTATAAAATCATCTTATGGGTTTCTAGGATTAGGATTCAGATTTTGTCTAAAGAGGGATGTTATGTTTCTTACTTGTTCCATTTAAGTACGAGCTTTATCTGTGCCAGGAGAAAAGATGCAATCTCCTTTTATGAGACAGATTAAAATTATGAAATTCTAGTACCAGATCTGATGAATGGAAGGAGAAGAAAGACAAACATGTCGCTATGGGAATCTATTTTATTGCAATCTGAAATAAAACACATCATGTAAACTTTAATCTCTCTCTAGTTAATGACTACACGCCCTCAACATCGCGGAACCAGGATTATGGCTTGTAATTTGTTTACAGCTGATAATGACAGGACTGTTTAAAGGCGTATCACTAAGGTAATGAACAAGCTGTTACCTCCTGAGAGCTCTGGGATACTTACTTGGTGTCCATAGGGTTGATGTTATGAAAGAAATAATGCATGTTGTGGTAAAGCAGGCCAACAATGGTGATCCAGACTGTGGAGAGGGAACAGGGGTTACTCCTCAGAGCAATGGTTCTAAGCAAGAGAACTTCTCTCCTAGGCCTGCAGCTCCGTGTTAAGAGCCCTGATTTACACAGACTTTCACATCTTTGCTTTAGCAGAGTTCTGATTGTTCCTTCAAGTGAAAAGGTGTGAACACATTGTACAGCACAGATACCAGAAGTAAAACAGAAGGATGCCTGTCCTGCACACCTGTACCTCCAAAATCAGCTGGTAAAGTCATCAATTGTCAGTTATAACTCACACACACACCCCCAGCAGCAGAAAGGGTGGCAGGACACAGCAGTGACTCCCTGGGAGCTACGAGGGTCTCAAGGCCACCCCCCACCCCTTCCGCTAACTGGCAGCTTGTGGAACTCCAGCCAGGCAATCAGTCCCAAAGTTCTGTTTGCTGCCCACATTCCGAGTAATTCTGGGGCCTCCAGCAGCTGAGTGAAGAGACAGATGTGTGTTTTCTAAGAGTGAGCCACACAGATGTCTTTTACTATCCCTTTTGCTGGGTTCCAAGTGTTTATAGTGTCAGCTGTTTAAGGTGAAATAGCAGATTTTTTAGGTTAGCTCATCTGGACAGTGTAGAAGTGTGGCCTGAAGGCTGAAATTGCTCAGAAGTGAGCTTTAGCTGGAAAAGAGTAAAACATTTAATGCACTGGATCATTTCAGGATACAAAGCATGAAAATGCTCTGAAGTAAAAAAAAAAGAAAATCTGCACGGTGAGAAGCTGTATAAGTGGGAAAGGAAAAAGTCCTCTCACATGCTATTTCTGGCATTACAAGCTGGTTTGCAATTATAGTTATTCAAACCTGGGAGGACTTGCAGTCTCCAGCCAGAGCCCCTGCCAGTGCAAAGAAACAAAGCTGTCACCACAAATCAGGCAGACAGTTCAGTAATTATCAGAGAATTTCTCACTGCAGGTTATTTTCAGCTAACTTTGCACTTTACGAAAGAGAGAGCGACCATCCCCCAGCAGAGGTGACTGCAGAAAGGCCTCTGGGGGAGTAAATTCTGCGGGTTGGAATTTAGGGCACATAAGTCAGATTTTCAAAGATTTGAGGATGGAGGTAGATGTTTTTGTAAATGGGTTCCTTCAGTCTCAGAGTAAAGCATAGATAATTAACTTTAAACATTGTTATTTTAGAGTCTGGACAAAAGCTGCGGATTTTAGCCATTCTTCTTTCTGTGATCTTAAACATTTTAGCATAGGTATGGATTTTTGAGCTCTGCCTTTTTGCCATGTGTGCAGTCTATGTCTCCATCCTGTTCCTGTAGCTGCTCTTGCTTAATCCTGTCATTTTATAGTTTAATTTTATACAAAAGACCAATTTTACATGAGGGGATAGGTCATACCTGATCTGACATCCTAGAATTTCTTAAAAATAACCAGTTCAGATAATCACAAAAAATAATTATGAAATGATGGCTTCTCTGATGTAAAAATGTGTCAAAATTAAATGGCTTCGGTCTCTATTTCCCAGCTCTATTATTCAATATTAATTCAACTAATATGCAAACTCCACCACATTAATTGCTCATTAGTATGGCAGGACCCCTGCTGCTTCCTCAGACTCAGTACAATCCACAGGGATCAAATCAGTTACTTGGAAAAATAAAGTGAACCAAAACCTGGTCTAAAGCAAAATCATTTTAGGATACCCTGAGCACAAGAGTCCACTTCTCTCTTTAATCTTTTCCTTACCTCTTCCATGGAAAGCTTCACTGGGAATGGAAACATAACTCTGCCCTTGAGATGGAAATCGATAGTGGGACACGTTCAGGATCTGAGAATGCATTTTGACCACAGCGTAATCTGTGTGATAACCCAAACAAAAACATCATCAAACCAATAGCCTCTACAGCCTACCTGACTGCTTAACCAGACTTCCCTAATAGCTATTGCAACTCTTGGACCTAAACCCCAGATGTTTGCAGAAAATATGGTAAATCCCCCAAGCCCAAAATTGCCTTTTAAATCTGACACCTTTATGGCAGAGAAGGTAGCACGAGCACTCTTAATGTACCACGGATCACTTCACCCAGGCTCAGAGACTGGGCTTACCAGAGCAAGCAAAGCAGATTAACAGCACCCTTGCACTGACATTTGCAGGATTTATTCCAGCCCTGCCTTTGTGAACCTCAGAGTCCAAGAGAATACTCGCAGTGATGAATGGTCCTGGTGACCGCTCAGGTTATTCACCCTCACGAGGGGTCTCCACAAGGCACAGCAGGCAGCCAGAACAGATAAAATACCTTTGATACCTGTAGCATCCAAAGATGCAGATGAAATTAGGGTGGTATGATGCTAACCAGCAGTAAAACATAATTCTCTGAAAAGGTCAAAACTATTCCTATTATTTTCAGTTTCCTTCAAACCCCTTGCAAAGATTAAGGTTTTCTAGCACCCAAACTTCCACGTGCTGTATTTGAGCTCTAGGCCCTTTATTAACATAGCATTACTCAATTCTCCACAGATAATTCTTACTCTGAATTTCTCCCCAAATAACCTCTGGGCAGCTCAAGCACAGTCGGAGCCGATTACCTCCAGCCTGACTGCACAGTCATCTTCCTACAAATAAAGCTCAGTTTTGCATTCAAAAGAGGGAAATGGTGTGTTTTGATTTCCCCCTCGGTGTTGGCAGAGGAGGGGCAGCGAGCACAGAGCGCTCAGGATGCCCAGGCAGCGCAGAGGGAACAGCTCTGCCGAGCCCCACCTGCCACGGACGAGGAGCCCTCGAGGGTCAGAGGCAGCGAGTTTTCATCCAGGTTGTGGGACATGTGAGCCATCACCGTGTCGATGGTGTGGATCAAGATGCTGAACACCAGAGGGGTCTGGGGAGGGAGAGACACCAGGGTTTGAAGCAAGGAGCTGCTCTGCACAGCACCAAGCGCGAGGCGCCGCGGTCAATCCCTGCCCCAGCTCAGGCGGGGCTTTCTCCCACCACCTTTCCACGCTCGGTGGATGAAATGTTACACAAAGTGGTGCCACCCGGAGTGTGGCTCTACAAAATGCTGTCTTTTATAGAATGGCTCCCAATGACTGCTGCTCCCATCAGCATCTGACAGTCAATTAAACCCAGGGATCAGTGGAATGAGGCCAAGAACTGTGCAGGATTTTTTGACAATACATAAGGATTGGTATCAGATCTCTCTTGGAACACAAGCTGAGACTCTACAGCTTGGCCTTTCTTTCATCGTTATTCAAATGCTCCTCAGTATAAAAGCTACTTTAACCCTCCGGGTTGAAACTTGGTTCATAAAATCTCAGCGTTAATGCATATTTCAGTGAAAAGGAAATCTATTTTATCTGAAATCCATTTACACCAGAGATGATCAAGGACTTTACACTAAGAACTTAAATCAATTAGACATCATTTTGTCTTAAAAGCATTTTAGGCTTCAGTGAGACCTCCCTGTGCTTTAGCTTTTTCTTCTCTCAGTTTAAAAGCTCTTGCTTCTGAAATCTGCTTTCTTAAGATTCAAGCAAAAAAAATCAGGACATTTCTGGATTCACCCTGCAGGTATTTTATTTTATCATCAGTGAGAGATGATAAAATGAGTCATAGTGCCAGAGAGTCCCAGCAAGCACAATAGTAGAGACAACCAGTTCCGTTACCATCCGGGTGAGTTTATGCAACCAAAGGAAATCACAAACCTAAGCCCACTTGTCTTACCTCTGATCCATCAATCCAGTTGGACAGCAACATAAAGTCTTCAATAGCTTTTAAAAATGCCTAGAAGACAAATAAAACTTGATTATTTATTAATAAGCTGCATCTCCTGGCAGGGATCCGAGGGAGATGTCTGCTGGGATTTTTCTCAGGTTTATGTTAAGATGACAAGCCCACTTCCATTCAAGTCCCAGATCCATCTCTACCTGCCAGCACTCTCACCATGTTCTGCACGGGGACTTTTCAAAGCAACAATTATTTTATTAGAAGTCCCACCACTGTGTAACTCTGAAGTGCAGTCATTACACTACGCTGGGACTGAGACTAAAGTGAACTTATCCTCCCATTTTATCTAAACTCACATGACATCAGTAGAATCAAAGAAGGCTTTGGGTTGGAAGGGACCTTAAAAATCATCTCGTTCCAGCCCCTCTTCTGTGGGCAGGGACACCCTCCACTACCCCAGGCTGCTCCAAGCCCTGTTCAACCCAGCCTTCGACACTTCCAGGGTTGGGACTTGCCCTGTCCAAGTGCTGAGCACCACACAGCCCCGGTCTGGGGGAGTCCTGCTGGTGTCCACATAGAGGGAGAAAAGGGAGCACAGAAAATTGCACTGAAAATTAAAAGAAAAAAACCCCACGTTTCCTGCTTAAACTTATCTTTTAAAATGCCTTCAGGGAATGAATGTAGTGAAGTTCCACTGTGAAATGTGGAAGACACCACATGACAAAACCCAAGTCAGATTTGTCAGAAGCGATTCATTACAAATGCACGTCAGTAATCAGAAAGTTTATTGCATATCACTTAAATCAGATTTCCTTGCGCTGTCAGGCATACGACAATCAGGCAGAGAAAACTTCACAGCAAATCACATGCGTGCTCAGAGCCTGTCTTTCGGGGAATTAGCTGCAGACAATACACGGCCTAACCATCAATCAGACAAATGACAGAGTCGGTGTGTGCGATCAGGACTCTCTTGTATTTACTTCCCAAAATAGCTCTGCTAAAGATAATCACATTTCTGTCTGCAAATCACTTTCATGGCACACAAAGCAGCATCAGACAGCATGAATGAGCAACCAAACAGCAACTGGAATGATGTGGGAAACAGGTATGGTGTCTGGCAGGATGATGTTCCATTTTCAATTCAGAGCCCACACAAATTTTTCAGTAAAACAAAGGAAACAATGTATTAAAGCTTTTTAGAAGGGCTTCTGCTACACATTAAACTGTGATCCATGAAATCCAAGCTTTAGAGTTTGCAAATACTAAGCTTTTAACACAGACTCTCAATTGCTGTCCCTGTCATTTTCAGAAGCGTTTATTTGTATTTTTTGTCTGAGTAAAGCGTCCTTGTCACTCTGGAATTACCCGCAGGCTCAAAGGCACAGTCACAGCGAGGCCAGAGCTGATCACTGCAATAATGGCTTCCCAGCCTGCTGAAATCAGGGAATTAGATGCCCATCACTTTACAGCAGGCTAACTTCATGTTAGCGGGACAGGACCCCTTGTTCTCGGCTCAGACTGCAGAAATTACCTTCTTGCTGTTTCCCCTCTGTGGATTAGCTTGAATGAAAAAGATTACTTGAACCCATTTTGGTGTAGATTCGTGATCTGTGGGCACAGGGGTCGAATCCACCCCCCTCCAGCGCAGAGGGGCAGAGCAGGAGACGTGTACAGGGGGAATGATGGGTGACTTTGCACAAGAGAGCTCAGAGGAGAGGCAAGACTTGCCCCCTGCTTACTCCAGGAGCCACAGATGCCAACAGGCAGCAGTAGTTATTAACTTTTCAAGCCTCGGGTGCAGGTGTGACTCTCAAAGGCCAGAAGCCACACTTGGGGCAGTTACCCGGGGCCAGGTGGACACAGCAACACCCAGAGGGCTCCCTGCATCCCCCTTTGCCATCAGCTCAAGCAAACACCCACTCTGCTGCTTCCCTGCTCTGATTACCGTGTCTCTGTGTTCTGCACCTTTCAAACTCTGCTGCATTTGGGATCAGCAGGGCCATTGCTGAAAAGTGCTGATTTTTTTTTTCCCTACAATTACATATTTGCCATTTGATACCCTTGAAGATTAAAAAAAAATTATCAAATTATTTCCTTCTCCTCTGTTTGCTTCTCAGCTAAATGATTCTTTTTGATGTGTAGTCATGGTTCCAGGTAGTTATAATCTATAAAATCACAGAATTGTTTAGGTTGGAAAAGACCTTTAAGACCACAGAGTCCAGCCATTAACCCAGCACTGCCAAGGCCACCACTAAACCGTGTCCCCAGGTGCCACATCTACACATCCTTTAAATATTGCCAGGGACAGTGACTCCGCCACTTCCCTGGGCAGGCTGTTCCAGTGCTTGACAACTCTTCCAGGGAAGAATTTTTCCCCTAATATCCGATTTAAGTCTCCCCTGGCACCACTTGAGGCCGTTTCTTCTTGTCCTTGTTATCTGGGAGAAGACATCCAGCCCCTCAATATCTTCCTTGGAGTACGGGGTCCAAAGGCACTAGATAATATCTCCAAGGACTAATGAGACCTTTCAACTCTTTTCTATGGTTGCCACTGAACTTCTGCTACTCCCTAAAGCAGCCACTGCTTTTTTCATGGGTATTCTCTGCAATGAGCAAAAACTTTCAAAGCTGCATTCGATATTCCAGGTTCTGGAGAAACGGCAGTGTCACCCGAGTCCCCACCCTTACCTCAGTCAGGCTCAGGGCAGTGTTTTCTGACAGGGATTTGTTGGGCAGGCTGAAGGACACGTTCTGCAGGTAGCCCAGCACGGTGCTGGGGGAGCGGGAGTTGCCTCTCTCCTGGCTCAGGTCGGTGATGATGGGGTGGTAGGCGTTGGTGGGGAGCTGCAGCAGAGACACAACTCAGCACAGATCGCCCTGTGTGGCCACCAGCACCCAGGGCCGGGCCCCAACAGGGAGCTTGGGGCACAGCAGATGCCAGGGAGGGGAGGGAAGGGAGGGAGGAGGGTCTGTAACTGTGTAATGTACACATTCTGACACTATGGAAAAGAGATCTGAGCTCTGTCCTACCACGGGGTTTGTAGTGGTTGTCATCAGAGACCACGGAAGCGTTGAAGAAAGCAAAACTTGCACACCTGGGGAAATACAAACACAAATGAGAGTGTGAACAAATCTCAGTTTTCTGTGTCAGATACGTATTTTTATACACATATTCGCACTTGAGGCTGAATCAGTTCTAACTGAAAGCAACAGGTTTGCTGTTTGAGCATGTTACAGATAACGCCTCTGAGGTGTTTGCAGGCTGATATCAAGCACAGTGAGGCTGCTGTTAAGCAGCCAGGCTTTGCTAATGAATGTCCCCCCTCACACTGCAGTCACTGAAAATTACCATACGAGCATGTCATAAATGATCTGTCAAGACACAAAGAATAAACTTGATTTTGGATGGCTTCCAGTTGCTCCATTTTAAAAATAATTCATCCCTTTTATTGTGCAAAGAGATTTATCAGTCATTTGCGATAGAGAAATAAAAATTTCTTCTCATCTACATCTCACCAAGAGTTATTATTTGCCAGGAGTGTGGGATTTCAGTGCAATCCAACATTAGCTGCATATACGGGACGGAGCTCTCTCACAGATCCAAGAGGAACATGATTATTCATTCAATTAAAAAACATTCTGTCCTATTAAGTTTCTTATGTCAAAGCACATCACCCTGCTTCAACCCTTCTGTAAATCCCCCAAAATCAATAAATAGATATAATAACCTTTCTGTACTACGTTGATTACTATTGTAATACCCATTGCTTCCTCTGAGAATGTTCTAATTTCATACATTTAGTAGGAAATTTTATAAAATATGATCAGTCTTTGAAGAGAAAAGCCAAAGATTAAATTTCCCCATTTCTCAAGTGCTCCAAAACACCTGACCACATTAAAATAATGTTGGCTTGGAATTCTTCTGACTAATTAAAAAAATATATACCTGGCATCCCTTAACATTTTAATTCCTAAGCCCCTAGAAAATACACATCAAGCTTCACTTTTAATTAAGAGGCTATAAATTTATTTTTCACAGCGTTCTTATCGTTCCACATGACGCTGAAAAATCTGAACTAGGAGTTTAGGGAAAAACCCCATCAACACAACAGTTAATGTCATGCAAATTGCAGTAAACTCACAGAAGCTCATGGCATGAACATCTCAATGAGTTCAATCAAGGAGTTTGCTGTACAGCCTCCTAAAAACTGGCAGGGATTAAAGGTGGAATGCAGGAAAAAATCTGTACAACTCTTAAAAAATTCGGACTTCAGCAGAATTGGAGGGTCCAACAGTTTCTGCAGGGTTTAAGAAGGGAGCTACAAACATTAATGTCCAGCAATCAGAGATTTTGGGCCCCAGTAAGACCTTTCCAAACCGAAGTAGAGGAAAGGAGTGGAAACTGGAGCCCTGAACAGGGTTTGCTTCAGTGGAAAGGGCCTTCCATGGTGCCCTGATCTGTCAGAGGGGAGATGGGAGTGTGGAGGGGTCAGAGGGTGAGTGCTGGGAGTTCACAAGAATTCAGGGGGTTAAAAAAAGAGTTTTCTCTGTGTTTATTTAAGCCCTACTTCCCTGGCAGTGGAACAGGGCACACATATTGATGAATGGGGGCAATTTGAAAAGCTGCTGCTCTTGAGTTTAGCAGCACAACATTCTTCTGGAGCTGCATTAATGAAACAGTGTGATTAATGGTAGCTTTGGGCTGGACAGTGTTATAGTAACCCTCCATTGTTGTGAAAGATACAGCAGCCAAATGCAAAAGCATTCTTTCCACCATGACCAGAGCATTATAAACTTTTTAAAGATTTTAAATCTATTTCCTTTACCAAATGAATACTATCCTGATCAGAAGTTTTGAAGACTTTAATAGGAATCATTTTTTAAAATAAAAAGGGTTTAATATAAAAAACTTAAGCAAAACTCCTACAATTTTTGTGGCAAATCAAATAAATTACTTCATTATATACCCACAGGTAGAGGGTTCTCTATTTCACTGACTTCAATTGTACATAAACTAGTTTATACTTCAATTTTTTATAAAACATATTTTGTACATATTTGATTGGTGTAATCAAACTGGAAGTCACAAACACAGACATTCTCATTTGCAGGCATGCATCAGAAGCTCTGTTACATATCAGCTGCTCTCTTTCTTTTTGGTTCACAAGCAAACTTGAGTTAATAAGTCTTTATCATCACAGGTAAGGAGCTCGAACCCAAGGAAAAAGGACTGCACATCCAAAGACAGCTGAGTATTTCAGTGACATCCACCCCTGACTTTTTCTGCCTCTGCAAGTTATGTTCAATAGCAAAGAGATGTAAAACAAACACAAGTCCTGCACACTGAACAATTTAAAGCCAGCATCTTGAGAGCTGGTGGCTTGCAACAATGCTGCTACTCACCAATGGCAGCTGTAAAGTACTGCTCAATCTCGTGGGGGGTCAGGGCCCTTTCCCAGATGATGAATTCATCAAATGCCCCGTTCACGTAGCGCTTGGCCTGATCCCCCTCGGTCCCAGTCAGGAGATTCGCGCTGGGGTCTCCGTAATCATAGAAAACCTTCCCGTCTGGGTCAGTGGTGTTCAGAGTTCCATTGACGTAGACCTTCAGTCCTTCTCTTGACTTCCAGGTAAAGAGAATATGAGTCCAATAAGGACCTGCAAAGCATTAGAAGTCACAGCAAAATCCATGAATCAATTCCATTCAGAGCCTTTCCCGCTGGATGTGGTTTTGCTGACTCGTGCAATGCCATGGAGCTGCTTAGGAGGTGCTCAGAGTGAATTATGGAATGCTGATCCCGTGCATATTAATCTTTACCCCCCTGGGGAAACCCATGCCTTGGCAGGATGCCTGTTAGCTTTTGCCTGAACCTGGGCTCCCTGCAGCTCCATAAATTACACCTGCTGAGTGGTACTGGCCAAGATTTGAGGTCTCTTCAATACTGCCTCAAAACTCAGCTCAGCAAGAGCAGCACAAAGACTGCAAGAGCCGGAGAACAAGCAAATAAACTACTCAAAAGTTGTCACAGTTCCCTTGCTATGCTTGAGAGGCAGAAAACATAATACTAATTTTCGCTTGGACTGGATAGTCCACAAACGTGTGAATTTTTCTTGCCATTTGCAGCTTTTCTCTTAAAATTAGATTTCTAAACTGATTCATTAAGCTTTATAAAACTGCTACCATGAGTCCTATTTTAACAACGTATGGATAGTCAAATTAGGGCAAGAAAATATTTATTGTATGCCATTAGCATTGCTAGAAGACCAGAATTTGTTCCGGTCAGTAGAGATTACTGCTCCCAACAACACACAGTTTAGGCAGAAGCAGTGAGGTATGTGATATACCAAAATGTTTATTAATGCTATGGCTTGGCATAGAAAACCTGACACTCCACAGAAAACAGAGCTATGAAAGCACCACACAGCCAGAGAGTTACCAAATAAAGCCTTAATTTAGCAGGCAGCAGAGAACAGCCCGCCAGCTTTAGAGTATACTGGGAGCTGTCAGGGATTCCTCTGCATTCTCTGCTCACGTTTCCATCTAAACACGCATGGACCTACTGATGTCAACGAGGACTCCACTGCAGAGACAACTGGAAGCTGCATCCAAGGCCTGTTAGTGACTGGCAAATATTCTATAATACAATATCTCTGCTTTTCAGCTTGCACTTTATCTCTCCCTCCCCGCACCAAGAGAATTCTTAAGCACAGAGGTCTGTAGCTATTTTTATATACCCACTTCTCTTTCCTGAAGTTGTGTTCTTCTCACTACCTCTGTCTGCAAGAATAAAGCAAAATGTAACAAAGAAACTGGTTTTTTTTTTAATATATAAACTTTACCTGGCGGACTAAAGCTTGCTTTCCACTTCATCATTGCATTCCCACGGGTGTAAAATTCCACGGAGCCTTCACCTTCGTTCGAACAGATTTTGAAACCACTGGAAATTACTCGTCCACCAGAGGCAGGGAGAAGCTTAGCCTGTTGGTCTTGAGTCTTCCAGAAAAAGGAAAATGTTACTCCTGGTGAAAGCAAGGGAGAGGAGACTTTAATGAAAAAAAAGAGTGCAATTAAAAATTTCCAATGTGTAGAATACAGACAGTGGGAATGCTTTTGAGGACAGATCATCTGCTGGCATAAAGCAGGACAGCATTTTTAAAATCAACAATGCTCTAACAGTTCAAACCACATAAACATCTCTCCCTCAGGTACCACCCTGTAGCCACAAGAAAACTGGAGCTCAGTCCTCATGTGTACTTTGGATCAGGAAATTCTGAAACTAAAAATAAAAAAATTGAAGGAACAATAAACACACATCTTTTACTTTTTATAGGGATGTTTTTTAATTATTTTTTTATTTCAACTTCACATGTGTTGACTCATTCAGCTTCTCTGAATGAGTTCCAACCAACGAGTAGAGAACATCCTCTTGCATCTTTCACAAATGTTTCTTTTGACTGAAAATGCCACTTCAATGAGCCCAAAACTGCTTACAGAAAACCATTGTTTAAAGTTTATTTGAGAAAGAGCAAAGTGGGGGAAGAATGTTTCAACCTTTCAAAAGCAAGAATAATTTATTTTCTCAAGTAAAAATAATAGTCCTGAAATGTTATGAAATTCATAACATTTAGAAGAAACACCGGGATTTTTGTTTTCTGGGTTATTGCATTTCACCTGGAAAGATCCCAACGCCCTTTCAGGAGGCATTCCCTGGTTACATGTGCTTGACACCAGCTTCACACGAACACAACAAACACATCCAGGGATGGTTAAGCAACAGCAGCTGGAATAAAATCACACCTTGCCACAGGTGCATTTGATTTGAAAAAAAACACAGCCACGTTCTTTGGACAAAAGGGCATTGGCTTTTTTCCTTTTTCCCTTGTATCGAATACCTGCTACAGTGACTTAGTGTTTATTGTGTTTATGATTTCTTTTCCTCACACTTTATCTACTGAACATTTCAGTGGTTTATGCCTTTAATGTTCTTGTTTGTGAGATACTGGGATTGCTCTGGTACTATAAAAATAATTTATTCTGATTGTTACGTTATACTATAGATGTTGTAAGAACACGACTTCCTGATGATTTTTATTTCCCAGGGGCATGAAAAAAAGTGTGAAAAGCTACAGCACGTATCTCAAAAGACACCTATAGTAGGATACTGAATCCCTTTTTCTAACACCCTCAGGTACCAGCTGCTCTCTGAGTGTCTCCTACTTGCTTACAAAGCTCAGCAGCAGCTCCTGCTTCAGCAGCTCAAAAAAAAGTGATCCTATTTCAAGCCATGTTACCCATCTGAAGGACGGCCTAAACCAATGAAAGCAAGAAAATTCAATATTAGCAATGCTGCTCAAGTTTAGGGACTGCTGGAGTTCATAGAAAGCCACCATTTTCCATGGAACCTTCCATTTCCATGGCAGTTTAAATCTGTAGTGAGCGCCCTGTGTTAGCGACCAGGCAAACGTTTGGAATGTCACACACATTTTGATCGTCCTCTGTAATCCACACTTGTCAAACCTGGCATTTTGTGATCCTAACCCAAGGGAAAGGGAAGAGAAACAGAATGAAGAGATTTAAGCATCTCTGAAGACAAATGGATTCCATAACACCAGAGACCTAAACATTTTCCTGTCTCTAGAGATAAATCTAAAAAGCCCAAGCCCATATCTGCTAAGAGGCCACACTGAGTCTGAGTATTTGGTGATCAGTTCTAATTTAAATTGCAGTTAGAAAAGACTAAATTTTCAGCAATCAACTCTCAATTGTTTTAAAAGTCAATAAAGTGTCAAGCAAGACTTTGAGATTTCATTCCAAGGAGGAAAGAAACAATGATTATTGAATAACATAATTTGGCAGCAAAAGAAAAGTCAATAATAATTAATGAGTTTGCTCACCTTCAGGCCCACAAGCCTCTGGATTACTAATGCAAGAATTTCGATAGCTTCCAAAGAAGAGAAAGGTGACTCCTTTCTTTTCAGTCATGTAAATTCCTCTGTTCACCATTCCTTCTACAATATCTAAAGCAAAAGCAAAATACAGTTTAACATTCACGTAAAGGAAAACTTCCTGGAAACAGGAGTTTAACAGGCTCCTATACCTCAGATGTTTATCTTGTTCCAGCTATGTTTTTGTTACTTTTTGGGGTTGTTTTTCTTTTTGGTAGATTTTGTTTCAGTTTGTTCAGTTTCTTTTTGTTTGTTTCAGTTTGTCAGTGGTCTGTTGTTGTATTTCTTAAAGACCACACAGAGATCTCTTTTATTTCAATTTGTAAACATTATACTCACTCAGCTGTGTGGTTAACTAAGACTGTTTGACAGAACCCATACACTCAAAAATGATTCTTTTAAAGTGATCTGAGTAAATTTTCTGCTTTCCAGAGTTCTGAATGCCAGCTACTTCCTAGAGATGTCTGACTGTTAGGCTGAGCTAGTAAAGAAATTCTTTAACCAATTAAAATGTAACAAAATCCTGGCTTTTTTTCATTTTTTGGAAGGGCAAGTTAGTGATCAAACCCCACTTTTCACTAAAAAATAATTCAATGAAATTTACTTGACGAGGTACACTCACAAGACAGAAATGTATCTCCTTTTCAGGCATCCTTTGCTGTGGTGTTCTTGGCACTTGGAAAGGCAATTTCTTTGTCTAACATGGATAATGACTGATTTTCTTGTGATTTTCTTGTGTTCCCTCCCAAAGAAAAGAGCTGTTGATTCATCTCCTACCAGCTAAAGTACGTGAATCCTCTTAATACCAAAAAACCTGATATTTGTTTACTAGAGGAACCTCACTGAGGTCTGAGAGTGCAGCTGGCAGACGATAGGAAGTTGTTCTTGTTTGTCCTGACTGATTTTAGCAATGAATACAATAGGAAATCACAATCAAAACATTCTGCTGTGTTAAAATGCCTGCGCTCCACAGAACAGCGAATATTAAATTGTCTGTTTCTGAGCAGACAGAACGTTAATTGTTCCATGTGGGATTTCATGTTGCCACCACTGCTTGGGATGGCACTTCTGCAAGGACTGTGAAGATCCAGAACCTTCGTTTCAAGGCCCTTCTTCATAATTTCTTCTGAAAAAATGTGAAGAGAAGAGCTGCTCCAAGAGAACTCCAGCAGTGAGAATACCTTTTCCTTTTCCCACTGAAAGCAGTGAATGCAAGTTTCAATATTCTCTTAGTTCATTCTAAATCCTTATTTAAATACCAGTTTTCAGGTATCTTCCCCTCCCTTTGAGGAAGAAACCATCAAGTCCTGCCTCTAATTGACAGATAAAATTTAGTTTCTTTTAAAAATGTGAGCGTGTACAATGGAGTAAATCAAGCATTTCCAAGTTCTTCTCAAGGCACATGGGTTATAAATTCATCTACCCAGAAGAATTCCCATAATATAATGCATTTCTGTTTCCATAGCATTTCCTTTGCCATTGGTGTCACTCTTCATAATGTTCACATTGAACATATTTTATTATGTGAGAACTATGCAAATGGTCTATAAAGCAGATAAGAGAGGACTGAAAGGAATCAGGGTCATTTGAAGTTCATCATTAATAGAGTTCACATTTGCCAGCGTATTTTTACTCTTAGAGAGTAAAAAATTAGTGGCTTTAGTATTCCAATATAAAATTCTTACTGTCTGAGCAGCCCAAATGACAGTTTTACCATTCCCATCCTTCTCCTTAGGTCAGATTTCCCAACAGCTTGATGTGAGTTAATACCCAAGTGTAAAGTGGGCACGAGGCCCTATTTCAATTGCACCTACACAGCACAAACACAAGTGACTGAAATTAAGCGACTCTAAGCTGCTGCAGCTGTAACTGGTTTCCAGTCTGCCTGGTGAGTTCTCATTTTCTGTTCTTCCTTTGATCCCCTAGAGTGTTGATGTTAAAAAAAAAACTAGTAAAAGGACATATATATACAGATTTCGCTTCTCATTAAAAAAAAAATAAAACAAACCAAAATAAACCATCACGTTAACCAAAGTTGCCATGACTGACAAGATCTCACTTCCAGGCTTTGCAAACTTGCTTGTGTTTGTCTTTCTGAATGTATCCTCTAAAAACTATTATGAAACAGTGAAGAACAGAGGGCTTCTTTTCCATTTTAGCCTTGAAAGACAAGAAAAAATTACCCTGCTTATTCCCATATGTTCCTCTGAAATGTCGTCTCTGTTTCTTTTAAGCCCAATAGAAATTTTTTAGGTTTTGGAGGACCCCTGGGGCCCACCCTCCCACGGGAGTCACGTGGGGATGCCTCTCCCAGCATTCCAGGCAACATTGCAGGAGTGCTTTTCCAGTAGTGTGTGACAGTGCAATAACAACAAACAGACTTCACCACACAACCGCTTGAACCAAAACTCAAAGTTAACTCTGGATCCAATGTTACAAGAACCCTCCAAGCCTGACAAATGCAGAACAAAAAAATGAGTAAATCCTCACCTACAGTTGCAGAGGAGTTAGAGTAGGCAGAGTCATTGGTATATACAAAGGTAGAGTTATGGGAAGGAAGCACAGTGAAGTTGTGGATTCTTAGAGCTGGGTGGAACAACAAAAGAAAATAAGCAAATAAGCAAAACAATGAATAAACATAATCAGTAATGAATTGGCCAGTTCATATCTCTCAACACAGCACAAAGCACAGATTTGTTGATGAGTGGCCTTTAAATTATCACACAAGCACTTCTCCCGAGGAGCTGGGAGTGTCATGGGCTTCACCTGCACCAGGAAATGCAACATCACTAAAGAAACGTTTCCTTCACAGTTACTGAGAAGAAAAAACTGTAAAAAAATCCAACTGCAGATGGAGGGTTCTGAAATATATTCCTGTTGGCAAGGAACACTGCACGTATAATAAAAATCATTATAGTGGCGCAAAAGCCATGGCAGTTCAAGCCCCGTGTCCAGTTCTGGGCTGCCCAGCAGAAGAGAGATGTGGACATAGTGGAGCAAGGCCAGGGACAGGCTGAGAGTGCTGGGACTGCTCAGCCTGGAGACCTGAGGGCTCAGGGTCTTATCAATGGGCAAAAATGCTCAGCTGGAGATGTAAAAACAGAGCCAGGCTCTCCTTACTTGTACCCAGTGAGTAGGTAACAGCAGTGGGCACAAATTAAAATACAAAAAACTCCATCCAAATATAAGAAGAGCCCCAACTTTTTTATATCTGACAACAAAGTTTTATTCTCTAATTTTCTTTTCTGATTTTGAAAATTTAACAGTATCTTGCACACTGTAATTGTTTACCCTGGGCAGGCAAATAAAGCTTGATGAAAAGCCCATGAAAGTAGATGGAGAGACATTGATTTGGGATTTAGACCAACTGAGCTCACAGAAAAAAAAGGCAAATGCTCTTAGGAAAAGAAAAAAACACACAAAAACCTCAAGATAAAAATGCATTGAAAACAAGGCATCAGATGAAAAACCTGAGTACGGCCACTTTCTTTTTATTTGCTGTATTTTGAGCTGATTGTTTCCCTTCAATTGCTTCTAGTGCTGAGATATCCAAAACATTAATTTGCTGACACGCTCTCACAACACGAATGCTTTGAGAGATATAAATCTGGCTTCACACACAATGACTTCAACAAATAAAATGGATTAACGTGACGGACAGATTATGATGCTTCAAGGATTTAAGAGGAGAAACATGGAATGAAAATAATTGCATGATATGATGAGTGGAAAACAAGAAAGACTCTGCAATAAACAGAAGAGTTGTGTAATCAGAATGGAATCAAAAACAAGCAAATTGTCACCTGCAGTACAACAATAAAGGAAACTCTTCTTGTACATCAAAGTCAAATATCAAACAGATACATAAAAGCTCTGCTGGAGGCAGCTGAAATAATATCTGTGTCTTATACGACACAGTATGAGCAGTTGGGAGGAATTTGAGCTATCCAGTGCAACACTAAAGAGATGATTGCGCGTTGCCAGAATTGCAGTGCAGAGACAAAGACCTCTGGCTACTGGCATCCCCTGCAAATAACAGTAAGACAAAGCCCTCCAAATTTGTTCAGCAAAGTCATGCAGCTGGCTCATTTGTCAATTTCTTTAACACCGTGTCATAATAGGAGTCAAAAGAGATTGCTCTTGAGAGCCAGTCCCATTCCTGTAAGTGAAGGTTTATAGGATCAGGAACTTCATCTGTTCTGCTTTATCTCTTCCAAGACACAAAAATATTTCTGAATTTTGCTGAAACAATGTAATCTAACAAAATTTGAAAAACAATCTAATGACGATTGTCCTTTTCCAAGAGCTATATTTTATATATATCATTTTCAAGCACTTTCAAAACAACCTCGTTGTAACATGATTGCCGAAACAGTGCTAGATATGGAGCACTTCATTCTTTTGAAACTCTGTGAAGTCCAGTGTCAGAAAATTGCTTTAACACACTTCTAGAGAACTTATGTGGCAGCTTTTTAAAGCCAGGTTATTATTCTGTTCAAGTCTGTAGGAATGCTGCCATCAGCTTCTAATGGGAGCAGAATACTGCCCAGATATATTTCTGGTCAGGCAATTTCATTCCTTTCAGAAATTTTGTGGAAAGATAGGTCAAAGTCTAGGCTTAAAATGCTTGAACACCTCTACAATAAAAGGATTTAGATATTTATGGAACTTTTTCCCCATTTAGGACCAGAAACTGATATTGCTATTTTCATGTAGTAAATAGCAATAACTCTGCACTTCTGTTAATGTTTTCCACGCAAGGTTGTAAAGGTCTCCATCTCCTGGTTTAACCTTCCGCAGGGATTTTGTGGGTGCAGACACTGCAGCCCCCAGGGGTGACAGAGCAGCCACTCCTCGCACCAGGGCAGAACAGCTCCGCTGTGAGCTGGGGCAGCCACGAGTGAGGGGTTGTGGGGAGGGCACAGGTTTGGGGATGCTGGGGAAGCCACAGCAGATGCCATGTGAGGAACGCTGGGAATGCACATCAGCACCGCCTGGAATTGGCTGAAGCATCAGCAGAGAAAAAACAGCTCATGTGGAAATTACTGAGGGACCTCTGAGCCTCAGAAGGAGGCAGAGCTCAGCTGAACATTTCATCTGGAGGGAACAGCCCCGCAAGCCCATAACTCTGCGAGGGGTCTGGAGGAGCTCCTTAATTGCATCACCTGCACATCCCTGGAAACAGCCCTTTGATACCATTCCCTCTGGGATCCCACAGTCCTGACGACTGACTCTCACGGATCAGTGAGAGCTTTTCCTCAGCAAATCTCTCCTGATTTTGCCCAGCTGGAAAAAGAACTGAATTAATATGAGCTAATGCTGCAATACCGCTCTTAAGGAAATACCCAAGGGCAGACAAAAATGAATGAGAGGTATCCAGAGGAGAGCTTACACTTCTCTTTCTATAGACACTACATGCAATGTTCAGAAGTGCAGGAGGAGCTCAGGCATTTAACTCCTTCCAAAATCAAAAGGAAGGAGACATTTCCCTGCTGCAGAGCCAAAGATCTCAGACACTGAGTGTACTAGAGCATGCTGTGCATGTACCAAACGAACTAATAACAATGTGATTTCAATGACTCTTTGGATCATAAACCTTTTCTCTTTAGAACCTCAACAATGCGCAGACAGCCCATAAAACCTCGGAGAATACGCCATAAAAATCAGCTCACAAATACAACATCATTTGGATATCGGAGCACTGCAAAAACATTAACCAGGAAAAAAACCCTCCACTTCTGAGCTAGAAAAGTTAACCCCTTGCTTTTCTCCTGCTGCCCCCTCTAATTACAGACAGCCACACACAGTCCTGTCAGTGCCACTGTCAGGGAATGCTTTGTCTACCTCCATTCGTATCCCGGAACTCATGAATTCCATCCACATCTTCCAATGGCCAGTAATGGGAAGCTGACGCCAGGACTTTGAACCCTTTCAAGAAACACAGGTTAAAAGATTATTAAA
Source organism: Eulacestoma nigropectus (assembly GCA_013397775.1). Taxonomy (NCBI): domain Eukaryota; kingdom Metazoa; phylum Chordata; class Aves; order Passeriformes; genus Eulacestoma; species Eulacestoma nigropectus. Next base: position 466,610 of record VZTE01001753.1, read on the forward strand.
TAAAGGACTAACAAGGTGTGTAATAAGTCTCCACAGAAAATAACCACAAAAGAGGTCAAAAGGTTAAGTAAACCAAAATATTTTATGTAAATCCAGTGTGGCACATAAGCAGGATCATAAATCAAAGCAGCAGAGTAGATTAAAGCCGTATAATTGATTAACCACTGCAGAAAACCTGAGTTTAAATCCCAACTGATTTCCATTTTAATTGCACTTAAAATGTGTAGCTCCGACTAAATCTCTGCCCGTGTATCTGGCAGCATCCACTGAAGTAACAGCTGAGGAGTCATTCAAGAGTAATTTCAAGATTTTACTGAGATTTCAAGCAGCTGGTGGACAGCCCAAAGCACTGGGATGGGGATGCATGAGGGAATGTTCAGCCTCTCCAGCAAATATTACTGCTCCAGAGGCAGTGCAAAGGATGCCAGGGACTAAGAGAGCAAGGATTTCTATTACCCCCTACCTGTTCTCTGCCCTACAATCATTTTTCATTCCCAAGAAATCTTTCAAGAGACTGAGGTGTGAAGCTGACAGAGAAAAGTTTGTTAAACCTCATTTCAGCTGCCAAACACTGTACAGAGTCTCCCCACACCTAATGTGCCAATTAACCCAAGTCACAAGCAGTGTCCTTTGACTTCTGCAGTTTATCCCACACCTTTCTTCACTTTTGAAATCAAAGCTCTTCGCCTGTTTGATACTTGCTCTATCATTTTAATGTCCTGGATACACACCAGATTTTTGTATCATGGATATGAAGGTGCAAAAATTTTACTTTCATCCTCAAAGTGCCTGATGCCCACCCTGGAGAGCAGCTTGATGGCCTCCATCCTCATGGTGCAGTTTCTGAGGTGTGACACAGACGGGATCCCAAGATTTATTTCTTTATCAGGAGTGCAAAGTTGATAAATTGCTAAACTTCACAACAAGCAATTACAGATCTGAGGAAACAGAACTCAAAGTTCTGCATCTTGTGAGGATACAAGAACTACTCAGACTTGCTTCCAACATCAACTATACCAGAGATATCTAACAAATGATTCATAACTGAATTCATTAATTCAGGATCTATTATTAGCCCACCTAACCAAATGTTTGCAGTTGTCATAGAGGTTTTCCCAGGGAGGGAACACGAGCACAGACAGAGAAGATGGGGATGTCTCATGGAAATGCGCGGGGTTCTGTGGTTATCCATCTCCTCTGGCTGCTTGGAAGACAGAGAAAGCACAACTGCCACTGAAAGGACAAGGACGCTGCCAGCCCCAGGGAACAACGACCCACAACGAGCACACGCAAGACAATCTGAAAATTCCAGGCAACCCAAACTCAACCAAGCTGAGCACAGCAAAGAACACTGAGGAAATGGGATCTAGGAAAAGGGGTTTTGCATTTACATTGGCTAAATCTGGGTACGTGCTTAGTTCTACCTTCAAAGAATGTGTTCAGGCTGCTGGTAAAGAAATGGAAATTATTAATTTCTCTGGTATTAAGAGCACCCACACAGAGTACCTGTGCTAATATCCCTCCCTCCGACGTTCATCAGGCTCCCAGCTCCCCTGTGCAGAGCACAGGACACGCCTGCTCTTTCACACTGTGCTTATATGCAAATATCTCACGCTCCCCTTAACATCTCCCTTTTGTACCAAGGGGGAAAAGAAAGGATTTAAGGTAAGAGAGGTGGTAGGAAAAAAAATCATGAGAAAAATTGAGAAAAAGAGAAGGAAAGCTCCTGGGAGAAAATTATCTGATGCCAAAACAATGTGCCACAACACGGCACAAGTGTTTTAGTAGCAGCAGCATCACAACAGAGGCATTGCCGTGGCTGGCATCAAACTCACGAGGAGGAGCAATATTCCAGGGAGCTTACAGTTAAAAGCTGGGAAAACGGACCCAAAAACAGGGAAGGGAAATACAGACAGAGCAAAGGAAATTGCCCAGAGCCACGATGCTCTGGTGGCTTCCCCAGCTCCCAGTTCTGGAGCTCTTATCCCACTTCAGCCAAACAGCCTTGGGAAGGCCTCTGGAAACAAATACCTGCTGCCTGGAACGCACAGTCCTTTCCACAGGCACCTACCCCGCTCAGAACAAAACCCCAGGGCTTGTTCCAGCCTGGTTCAAAGCCAGCCAGCATCACCTGCAGTGATGCCTCCACACACCCTGCGCCACAAAACCAGTGCTGTGGAACTCGCCCATTTACAGCAGGAGGGTTTTCCCCCTTTTGTTCCACCAGCCAGAAGCCAGAGACCCTCATTTTTAGGAAATAGGACTTTTTTTCTTGGTTTTGAGCAAAGGTGGAGCAAAAGAAAGGAACCAGGCTGAAGCTACTCCTTTAATAGACGTGGCCTTTCCCCATATCTCTGTTTTACTTGAAAATAATTACATGTGGTTAAAACTGAAAAGCAGAAAGCAATACATGGATTGGTAAAGCAGTAAAATTGTGCTTGTACACCACCGTGAGGCTTGAGGTTAAACTATTTATATAAACAGGAGAACTCTGCAGTTACACACACAGACCCTTGTAAGCTGTGAGTGACTTTTTTTACATTGAAAACAGATGAGAAGTCCTTAATCTGCTCTGTAACTGATTTAAATTTAAGTGTGAAGGCTGGGAGGAGGGTAGAGGACTTGAAGCCACGCCAGAGTAGTGCAAAGTGTACAAGCTGGCAAATCCAACTGCAAATCATTGAATTGAAAACGCTGAACAGTGAGGGAAAAAAAGAGAGTAGTCTGTGTAGAGATCTGATTCAGAAACTTACACTCAAGGAAAGTAACTATAAACAAGTGTATACAGGACTTCTCCACATATCAAATACCAGCCATTTTTCTCCAAACGTATTTCTATCCAGAATATTCAGTGGGTAGGGGACTGATTTTAAAGTCACTGGGACAGTCTGATAGTTTGGACTATTAATTTCTAATACAGAGCTGACATCCAAACACGAGCTCAGTTTCTTTGGGGCTACTAAGGAAATTAAAAAAAAATACAAACTGAAAAAATCAAATAAATACCTAAGCACGTTGTCATAAAGCGGAAATAGAGCATTCCTTACCTGGGTGCTTGGGTAGCTGGGAATAGTTCCCGTACACCTGCACATAAAACATTACACAATGAGACACAGTGAGGCAAGACTTGCTCAGAGGACTCCAAGCATATCCCAGTACTGACCATATTCAAATATTACCTGATATTTTTGCTGAAATAAAACCAGCAAAGAATAATGGCAACAGAGTAGAGATAATAAACTCTCCATGGTCTATTTAAGGTTAAAAGTACAGTTGAAACCAAATTCCTTTAAGATTTCAATCCTAAGTTTTCCTTTTCTACTTTTAGTATTAAAAAGGACATTTTCCATGCAGGTTCAAAAGTCCATTCCTTCAGGGATGGCAAAATATCCTTCCAGACCCTTCAAGTTGTATTTTCTTGCTTCACCCTTAGATATCTTCATTTAACTCTGAGTAGATAACCATGACTGGAGGAAAACTCCAAGAGTGCATCAAATCCCGAAGTTGTGCTGTTCCGTGGAAAGAAGTCAAATACTTCTGTTCCGATCTGTGCCAGAAAGAAAAGATCTTGTTCGCAACTTTCTCCCTCTGGTTGCGTTTTCCTCGCGGTCCCTTTCCCTCTGTCTGAGGTCTGGAGGCAGCTGTGGCTGTGCTGGCAGGGAAAGGCACTTCCTTACAGCACCCCGGGCGGAAAACTCCCTCTGCCCTCCGAAATGAGCTGAAATGAGACGAAATGAGCTGAAATGAGCCGAAAGCAGCCGCGAACTCCCCGCCCGTCCCGCTCACGTTTGCACCTCCAGCCCAGCTCCTCTTGGGCGGAGAGCGGGCCCGGCTGATGTCACCCTCTCTCCTCCAGCTCTGTCCCATTCCGGACTCTGTTTATCTCTATTTTTATCCCGCCGCCGCTGCTCCTCTCCGGGTCCTGCGAGCAGCCGGGAGCCGCTGGGACCCAGCCCCGGAGCTCCAGCACAGAGAGGGGAGAGAGGCGCTCCCGAAAACCCGCGCACCTGCGGAGCGACCAAAGCCACAGCGAGCGCCAGCACTTCAGAAAAATAAGAGAAATTTTCGAAGGAAAGCTGCCATCTACTTATTTTAAAAAGCACAGATTGTATCTCTGTCCCAAGAAAGCTTTAAAAAACCACTGATTTAAATCACAAGGCACCGAGGGATTGATTTTACCTCATCTACACCAAGCAGGGGAAACTGAGGCATTACCTATTACACCAGTTTCCTCAGAGCTGCACAAATGTCGAAAAAAACTTCTGTAGTTGCTACTTTGCTTTTTATTTTAATATAAATAATTACACAGAAGTATTTTTATAAGAGTCACCCAATTACACTCCAGACTATGCCACAAATATTAATCAGCATTTACACGTAAAAGAAAAATAGCAGCTAGAACTAGCTGATATTCTTCATTTACTCTGCTCTTCTATGGTAAAACCTTGTTTTCAGTTCTCTCCAAGCTCTTTATTTTCAGCCAAATAAACTGAAAGAGTAATATTTAAAACAACATTTGATAAGCTTTCCATCCCTCTTAATTTCTTCCCTGCATTTCCCTGTCAATTCCTTCTTTATCCTCACATGGACCACTCAAAGGTGATGCAGGCAACATCAGAAACTAAAAATCAGAATTATAATGTGCTAATATCACAAAAAAATCCAGATTATTTTATTTACCTTTTCTTTTGCCAGAAGTTATGTAAATATTGGATAATATTTTTGGCCCCACTCATGCAGCAAAATATTCTTTTCTTATAGTCAGTGAATGCACAAGAGTCTGACCTATAGGAAAGTGATCTCCGTGCATGTCACTGCCCCTACAGGACTTTCCTCCTGACCTTTAGGTGTCCTCCCCTCTCCACCCACCCGTCAGTGGCTCTTGGCCCCTCTCTGCAGGGGCCGCTGCCCCTGGGCTCACCTGGTTCCTCCTGCTCCTGCCCCCGAATCGCCCCTCTCACCTGTCTGCTGCCCAAGCACCGCTTCTGCACCGAGCTCCAGGCAGGGCTGGTCACCACTCCTGGGGTGAAGCAGCTTCCTACCAACCTTTACACAGATCTTGTGCAGCTGGGACCCAGCAAGCCTGGCAGCACCTCGGCCCCGATTTCCCCAGCTGGATTCCCAGATGGATTCCGAACTGCCAAAGCCTCTGGGGGTAACTCGTTCCTTGCAAATGACTGCAGGGCCCAAGGACTGAGGCGGTCAAAATTAAGTTTGGAAACCCTGAGACATTCATGCTGCACGAATGCTCCAAGGTTGCCGAAGTTCATTGTTACAAAATTTCCGTATTGAAATAAAACGTGAGTTTTGTTTGTAATTCTGATTTAGGACACATAAGAGAATAATTTTGAAAATTTTGAACTTCTGAATTTCAGTTCCTACAAAAAATTTAGTGATAACCAGCCTGGCTTTTGCTTATTTCCCTCCAGCTTTTTGAGACTTCCTCTCTCGTTACTGTTGGCCACAACCTCCTCGATATCCCAAAGGAAGAGGAGAAATTCCGTGCAAACCCTATGAACTCCGCATCGTATAGTGACAAGTAGAGCCATCCTCAGAAACAAAAGACAGCTGCAGCTAAAAATCTTGAGAAAAAGCTAAAATGTAAAAGGAGAAAGACAGGAATTTGAAATATTTGCCAAGAGGGGCCTGTCAAGGGAAAGAATATGCTTACCAAAACAATTGTGAGAATCCAAGCAAACACATTCACTGCCAAAAATTTCTGTGGATACAGCAAATTGCAAGCAGACATTGGAGATTATTTGCAGAAACAAATTCTGAATTTATTCCTGTGATCCCCTGGAAACACGATCTGAAATCCACACTGCTCCCACCACAGCCCAGGGGCAGCACCTGAGCGCAAACTGGAGTCACTGGTCCAGCGCTGGGCAGAAAACCCATCCCAGGGGACTGCTCCAGAGGAGCCTGGGGATGGAACAGAGCTCACTGAAAGTCCTTGCAGGTCACTGAAAGCACAGAGGGCAGGTGCTGGGTGCTGGGACCTGTGCTGAGCCTGCCAGAGAGGCTCCCCAGGCTCTCCAGCCTCAGCTCCGGGCCCTGCTGAGGGATGCAGGACTGGGGGGCCCTGGAACGACCCCGATTTTCTGTCCCACTGGGCAGAGAGCGGGGAAAGGGCCGGGGAGGGGCTGCCCTGCAGAGGGACAAGGGTTCAGCAGAAAGGAAAGGTCGATGGGTGTGACCCACCAGGTGACAACCAACCCCCAGCGCCAGCTGCAGCATTCCGTGTTCTCCTGGTGCTCCTTCGGGGTGACAACACGGCCGAAACAGAAAATTAGCCAATGCTGCAGCTGACATTTGCCAGGAAAGGACAAATGACCCAAAGCTAAAAACCTTTGTAGCCAACTATCTAAATACAGGGAGAGAAATAATCACAGAGAGAAGGTTTCGCCCCGTGGAACACAAACAATTTGTAATACAGTTTTCTTCCCTTGTTTTCACTGGAATCACTAACTTACCGTGTGAGAGCTGGTGCATAATTGGGATTGAAATATTTCAGCAAACATCTTTGAAAGGAGTATTTTAAGAATCAGTCTAATAGATTTTGTAAAGCTGGTCGCAGTCTCTACTAACACATCAATAAATATTCCAGGTTAAAATGACTTTCTGGTCAAATTGTTTCTCTGTCAGTAACAGGCGCTGTTAGCGAGGTGATCACAGCTGATAGATCGACACACGTCCGCTTACATTTCACTGCGAACTTTTCTGCTCGTAATGGACACCCCGGCTAAGTACTTGTAGAGTGGATTTTATTTAATTCACTTACACAAATCACCCCACAGCTGTGTAAACTAATTCATCTGTCTTTTGCTCCAGCGAGCTACTCAGATGTACATAGGTGCAATTTGGTTAGATTTGCACTTTAAAAAATCATTTGCCAGCTGCATCACCTTCAAAGAGACAGAAGAATGTTTCCTTCCCTCTTTTTCCTTGATGTATTACAATCAAATCATGGTAATGGGTGATGCTAATTGGCCAGCCACGGGAGACGCACTTGAAATACAACAACAGCCCCTGGTTCAGGAGAAAAGCAGGAAAATACAAACCTCACTTAAAGCCAGAAGATTTTGCTTTAAAAAAAGCACAAAAATCGATTATTTAAAATAGTATAATCATATTAATCTGTATTGCTGTAGTGTATGGGGATGAGTCAGAAAAGGCTGAGGTGTGATGTGACAAAGACACTCGAGGAGCTCTTCACTGGCCCAAGGACAGCGGCTGCTGAGCGGCTCAAGAGCTTCTTTACCAGCAAAGAACCACAGAAGTGCTGAAAAACCCCTCAGAGACAGCAGGAATTGAGGCTTTACAGTTCTCACTTACCCTCTAAAATACCCTAAATACCCTCTAGATACCCACAACACCCTCTAAAATACCCTAACAGAAGGCGCTGAAGGGTGGCCATTGCACAGCTCCACTCTCCAGGACGGATCGAGCAATTAACGATGTTTTGGTCAAATTCCTCAGCCAGCGGACCCCGCTCATGAGAGCATTACCTGAAACCGCCTTCGAGCTGACAAGGCTGAGAAGGACAAACTGAACAGTCCAGGCTGGAGAAAAAGAAAACAAACACAAATCCTGGAGTTAATTCAACAAGGCTAATGCTATCATGGAAAAATATTTTTCTAATTAAGAATATGAGAAGTTGCTGGTTGGTGCCAGAAAACAAAATACAGCATTTTGGCAATAAAATTTAGGCCTAATCAAATGAAAATACTTTTATTGTGCAACATATGTAACATTAAGCTGATTTACTGTATATATAGAGAGAGATATAAATATTCCTCAAGAAAACTTTAGGACACTGATGATTCACTGATGAGCAATTAAGCAGGTAGATAAAATCATACAATAAATGATACATTTCAAGTTTCTTTGAATGAGGTCCCACTTCCTATGATAGTTATTGGATTATTGTCTATTTACTGTTCATTGGACTTTGTTTGCATTGTGGTAGTGCCTTGAACATCTCACTCCATAAGCTGAAGAAAACATTTGATTTTTGCAAAGTAGTTTAGGCTTTTGTGCCAATCCCAAAGATTTAATTGAATCAAATCTTTGATTATCTGAGCCTTAATGTCAAGCTTACATAAAATTGGATAATTGTATAAATAAAACATTTCACAAATCCTTTTTCATGTGATTAAGCCAAATCCTTTTTGCCAGAAGCTGCTGTCTGTAACTGTGTCTGTTTTGGGTTCATTCAGGTAGCCAGATTTTCTTAATTACACAAATATTAAAATAATATTTATAGTATTATATGATAATGATGAATAATCCCTAAACCACGATAAATTTTGCCTCCAGGATTTGTGCCAGCTTTTCTCTTGCAGCTTCACGTATTTGCCTCTTGCTCTTCAGGCTAAAAGCAGCTCCATGAAGGTTTCATCCGAGTGCTTGGTGAAAAGTTCAGCAGCACAAAAGGAGAAGCCAGAAGCCAATGGAAATTACTTCTCAGCAATAACATCTGAGGTTCTCACAGACATATATATTAAAAACTCTTCATCCTATGGGGAATGACACAGTTCCTGGCTTTTGTAGTTTCCTACTTTAGATCTAAGTGGCAAAAGCAGTGAGAGGGTGGGGATAGAAATCAGAGCTGGCTGAAGAGCTGGCAGAAGCTTCCAAATCTACGCTCTTATTAAAATCTGAAGAGTCATCAAATCTGAAATGCAACTCATTAACTAATTTAAAAGCATGAAATCTGAATTCCAGAACAAGTCACATAATTTCAGGTACTGCGTCTTGGCTCTTGAGCCAGCACATAAAGCAAACCCAGCAAAAATTCTCCTCCATGACCTCTCTTAACCACTGAGATTCCTGTTGGTTTGATCCTCACTCTGCTGCAATGCTTAATAATCTGAATAATCACTTACATCTGTCAGCTGTAACAGTCATCCCAAAGATCCTAAAATCACAAGACACACCCTGGAATCATGGAACTGCCCAAAAACATATTTTCAAAACAATACATGAAAGAAAAAAAATCCCATTTGTATCTGCCACTGTTCTTAATGCATACTGCAGGAAAGCAAACTGGAATAAAATCAACCATTCAAAATGTGATTTTGACTATGAAAACGGATATGATACGGAGATCAAAGAAATCCCCCTTTCTTTTTCTAGAGGATTTGTCAATCTCTCAGCGATTTTCATAGGCTCCTTAAAGAAATGTAATTTTCAGATGTCATCGCAGCTAAATACGATTGCTGCGACCAAAGTCATACCCTTTTTAATTAGTCATAAGTATTGATTTTTCAAGAGATTAAGTGTTTCTCTTTTGGGCTCTAAGACTTTTTTAGCATATGCAAAGTCAGCTGGGATGAAGAGCAGGAGATAGAAACATCAAGCAATACCCACCACATCAATCTGTAGAGTTAAATATGGAAGAAACAGTTCTGTAGTCAGGTCAGTACCTGTGGAAATGGCATTACAAAACTCAACATGTCAGATTTCCAGCAGCCAGGGATATATGCCACGTATTCAGAAGAAGGATTTTTTGCTCAGAGAGAATAAAACCATTAATCCTCTGCTAGTAGTGAACCACTTGTAGCCAGTATCCACTCCATAGATGGCAACTAAAATACAAATAAGAGCAGAAGATGTGATTAACTAAAGCAGAGAGCATTGTTTTCTCCATAACTAATGCCGGGTGTGTTTTGCTGAAGCTGCCAGGTCGGCACAGGTCAGAGGCAGCACCCTGCCTGCAGCCACAGCACTCAAAGGGCACTCACAAAACTCAACTCAGCTCAAAGGAATCACGAAACTGGCAACAGGAAAATGCCCCGGGCTGAGAGCCTTTCAAACTGCAACGCAGAATAGCCACGTGCCTAAACCATGTTTATCTCTCACCTGTTACCCGAGGTCCCTGCTGTTCCAAGGATAGCAGAGAAAACCATCACAGAGCTGCTCTTCCAGCCACCCCAGCTTCAGATCTGAAGGTCTGTGAGGAGGAGCATCTTTCTCCCTTATTTACACCTCTTTACAGCAAAACAGGAACTATAATACTCAGGATGCCAATCCTTCAAGCTTTCTGCTCATTTTGCTATCCATAGCATAACTTTGCGACAAGCTCAAATCTCTGACAAGACAGCGCTGTGCTAGATTTAACTGCATGTTCCTCACCACACGTTTGTTCTGTAACATTAGGTGATCAGCACTTAAAGGATGATTTTTTTCCAGGTGAAACTATGCTTTAGTTCAATGTCAGTTACCAATGTGTTGCCTGTCATCATGTAACAAGCTCTGATTTTAACAGTTTTTCAACCTAAACTTGATGAAGAGTGGGAAAAATGATGGCGGTGCCCTCGCTTTGCTGTGCTAACAGCAGCAGGATGAAAAAATCCACCCGCAGTGCTCTGTCTGGGAGCGTTTCCCGCTTCTGGCCGATTTCACGGAAAGAAAAATCCATTTTTGACCGGGGACCGAAACCCGCTGGGCGGGCGGCGGCCGCCACCGCGTGGCCAAAGCAGGAACTGCAGCGGCTGCGGGGGCTCCGCCGGGCCCGGAACGGCCCCGAATGACCCGGAATTACCCCAGAATGGCCCCGTCCGCTCGGAGCACCCCGGCTGCTGCAGCAGGGGCTCATTCCAGCCCGGAATCACCCAGGAATCACCCCAGAACGGCCCCGTCCGCTCACATCATCCCAGTCTGCAGCAGCAGGGGCTCATTCCAACCTGGAATCACCCAGGAATCACCCCACAATGGCCCTGTCCGCTCGGAGCACCCCGGCTGCTGCAGCAGGGGCTCATTCCAGCCCGGAATCACCCCAGAATGGGGCCCTTCTGAAGGGCCCCCTGTCCACCCAGATCATCCCGTCCGCTGCAGCAGGAAAAGAGAATTCTGCAGTAACCACCCGATCTCCAGGACAAAGTTACCTTAAAGCTTCATCAGAAGCTTCTGTGCACTGAGTGCGCTAAGAACTGCTCACTGCTGGTCTAAGCCTGGCGACACCTGCACTCCCGACTGTCAGGTGATGTGTCTCAGACACTTCTTTCACACATAAACTTGGCAAAATTACTCATTTGCTATAGTCTGAAATAAATTTTATACCTAGACCTCAACTTAGGTATTCAAATAAAACAAAACCTCCAGTACAAAGAAGAAGTAAAAATACCAGATCCAGAATCAAAAGACAATAAATAAGGCCCAAAATTGCAGATTCCTTGTTAATTATGACCCACCTTTTAATTTGTAAATGCAACAAGCCTCTTTGGCTTGAGCTCTTTCCCTAAAACCTGCCCAGAGAATCCACTCCTAGACCCAGAAAATTTTCCTTTTTTTTTTTTTTGTGATGTAATCCATTGAAAAAGTCTGACAGGAAAATTAACCTTTATATTCTCAGTCTAACCAAAACACACAGTTCTCCCCTCCAGTACTATTTTTGAAAGCCACCATGATGGAAAAAAGCCATCAGCAAGCTACCACTGGTTTTGTGCAGTGGCAAGTTCGTACAGCAGGAGCAATAGGAATTCTTATCACTGCTGGGAAATCAGACTGGAGCGAACTCTTCACTGAAGAAGTTCAGCGCAAGGAACCATTTGTTACTGACTTGTTTTGCTCTCTGTGGCTTAACACTTTGTACAGAGACTTAAACGGCTGCATCATTAAAGGTCCTGGTGCTCCAGAGTATAACCAGTGACTTTTCAGCAGTCACAGGAGGAAGGACACTGGGTAAAGTTTTCTTCTTAGATGTTATAGATCACCACAACCTTGAAGATCTCCCTGTTTATGACTTATTTCACAGCTGGTTTTCAGTCCTTGCTAGTAAAGTGTCAACACAGAAATACTCTGAGCAACCCATAACAGCCTCCTAGAAACCCAAACTATATCGAGAAAATTCAATTCTGAATGCTTGTATTAAATATAGTAAACCCATTACTTTAGAGGCAAGTTTGATCCACTAAAATTTCTGGTAATGTTAATATAAATATGAATTTTTGTTTCTAGTATTATCTGGGGAAGCTTGTCATCACAGTCTCAGCTTTTTTTTTCCCCTTCATGCAAGTAGAATAAATATGGGGACCTGATTCTTTTCATGACAGAATTCCAGGATCACAGCAAGACAGACATCACCTATTACTACCAAAAACAAAATAAAAATCAAGCAAACTATTCCTATACTGAACTAGTACAAACACTGGCCCATTTCAGAACACTGGAATCTGGGGGAAATGTCATTCACTCACTGAATTCCCACTTCACTTGGTGAACTAGAAGATAATTACCCACACAACACAATTAAAAGTATTTGCCTTGTACACTCCAATCTGTAACCCAAGGAGGCTTAGGCTGTGCTAAAGCCTTGGTATAAATAACTTGCCTTGTGTGTCAGTAATTAGACAAGTAAGGACATTCTTGTTTGGCCTCATCAGCAAAACTCTCCAAGACTGTTATCTGAGAAAGCTCCTGGCTAGGACAGCACAGTCATTGCTATCCTCCAAAAGCAAACCCCCAGCTGAGTGTGTGCCCATCCTGGCCACTTGCAGAGAGAACCAAGAGTCGCAGCACAGCCAGAACTCCTCCGGGGATGCTCACACAGCAGCCTGTGCTAGGAAAAGCCAAACTTCAGCTCAGGGCAAAAAACGACACAAAGCTGGGCTATAAATCAATGCTCCCAGGTGAAAAGAGGGATCAAAGCTGTTTAAGCATCTCAGTAACCTGTAGGACATTGCTATCACTCCTGGCCTAAGAGGGACAACCAACTGTTGCCAAAACTCAGGTGAGGAAGGGACCAGAACTACCAGTCCAGGCAAAGAACTGGCTTCAGTCAAACCATGCACTTGTTTCAGGAAGGTGGGGGCAGAAGTTTATCCCAGCAGTCTCAGAGCGTAATAGCAACACAACAAATTTCTGTAGGAAAAGACAGATTTTGTTGTGTTTTGTAACTCGTATGTACAAGAGGGGCAGACTTTACCCTTCTTGGCACATAGACTGGCAGTGCTGCAGACAAGTGCTACCCAGTGTTTCTAAAAAAACAAGATTCTCTGTTGAAATCCTGAGATCCAAGGGCAGCCCCAGCACTCCTAAGGGAGCTTTCAACTCTCCTTCATTTCAAGGCCCAGCAAGCAGCACATTTCCTCTGCCAGTTTCCTGCCTTTGCTGTAGCTGCTTTGCACACGCACTTCTCCAGCTGCCTTTGTGATACAACTCCCTGGGCTTGGACACTTGAACCCTCCCAGCTTTATCCTGGAACAAGGACCAGTGAACAGCCCAACTCCTCGTCCTGCCCAAGGTAGCACTGAGCAGGGTCTGGCGTTAAGGAACTTGTCAGTACAGCCTGAAACCAGAGACCTTGGTTTGGGAAAACTCACCCAGTGGTGTGCAGGGAACACAGAACTCCTCCAATTACCTGATCCAACCAGAGAGCAGTCAGGCACGAGTTCCAGAGAAGGATTTCTTTCGGTCTCCATTCAGTCCTGGCATTGATTACTTCAGTAAATAGGTTCTTGTAACACAACTTTAATTTTCCTCTTTACTTGACTAAATAGGTTTTTTTCTCTAAACCCAACTAGAGAAAACTTCCTTAGAATGGTTAAAGAACTTGAACTGAGCAATCTGCACATGCAGTTAAGGCTACCTGCTTATTTAAAATCGACAATTATCAGGGAGTAAACATAATAAATCTAATGCTGCAAGTGGGCTTTACTCCGCTCCCAAACCATTGCAAATTGAAGAAGATTCCTTCACAGTAGGATTAGTATTCCCATCTACTTCAGAGCTAGATTTTTCTGGACTTGGGAGCAGCACTGAAGATGACAGAGCGAAGCTCCCAAGTTAGAGCAGTCTTTAAGCAGCTTTTACACCTTTCCAGCTGCTCTGGAGGAACCATACCAAGGACAGTACCTGTGTCAAGTAGGTGAGTTGTAAAGACGACACCATTCACAAGCTAGGAAACCATACAAGCACAACTCCAGCGCTGCCTCTTCTTCTTGAAGCGTGTCAATACCGCAGAACTACAGAAGTTTTCTGTTCTGCTCTTGAGCAGTACATTTCCAGAAGGGAGAGCCTGAAGATAAAAAAGCTAGCACAGCTAGTAAAGCAGCAGCAGCCATGCCAGCAGGGTTAACCAGGAGCTGCACAGGGAATTAGTAACACTACAGGCAAGAACCTACAATGGTAAGTTAAAGCAAGATTATGCAGCAAGAAGAGTCAATGAAACATTAAGTGGGAGTTTGTCTCTTTACAAAGACCAAGTGTATAACATTCCTCATTTTCATCCAGGAGTTTCAAGTCTTAACACACAACTCAGCTTCTGAGTAGCTAAAAAAAACACAAACCAAAAAACCCAACTGCCCCCAAGAATTCCCAACTTGAACCAACTTTAAAATGGTTCCTTTACAGCAATATTGCACAAATAATAATCATAGCCCAGTTTTTGCTACTAGATAGCAAAAGTTGAATATTCAAGTAACTTATGTACACAAACATGCAAGTTAAAAGGAATAAATGAAATGCTCCACTTTATTAAGAAACCAAAAATACAAAACTGAAGAGTTCAAGGCTTCATGTACTCAAACACTACTGAAAAAAAAATCCTAAACTTAAGTTTTGCTTACTAGCAGTACTAATATTGACCAAGATTCATCTCTACAAGGTAGTGTTAAAAGTTGACATTTTCCACCATTTGTGCTGTAATAAGCCAGTTTCAAATTAAGAACTTGGTGCAGTTACAGTAAAGTCTAGATGTTTAACTCACTGTGGCTTTAGTTAATAAACCACTGGGTAGGCAAGAGCTTTTTAGCTCAAACCATGGTTGTTTTCTAGTCAGCGAATTTGAAGACGCTTAGAATTCGTATAACCAGCTATAGCTCTACTGCTGTTCCATGCAAAGACACAGCTGAGGTCGCCTAACAGACCTGGATGCCATTTGCTTCTGGCTGCTAAAAACACAGAGCTCTGAAGGTAACTGCAGAACACAGTAACAGTGAGGAGTTGAGACTGTATCTAATTGTAGCATGTGCAAGCCCAAGCGCAGGCTCTGCTCTCCAGCCACCCTGCTCCACGAACACTCCCATTTGCTGGGAACGCTCGTCCAGCCACACCACACAAGTGTTCACTGCTGGAGCTCCGCCTGGCAGCTCAGCTTTCCTCAGATGCTTTAGTTCTACGCGCCAACAAAAAAAGGAAAGGTTAACTGTTAGCTCTGAATTAGCAAGAGGAGCATAATATGAGAAGCAGGAAGGAAAACAATGAGAAATGCAGTAGTAGACAATCAAGTATTACCCCTTGAATGAAGAACAGAAGACACTTTGAACAGTTTTCCTAACAATGCATGAAAGTTCACTTGCTTAGAGATACTTGAAATACAACTTTATTACCTAAACAAAAGAATGGGAATGACAGAAACAAGATTTTCCACTTAACACTCTGATGTGACTGCAGCAGTCTTATATTTGAAACTCAAAAGGGGAAGTAATTGCAGTCCAAAAAACAGCTAAATATGCAGGTCCAAAATATGAAGGTTTTTTGTTTTGGTTTTTTTTTTTTTCATTTTGTTTTGTTTGTTTTTTTTTTTAAACTGCCACATTCACTCCGAAGCCCATTCATCTCTTTCAGCATCCCAAAGATTAAGCACATGTTCTGCTCAGCTAGATAATAAAGTGGCAAACACGCTGCACCACTGACATCACAGGACAGTTGCCTATAAAACTAGACTTCTGACGCTGGGCTCCAGCTTCATCCCTCACAGGTCATCATCTTCATCTGGCAGTGCAGTGGTCTGAGCAATCTGGAACAAAGAAAGTCACACTTAGGAACTGATCTTCAGCTCTTTGTGCCACGAGTCTGACACCAGCCACCAGGCAGCTGTCCGCCCCCTGTGCCCTCTGCCACTGACCTGTAGGTCTTGCTCATACTGTGCTGCCAGTGCTGGGTCCATAACAACTTCAGGAGGTGCGAGCGCAGGCATGGCAACAAACTCCAAGTTAGGATCTCCAATTAGCTTTCTAGCAAGCCACAGGAAAGGCTTCTCAAAGTTGTAGTTACTCTTAGCTGAAATGTCGTAATACTGAAAAAGGTACATATTACACATTATTTTAAAAACCCTCTAATATTCAGGACGTACCAAGACTAACACACGATCAACTCCTTTACCTTACTTTTTTTTGGACTGCATGGCTTTTGTTTGCATTTTCATAACCAGTTATGATTTAAGTGTCTAGAAACAAACAGTCTCAGGCAGAAACTACAAACTGAAAGGTATCAAATCGCATCAAGGATGAAATGTCTGAATCCTGTCATCGGATGAGATTCTGAGCAGTTAAAGCCAAATGCACAGAAGTTCTTTAAGAACTTAGCACAGCTTCTGCTCCAGGCCAGTGATGATCATCCTTAACATCATCACTTCCTCCTCCCCTGAATTTTGGTTTGAAAAGCCAACAGATGTGAAGCTGCCTATAATGACAAAGGCAGAGCACAATTACTGTCCAAAACCCAACTGCACTCAATAGACCCCACCAACTGGATTCCTGCTGACTTACCTGGAGATTCTTCTTCCTATGGAAGACAATGGATTTTGCCTTGACTTTTCTGTCCTTAATATCCACTTTGTTGCCACACAACACTATGGGGATATTTTCACATACTCGTACCAGATCTCTATGCCAATTAGGTACATTCTTGTAAGTAACTCTCGATGTTACATCAAACATTATGATGGCACACTGAGCTGCAAGAGAAGGGAAGTCAAGTTACACCAGGAGTAGCCACCTACTTACAAGATGGGACAGAAAAGAGGAACGCAGAGATATCCCACATTTGGGTTAAGCATCTGCACTAACTTTTCCCTCTCAGCATCACAGTTCCGACAGCTCCTGTTCTGTTAACAAGTTCAGTGCACGAGGCCACAGAACCCGGCCCATGACTGTGTCACCTCACATCTGTGCTGCCCCCATCTCAGACCAGCTGGTTTTACTCATTCAGCTGTATCACTGAGGAACATGGTGTTACATCGTATGAGACTATACAAGATCATAGAAACCAACCTGGATTTGCCCAAATACTTGACAGAAATCAGTTAACACCAGTTTAACTCATCTCAGACACACTAATGAGGCTTCGAGGCAAGCTGAGAGCCTGCAGTCCACAGCCCAGGATGGCCTTGTCCAGAGCAGTTTCTCAAAGAACTCAATAATACTTTACAAAAATAAGATAGAATAAAGATATGCAGGTGAGTGAAGTAACACAGGACACATCTTTGCCAAGCAGCAATAAGGAACCCTATCTTCCCTTTTTCAGAATGACAAGTAGACTCTGGCATGGAGGTGTCCAACTTCCTCACTGTATCGAAAATCTTAAGAGTTTCTGCGTTCCAAGCCCTCGCCTGAGCACAGCAATACAGACAAAAATCTGCACTTACTGAAGCACATGTTTTCCCCCCTTAGCCACCAAACTTCACCAGCACTATCTGGTCATTAAAGGTGCACCACTTTCACTAATACCAAAGCCCACAGTAACACACTGAAACACAATCTTAGCGTGTTCCCATATTAGCACAAGCTGTCTAGCAAAGGACATGATCCTACCTAAATGAAGAGTTTGAAGGCTTGTAAACCAGCTCATCACTGCAGCCACACTGACAGCTTCCAGCATGGCCAACGTGAGCAGAATGACAGACTAGAGTCCAATAAGTACAGAACCGTCCCCCCTCCCCACATCTTACCTTGGATGTAATAGCCATCACGCAGGCCACCAAACTTCTCCTGGCCAGCTGTGTCCCATACATTAAATTTAATAGGGCCTCTGTTAGTATGGAACACCAGAGGATGAACTTCAACACCCAGTGTTGCTATGGAAATAACAAAAAGCAATGCATTTAGCAAGTCACGGATTGCACGTCCATCTGTAAGGTACTGGAGTTCAAACATTCCTTCAGACATACCTACATACTTCTTTTCAAATTCACCGGTCAAGTGACGCTTTACAAATGTTGTTTTGCCAGTGCCACCATCACCAACCAGAACAAGCTGTGGACAGACAAAGGAAAAGAGTCAGAGCAATGCATTTTGAGACATTTATCAGCCATTCTAGCACAGATACTATTTATTACTACAAAAAGCTTAGTTCCTACAAGGTGCTGTAAACAGAAGACAGAACTCCCCATGAAGCAACTCTCTGTGCTGGGAACCAATCTGTTAAGCCCATCACGCTGTAACTCTGGCCAGCCTTATCCAGCCCTTGTAGGTAAAAATTACAATGCACTGTGAATATGGCTCTACTAAACTACTACAAGAGACTGAACAAAGAATGTTTAGGGCTTTCAACCTGAATGTGACCAGATTTGGAGAGGAAATGATTAAAACATCCACTGGAGAAACCCATTGTTATCTTAAAATTTAAAAACCCAACAAAACCAAAAACCCACCAACATTTGCACCATGAACTGGAATACACTAGCCAAGCATTGCAGGAAACACAAGTAACAACCTTCAAGAATTAGTCTTCAGGACTTCTGGCTGTTAAGATAACAAAAAACCAGCACCAACCCACCAGCCACACAAAACACCAGAAAAATTCTCTTCTGAAACATCTGGACAATTAGCACATAACAGAAAGCAGGCTATTCTAATTCACTATGAGCACTTTTTACAGTGAACTTCAGTTCTAAAAATTTAAAAATAATTCTGTAGGAAAAGATTCATTAAAATTTATTAGACTAAACTACAAACAGAGCACATTGACACAGTTTAACAGACTCTTTTTGTGCAAGTTGTATGCAATACTACAATAAATTGCCCCATTAAGGAAGGGCCAGCACCTCAAAACCAAACCCACCATCCACGTCGGCACTCGGGAGTCGCTCCTGCTACTTTTCCAGCGAAGACGAAAAAAACCCCAAACCCAACCTGCGAACCACTCCCTTACCTTAAACTGCACTTGGGGCTCTCCTTGGGCGGCCATGCTGGGTCTGCGGGGGAAATGGCAGCGCGTGAGCGCAGCGCGGGGAGCGGCCGCGGGCCCCGCCGGAAGGGGCCGTTCGCAGCGCCCGGGCGCGCTCGGCTCCGCGTGCTCCGGCCCGCCGGGGGCAGGCGGCGCCTCCCGCCCGCGTGCGGCGGCACAGCGCGCGGTAATGGCGGCGGCGCCCC
>VZTE01001753.1:490171-521707 GCA_013397775.1 Eulacestoma nigropectus
GAGCCCCCCGGTAATTCCGTGTCGGAGCCGCCCGGGGTGCAGCGGGGTGGGTTTGTCCGCCCGGGAGCTCTTGGGGCATGATGCGGCAGGAAAGCGCTCTGCAGGCTTTATTTTCCGCGTGTTTACAAAATGGTAGCTGCCGCTGTTTATATGCTCTTTTCCTTTCCCTTATTTGTGCTTTGGAAACAGTATCCTAAAAAAGAAAGGAGAGTTCGGGGGGGGGGGGGCATCATCAGTCTGTCTGCAACAGGATATGGCTTGGGTAAAATAAAAGGTTATTTGAGGTTTTTTGTTTTGGATTTGGTTGGGGTTTTTTTTTCCTGAAAAGAAATGGAAATGGAGAACACACAGGAATTCCTGTGATCGTTCCAGTACTCCACATATGTGTAGAAGTTGGGTTGTGTTGAGCTGCATTCAGGTCTGGGGCTCTTTCATCTTCTGGATCACCAGGTACGTTTTGGAAGCTCCATCTCTAGTGATGGAATTACCAGTGTCTTCGTCTTCCTCTCTGAAAGGATGAATTGGCATCTGAAAAGTTTGAGGATGATTAAATTACAGTTTCTCTACCAGGAATGATGTTTTGGAGTCATGCCAAAAAACCAGTGTCATTTCTCTCAGGTATACTCATTCCGTTTTCCTGTTTCTAAACATGTCCAGGTTGTGGGAACGCATGCCAAATTTCGGTGCTGGTGCGCGCTTCTGAGATAGAGGAAGCAACCAGTAGTGATCCATATTTGCTTCATAATTTATAATCCTATACCCATAGACTTAATCCTGTTCCATGTTTTTGTAAATGAAAGAAACCAGTAACACACCCTGGCACACCCCTCATTGACAGAGTTGAAAGTGTTTAATGCAGCTGTACAGAGGAATTTTTAAGCCAGCTTTAGTATCTGACATCTGAAAACATTCCTGCAGCAGGCTGCTGCTTTATATATTTGTGGGCCGGTATTGCTGAAGTGCTTCATATGTTCATCGATGTAATTTTCACTGCCTGTAGAATTAATAAATAGCTTAGAGACTTAAAAGTTTTCTTCTAATGAAAAAAGTATTTAAACATCAAATGAAGGCAAAAGTTACTGAAGATCTAGTCTATGTTTTATCACAATTATAAATGTGTAGTTGATGTGAAGTTTTGACAAGTTGCATATCCAAGGGAGATGGATATCCCCATTTCCATGGGGAACTCATTGAAGTAGCAGCTTCCATCTTACATCTTTATCTGAAATATCAAAAAATAATGATTTTGTGAAGTGGTTTTCCTTTCATAGAATAAACGTTTTGAACAGAGATGCTTGACACATGGATAAGATGCTTTGAAAAGGAGTAATGAATCTGAAGAAATAATGTATTAGCACTTGTTTGCCTATTTTCCAAACTGTTTGGGTTTATTAATGTAGTTTCATTGTATTTCATTTGGCTAAATCATTAAGGGAAGAGCAGAACACAGACGTTGTGGTTTTCAGACAGGCCTAGGCCTGCAAAATCTTCAGAAATAACTATACCTCGCCTCTTTTCCTTGGAATGAGGATTTCATTTTGTGTTCCTTTGGTCATACCTTACCTGTCAGTTCCCTCACCCCATCTCCCCTGGAGAACCAGTGTGGTACCCAAGGAGTGTAAAAGATCCCAGGACTGTAGCCAGCCTGTTTTAACCTGTTTTAACTGAACACACTATTGCCTTTAGCAGAAATGCTAATTTTCCATATCCTCATTTGTGTGTTCCTGGATGGTATTGGGCAGCAAGCAAAATATTTTGTCATTAGTTTTTCCTAGATCATTATTAAGAAGAGGGAGAAATGTTACCTGTCAATGTTGGTGGTTCATTAACACAAAATTAGCATAACTTTCAGATGTTTTTGTTAATACCCTATGTTTAGGCAGTTAAACAGTTGCTGGAGAAAGAAGTGGTTGATGACATGCAGATTATATAGCCTTCAGATAATGTTGCTTCCTCTTGTGTTCTTAACTCGAAGAAGTTTTGTAAAGTACATGCTTTTTCAGAAGATAGCAACCATAATTGTGTTTGTTCAACTTTAGGGGGTTATTTTAATGTCATTTCTAAATTACTCTACGCAGGCCCAAATGAACTTCTTTAAATTGTTTGAAATGTCCTTTAATACAATTAATTGGACAATGGATCAAATCCTAGACTGGTTTTAGTTATTTTGAGCATAAATAAGTGTAAGATTAAAAGTTTCTCTGTGATCTAATACACTGTTTTCAGCAGTGGTTTACAGTAGGTGTTTAGGGAAGAAAAAAAAGAGTAGTACGTAGCTATGAATGCAAAGTGTACTCCCAGCCTTCAGTGGTTTGCTGTTCAAAGATACAAGTCCGTCTTCAAATGGCCCTAAAAGAGCTGTACAATCTGTGTTCAGATGTTCAGTTGAGCACATTTAGCTAACGTCAGGTATTAAAAACAGATGTCCTTTTAAAGGTCTGTTAATAAAACTCATTCACGCTTTCTTTTTGTTGTTAAATCATTTCAGAACAAGGTTAGACATAAACCTTTGCTCAAGCAGAGGGATGTTTTAGATCTCAGGTTTGGGGTGCATTGTCCATATGGCTCAAAAATTACCCCCTTGTTACATGCTGAAGTGGATGCAGAGCTGTCTATTGGAATCTATTTGTCATGCTTGATTGGTGAATCATTTAAAATATTTGATTTTTATATTTCTTAACTCTTGACTGTTAGGGAAGGTATCTTACACATAATCTTTGAAAAATGAGTAGTACATAGCAATCTATAAGTTCATATTTGACTGTAGCTTTTTTAAGCAAGGACCTGTAACTCGAACAGAACTGCTTTGATTTTTTTCTGAACTGTTTCTTGGACAGTCAGTGCCCCCAGAACTGTTTAGGAACAGGTGAAAAACCACAAAGTCACAGGAGTTAAAATTGTTAGAATTGGGTGGTATGGAAACAAACACAAAATGAGCCTTTCCAGGAGGAGGAAAACGCGACTGTTGTTTTTCCCTGAGTCAGCCTCTGACGTGGGACTTGGTTCAGACATGGAATTTTCAGAGGATGAGCTGTGTGCCTTCCGTGTCACAGCAGTGTGAGGTGGCTGCACAGCAGTGCTGCTAAAAGCATGTTAATGATTGACCTGCCAAAGCTGCCTCAGCTCTCCTTGGCCCTCTGCAAGCCCTCCTTGGCTGCTGGGATGCAGAAGGATTTTGGGACACACAGATGCTCTAGGGAGAAGCTGTAACACTCTGTAACGTACTCCTTGGGGCTGATTCCCTGGGAGGGTGGTCAGTTATTATCCTTGCAGCCTGCCAGAGGAATACACGTGATCTGCACTGAGAAAGAGGTAACCTTGAATGGAATTTCAAGGGCAAGTAATAGTCACGTTTTTCAGTCAAAAGCTGTTTTCAGTTTCAAAGGTCAGTAATTACTAAGATATCTCCCGCCTGACTTATTTCTGCAATTCCGTAAGGTAGTGGAAGTGACAAAAGTGTCATCAACCATCAGGATAGCTTCTGCTTGGAGCTGAGAAATGACATTGTGTGAATATCTGTAGTTTAACCCGGCTGGCAGCGAGAGCAGCACACGGCTGCTCCCTCATGCGCCCCGGTGGGATGGGGGGCAGAATTCCGAAAGTGGGAAAACTCATGGATTGAGAATAAAGGCAGTTTAATTGGTAAAGCAAAAAGGGAATTCTTTCCTACTTCCAATGGGCAGGCAGGGGTCAAGCCATTTCCAGAAAAGCAGAGCTCTGTCACATGTTACAGTGACTTGGGAAGACAAAATGCCCTCACACTAAAGGTGCCTCCCTTCCTTCTTCCTGCTTCAGCTTCATGCTCAGCATAAAGCCATGGGGTCTGCGATATCCCTTGGGTCACTTGGGGACAGCTGTTCCCATCTGGGGCCCCCAGCCTCCTTGGTGCGGAGCAGAAAAGGCCCTGACTCTGCAGGTGCTGCTCAGCAGTAACTGAAACACCCCTGTGTCATCAGCACTGGAGCACACATCCCAAACACAGCCCATGCCAGCTCCTGTGAGGAGAGTTAACTCTGTCCCAGCCAAAGCAGCACGAACTCCCGAGGGAGCTTGATACATTTCGTAGATCTCTGAGTGTTTATGGAGCTGCGTGTCCCAGACTTGGAGTCCCAAGGTTGAGGTATGAGATGCAAACAGACTTTATTAGATTGCTCTTGGCACTGATGTGAAACTTTTTATCATCTTTTTTGTGATACTGCTTGTGCCGGGGAGGTGAAGTCCAGGGAGAGCAGTATGTTTCTGCTAAACTCAGTGATAAAAGTGAGTTCTTGGTGAGTTGTGTGCTTGTCAGAAGAAGCATGAAAGCACATCACTTCAGTTGAAGAGAGTTAGCAAATGAGCTGTATTTTAGGTAAGAGGTGATTTAAGAATGTAGAGACCAGAGGTTGACAAACTTATCGGGTGTCGCAAGTGCTGAATGAGGTAGGCTGTCCATAAATCCTTCAACAAATTGTAGAAAGCAAATTGATCTGTCAGGGGTGTCATTGCAACCAAATATGAAAGTGAAATACACGTGGCACAGGCTGTGGGCTGGGGAGCCATGATCAGCTGCCTCCCAGCTGAGCATCTCCAGACAGATTTCTGAGTCAAGATTTCTGTGTCTTTCGTTCATTTAGGATTCATTCAGGTGTTACATGTTTTACTAAGGTCTGGTCAAACTAAAAGCTGTCATTCTTAATCTCTTAGTAGATGCTATTTTCGTTATTTTTAGTTCAAATAACTAAATATAGGATGCAGTTATGAACAAGCAGAACAATTATTCTTTACTCAGTAAATATAAACAGAAAGTGTTCTTTTGCATAGATGATGAAATTAGATGTCTTTAAAGTGTAGCTCCTTCTTTAATATTAACTTAGAGCTTGTGGCTTAGTAGCAGTGCAGTCTTGGGAAAGGTAAAATGTTGGGTGACTTCATTTGGGCACAGACTTCCTCCCTCATTTGTGTTAAGCAAGACTGTTAATTCATGACAATCTCTAAGGACGGATAATTTGAGTTCCAGCGTTATCTCCCCAAAATGAGTAACTGCAGAAAGTCTTCAGTGACACCCAGCACTGTGTGGCTGGAGGCTGGTCCAGGAGAGCAGGGACATCTCCGTTCCTGTATTTCACTTGGGGCATTATTGTTTCCCCAGCAGAGAACCCACATGATCTGTGACAAACGCATTGCCACAGGGCTTTATGCATTCCCTGCCTTTGCAGGAAAGGAACTGACACCAAGTACAGCAACTTCTCCCTGAAGATTTGGGGCACCCGTAGATTTTGATGCATGGCTTTTAATTGACTGTAACTCCTTTATAAGATAATAGCAGTGTTTGGCACTGGATTAAATTGCAGAATTGTCAAGCAAACAATGCGTACCTCACGTAATTTAATTAAACCAGAACCAAACTTCTTGCGTAATAGGTTCAGAGATTAGGAGCAAAAAGTGGATGTTAGAAGATCAGAGGCAGAGGGCCTTGTAAGAAAAAAAGGTGTCTTGGAATGAAAATCCCGTAATGATCCCTATCTTGTAGTTTGTTTTTTTCTAACAGATAACGCATTGACTGTTGAGAGCGATATTTTGTTCTGATTTTGGTTCAGTGCAGTTCAAACAGTCTGTGCTCCACAGAGGGCATTAAAGAAGACAGGAGCTTGAACTCCTTGCCTTCATATGATGCATGTTAATTCTGTCTTTTCCCGTGATAAAGATTGGGGATCCACAGGTTGTGCTGGGCAGGCTCCGGGTTAGGGAGGTGTGCCTGGGGGTGTGCTGGGCCTGGGAGAGGCTGTGAGCATTTATCAGCTGCGCGATGTATTTCTGCTTTAGTAGAGAGTAATTACGGCTGCATTGGTGTGGAATGGCACCCTGGAAGCACCTGAGGGCAGGAGTAGTAGCTGTGGATGGTTTTTGTTCTGGCTGGCATTAGATGTTCAGCTTGTTACATCACAAGCTCTCTGTGTTTCTTTCACAGCTCCGCAGTACTCGGTTGACTTTCTGTGGCCTCTCTGCTTATTTGTTTTTAGATTACAGTCCTCAGTAAGGGGAAACTTCTGTGACTTTGCAGACTATTGACAAAAACGTGTGTGCTGTAGCAATGTGGCAAAGTTGTTTTTTCAGAACAGTGTCCTGGGGTTTATTTCACAGATTTGTTTTTGTTGTCTTTTACAGTATAAAGGGAATGAAGATGGGGAGACAGTTATCATCGAAAAAGACCATTTTATGGATGACTTTTTCCAACAGGTAAAGTTACGGTTTTCACCATGGATTAAAGTCTTACTGTTTTCTCTCTGTGCCTTTTAATTTTGATAATTAGGTTTAACAATTCATCTACACCTCCTCCCCAGTATGTTTTGTAATTGTATGCCAAATTGAATGTTGGTAACACTTTATTAGTTTGTTTCAGGGTATTTTCTGTATTTATTGCAGAGAAATGTTTTTAATTCCCTATCAACAAGAAATTTGCTAATAGAATTTTAAAATAGTTGTTTATTAAGAATATTAGCACTTAAGTTTTTGGCCATACAGAATATATTTGCTATTAACAATACCATTTTCTAGTTAAAAAAATATTTACAGACTATTTAAATGTTGATATTTCTGCTGGGATTTCTTTCTCTGGTACTTACAGATGAAATAGTTTGGGTTTTATTAGCAGATGTTTTTGTTTTTAAAAAAATATTTGCCCTGAATATTCTGTCTTCTATGCCATATTTCTCTTCCTCTAGGTTGAGGAAATCAGAAATAATATAGCAAAAATAGCACAAAATGTGGAAGAAGTGAAGAAGCAGCACAGCATTATCCTGTCAGCACCAAACCCTGAAGGAAGTGAGTAATAATTTTTAAGATTTCACTTAAGTGTGGCTAGATATTCTGAAATTGTTTGTTTTAGCTCTCTACAGGAATAGAACTTCAGGTGTTCAGAATGCAGATTGTAACACTAAGTGAATATTTTCATTTTTAATACTGAATTAATCCTTCCATTTGTTTATTTTGACCTTTTTAAAGTCTCATTAGAAAAAATGTATTTTCAGAATATTTCTGGCAGCATCCAAACCTTTCCTAGACCAAAACTCAGGTTACTACGGGATTTTTTCTTCAGAAACTGAGAGGTTACTTACGTTTCTTCTAATTTGTGAAAATGTTGAAGTTGTCAAGTGAAGGTTAAACTGTCAAGTCCTCTCTTTGTGCTTTGGTAGGGTCAAGGTCCTGTCTAACCAGAGCCAGCTGCTCCAGCAGTACTTCCAGTTCCATGTGGAGCCCTATTTTTAGGGGCTTTAACCCCAAAGCTGGAAGTGAAGTTGTGCTTTCTGAGCAGAGAACTCGGAAGTTCAGGACACTTGCCCACGGACCCTTCCCTGTTCTCAACCCTTGTTAGCTCCAGGCATGTCTGTGCTTTGGGCAGGGCTCGAAGAAAAGGGAAGAAAAGATGCTGAGATATTTTTTTTTTTTAATGTTGCAATGCTGGTTTAACATTTATCTTGTTGTTTCATCTTGTTGATGAAAACTGAACTTTGGTGTTATTTTATACTGTCCCCCTATTTTCCTTGGTGTGTGTTTGTACTCCTACGACTGATTTTGCAGGCTGCTTTTTCAGTGAATCTCAGGTTTAATCAGGGTTCATCCAAATGTTTAAAGTCTGTTGTCTCAGCTCATTTATCATCTTGTGTTTGTGCTAAAAATTGTGCTCAAAATTGCATCTGAATTGCATAGGAGCATCCAGTGACAGCACTTGTGAGCAATGTGTGGTGTTGTGAATCTGGTGCCTTCAGTGAGCCCTGTGACAGGGATGTAGCAAAGCTCTGGGTAACATTCCTCAGAGTGTAACAGGTAGTGCATGGCACGGATCTGTTAGTGAGCCTAAAAGCAATGCACACATGGTACCCAGCACAGCTGAGAAAAAGGGGAGATAAATCTGAATTTTCACTTGTACTTACAACTCAATAGCATTTAACTTTTGACTAGCAAATTAACATTACCCTGAAAGTGTTAAAAAAACTGTTTATCACCTGGTTTAGTTGAAGATTTGGTAATAATAACATTTCCCAGGTGTAAGCCTGTCATAAGAAGCAAGAACCTGATGGTTGCTGTTATAAAACAGTATTTAAAGTACTTAGGAGGGTAATAAACTTCAACTCTGCATGGTTGTACGGAATACGATTCTGAGATTGCAAGGTAGATTCGTAGACTCTTGCTGACTTACTCAGTCACTAACAGTTAAAAAAAATCTGTTTTTTAAAGGAACAAAGGAAGAACTTGAAGAACTAAATGAGGAAATAAAGAAGATTGCTAATAAAATCCGGGCCAGGCTAAAGGGTAAGTTGTGAGGACAGATAAAACTCCTTGCTTTCAGAAATAACCTAGAAAATTACACTACAAAGTAATTCCTCCATGTAGAAATGTATTCTGCAACTGAAATGCTTTTTTGGGGGATGATATTGTGGAAGTAGATTAACTTTAACTGCAAAAAGACACCTATAAAAATTTTTCCAGTGTAACAGACAGTAGTGTGACTCTGTTAAACAGAGTATGATTGAAGCAGTTACTGTGTTTAAATATCTCTACCAATTATCAGAATTATTTAACAATTTTACTTATATATCACTGCCACCGCTCTCCTCTGCTGAAATGTTGCACAGGTCTATGGGAACTTGTACCTTTAAAAAGTTATAATAATATTTACAAAGTAATTGAGCTACACTGTTAAATAACTGCCATTGACTCAGTACCCTTGCCTTGTTCTCAGCTATCGAACAGAGTTTCGATCAGGGTGAAAATGCTAACCGGACATCAGTGGACCTCAGGATAAGAAAAACACAGGTAGGATCCCTCCAGTTTAGGGGAAATCAGTGGGTTCTGGTGAAGTGGAGGATGGGTTTAACTGTTGTGAAATCATTTCCCGTGGCGCTTTGCTGGGCTGTGAGTGCCACTCTGAGCTGCTGTGCAGTGCTGTTGTGTGTGGCAGGAATAACCCTCTGTGTGTCTGACCCCTCACACCAGCACTCCGTGTTGGCACACAAGTTCGTGGAGGTCATGACCGAGTACAACGAGACCCAAACGCTTTTCCGGGAGCGCAGCAAAGGCCGGATACAGAGACAGCTAGAGATAAGTAAGTGACCCAAAGATGCTTCTGAAAAACCCACAATTACCTGCTGTTAGTACCTGCCTTGTTTCATATTAATTAAATGTGGTGCAAAGCATCAGAGATCTTGGACAGCATCTTGAAGTGTGTGAGAGAAAAGAAACGATTTTACTGCATGGCACAAACTCTTTGATATCTCTCTTTTTAGAACAGCTGTAAAGTAAAGAGAGAAAGCTCACTAAATAATTTCCTTTAGTTTGAAAATTATTAAAGAAATCATCTTTTTCCTTTGCATCATTTACTTCCAATGTTGCAGCTTTAAATGAAGCATTAGGAAAAGCTGCATTCTGAAGCAGCAAGTGTTATTAAAAGCCATTCCAAAATTAACATGCCTAACAGGATAACATCTCTTTTTATGTGATGCCATTTTTGTCTACAAGGACACTTGTTAAATTCATCTGGCATAAAATCAGTGCTGCTGTTATATGTGCTTTAATCATTTGTTGACTGACTCACATATGACTTACTTCCAATTCATTATTATGAGTATTTAGAAAGGTTCCTGACTTTATTTTGAACTATAGTATCTACCTTGGAAGGTGTCTAAAAAAGTGCCTAAAATTAGTCTTTTTTTTTAAATATGCTCTATAGAAGTGAATGTATACATTGCTGAAACGGGGAATGCAAACAGAGAAACTGGCAAATTATAAGAAAATTTTGCTTTTCATGTGCTTTGCAAATTTGGCATTAGCCTCTGATGCTAATGGTTCAATTCAGCATTTCAGTAGAGTTGATTAGGCAAGTTAAGTTGTTCTTTGCTTGTGTTTGAGGGGAGGGACCCCGATACCTCAGGACATGGTTAAGTTAGAGTTGTTATGACCCAATTAGAGCCTTCAGGTTTTCTTAAGAAATTTTAAAGCAGGTTTTGCAGCATTCTCGGGTATTAACATCAGAAAGTAATAGTCAAACTGTAGCTTTTGCCTGGTGGGACAGAATTACATAAATTGGTGGAGATATTCAACTTATTTTTCATTGGGAGAATAGGGATTTGATATGTAATTGTTAAAACTGTACAGTACAAATCCTTTGACTGTGTTGGATTTGTCGTACCAATGTGATCAGTAGGATTCAGTTGGCTCAAACATGCAGTACTAAACTGCATCAAAGCAGGAGTGAAGGTACACTGGGGGTTATCATCTCTGTGTGGAACATGAATGGAATCTTGGGTTGGTAAAATCAAATTTACGTAAAGATTTTATTGCCCACACAGTGGTGGGGTGAGGGACATGACTGAATGGAACAGGTAAATACTGAGTGTTATATAAATAGTATTCTGAAGAACACTCCACTTAGCAAGGCTCATAGGTAGATTGTAAATGTTTCTGATCAGACTCTTTAATTTGACAAAGAAAAGACCCCAGCCAGCCGAGCAAAAACAGCCCTGACCAGGATTCTTCATGGTAGCTTTGAATCTACATTTGGTTTCTGACTGTTGCTTGATACTTTCTGGATTTTGTGATAAGCAAAATGGCCCTTGGTAGTGGCTGAACACTACAGGGTTTTATCCTGCAAAATCTCGATGTAAGAATTGTCTCTGAATTGTCATCCTGGATGGTAAAATGTTATGTTCAGTACTAAAGATGTGCTGTTATGTGAAGTCCTGTTGTTTTTGTCCTAGCTGGAAAGACCACCACTGATGAGGAACTGGAAGAAATGTTAGAGAGTGGTAATCCTTCCATTTTCACTTCTGATGTAAGTGTTTTGGGTCCAGTTACATCTCTTCTATTCTGCTGCTCCTGCTCTTTACAAGTGTGTTGGCACTTACGTATGTCCATGTGTTTTTGCATTGTCCCAAAGATCATATCAGACTCTCAAATAACCAGGCAAGCCCTAAACGAAATCGAGTCACGTCACAAGGATATTATGAAACTGGAATCCAGCATTCGGGAGCTTCATGAGATGTTTATGGACATGGCAATGTTTGTTGAGACTCAGGTAAATGAACCAACTCAAACACTTTTATGGGATGGTGGGTTTTTTCCTCACTCTTCCTCTTTGCAGAAGCAGTTGATTATATTCAGATAGTGCAGACTTAGAGTGGTTCTGGACTGTGATTAGAATATATGGAAGTTAATCACTGGAGGTTTTTGTTTTGTTGTGGACGAATTGAACATCTCAATGTACTTACAGGACATGCTTTCAGTAACTGGCCACACCCTTGCCTTCCAGTCAGTGTATTTAATATTTTTTTCAATATGCCTAATTGCAATATGCTGGAACATCTTTGTGCATGTTTAAGTAAGAAAAACCATCTCCTGGGACATGGGTTAATACCTTGGGAATTTCGGATTCTCAGCCATAGTGGAATAACAGGTGTGTCAGCAGGCTGTGTGCACCTTGCACTTAATGCAGAGCTGCAATTGCTGTGGTCACTAACAGGAACATAAAGGGCTTGACAAGTCCTTCAAGTCATCTCTTGTATTCGTAAGCTTTGTCTTGACATGTACATAAATTCTTCTGTTTTTAGTCTTTAAATACCAATTATCCAGCAAAAGTATTTTAACTTTGATCTTAAAATGGTTTGAGTTCTGCAGGAAAGTGAAAAGAATAGTGTTAGAAGAGAAACTTGCCTGAAAAGGACTATTTTTTGTAATTTGGTTTTGTTCTAGAAGTCCTTTGTTGCTTTGATATTAAACAAACAGCCAAGAGAAATTGGTAGCAGGTTTCTTTTGAATTACGTATGAACAAAAGTTACTTGTGCATCATTCTGTAATGCTTTGCTGTTTACTGCTGCTGATTATTTCTCCTGGTGGACAGAGACACAGGTAACAGACTTACTGTCATTTTTCACCAGTCCTCCATTTCATTGCCGAATTTCATTCATCGTAATTAATTTGAATTTGTCGCGCATTGACATCCTAATCCCTGGGTTCTGAGGAACTCATATGTGTGTGTTTTCTAGAGAGCTGTTGAACCTCGTGTGGAAGTAGTCAATGTCCTTCCCCACTTCAGACACGCCAGGGATTTCTGATCCCTCGGGTGTGTCACTTTCAGCTTTGGCTGTTAAAACATCCCTCCCACACAAGGGGTGTTTTCAGGTGGTCAGTACTCGTTCCTGCACAAGGGAGAAATCTGCCTGCCCTGCTCGTGAGCGTTCCTTGTTTGCTGAGAGCTGTGAGCCCTTGCTTCTCATCCCCTTTTTCCTTTACATGCCAAAGCAGAAAAATGTCATCCCCAGTATGTACATCATGGACTCGTGAAAGTAATTCTTGATGTTCTAGAGCCTGTCTTTTAGATTAATTAAACAAATATCCATGGGTTCCAATAATGTGGTTTTTTCTTCAAAATTTCATTTTAAGGGTGAAATGATCAACAACATAGAAAAGAACGTGATGAATGCGACGGATTACGTGGAACATGCAAAAGAAGAGACGAAAAAGGCAGTTAAATATCAAAGCAAAGCACGGAGGGTATGTTGTCTTTCTGTAATTGTGCTAGTCAGTATTCTGACTTAGCACAGGGACATTTCCAATGTGAATTATTTTGCTATAGTTAATACTGAAAATTTATAATGCCAATAGAGGACAGAAACTTGTTGGACTATGAAAACAGCTATTCGTGCACAGCTAAGGGTGTGTTCACAATTTTCCACTCAAAGCTGCCATTACAGACTGTAAAAACCCCAAAAGAAGAATTAATGTATTATTCCAGTAGATAAATTCACATGTTTTTCTTACTAGCTTTCACAATACCTTAAATTATTCAGATTCTAAATAACCTTAAAAGTTTTTTGCTGTTTGTCACTGGTAAACTTACCCAGATTTAAAGCTATAAAATCTATTTGCTAGCAGGAAAAATAAAAGAGCTTTTGCTGAAATAGGCTTATTTTTTTGCAAATTCTGTCTGTAATTATTAGTTTTACAGATAAATGAGGGAGATCTTCCCCCGGGAAGGGTGTGACATTGTGCCATGACACTGAATCTGTGGAGGACTTGGGTTAAAAGGAATGTTCTGGCATTTTCCATGGCACTCTTTTTGTTTCAGTATCTTTCTTCCCTTCAGACACCAAATAATATATTCTGATATCAGACTACTAAGTAGTTTATTTTTACATCCCAGTTTCCCCTCTTGATATGCTGTGCAATTCGGTGAGGCTCTTTATGGTGAGCTGGATTTGAGGGAATAATTCATCTCTCTGTAGATAGAGATCTACACAGACAACACGCCTGGTTCATTTACAAAAGATCTTTTCAGAACTGTTAAAAGAGGCCACTTAATACATTTGTAAATGGTGGTTGTATCATCTCTGATAACTCTATAGCCATTAATCACATCAGTTTACCTGTTCAAAAATGTTAATTCTTACATTTGCAAGATTATACAGATAAATTTATCTCGATTTGGGAATACAGGAGTCTTGTGGATCTAAAAACTATTTGAAAAATTGAAAATAAATGCCAGTGTTAATGTGCTTAATATTAACAATACCTTGTTTTTTGACAGAAAATGTGGATAATTATCATTGTGTCAGTGGTGTTGATTGCCATAGTAGCTCTAATTATTGGCTTGTCTGTTGGTATTCGGTGATGCTTGGATAACCTCAGCATGCATGGCTTCCTGCCACTGTGGCAGTAAGTAACTAATCAACTAATTTGGCTCTTGTTTTCTCTGTGTTGTTCTGCTAACCCCTAATGCTGTACGGGGGTGTGGGGGAGGGCTGAGGTCCTTGCTGGCTCTGCCCTCTGTGCCCTGTGACAGTTCCTGCATGGGGATGTTCCAAACTGACACCTGCTGGTGACCTGCCCAGTGCGCAGAGTGCGGCCACTGCCCGGCCCAGCAGCAGCAGGAAATGGCAACAGAAAGCCAGGAACTGGCTCACAGCTCTTGCAGTTATTGTTTTTATGCTGAAAGTTCCATCAGCAAACCAAATGGAACACTAAGTACACTTGGAACTTTATCAAATGGGGGTTTCTGTGGTTTTAAGTAGAGGTTTTTAAAAAGTAGATGTCTGCAATCATAAAGTTGGCTACTGTGCCATGGAGAGCATCTTAAAATTTCTTACTTTGAAACTGTTTATTAATGCTAGACTAAATGAAACAGTGGGAGATAACAATGTGTTTAGGACTTGAGATTTTTTTCAGTGTTCATATTTTTCCTGCAGTAATGTACCATTTCTTGTCCAGAAAATGCTTAGCCAGGCTAAGTAGGGAAAAGCAGTTAACTTCTCTGAGTCCAGCAGAAATGCAGCTTTTGACATGAAGTGTCTTTAAGCTCTACACAGAACACTACGAGCAGGTGTCAGTTCAGACAGCTCATCAGAAATTCAGATTTCTGTACTAACACTCTTTTAACATCTAAGTTTTCATTTTGGTGTTAGAGATCCTTCTCAGCTCTGGTTTGTGGGCAGGGAGCAGAATTTACTGTGTCATTACCTGCAGTCAGAAATACCTGACCCAGGGTCACACCTCGATGCATTCACACAGAACCATCTCTCCTTTTTTAACCCTTGCAGCTCCTCTGAGCTATTACCCACACAGTGTTTCTACTGACCTTCTGGTGAGTTCCACTAAGGGTGCAGATGTAAAGGTTTGAGCAGGCTGCAAATATTTATCCAAGGAGGGTGGCAGTGAGCAGTTACTTAGACTTGACCTACATCTGTTTCTAATGATGTTTACAGAAGTTGGGTACGAGTAATAACCATTATTCTGTAAAGGAAAATAGAGAAATGTTGCACAGATGGCTCTGTCTTGTGACTATGGTTACATGTATGTTAGAAACAGGAAACAACAGGAAATCATAGCAGTGATTGCTCCTTAGAAAGAAAATCCCAGCACTCAGCCAGGGTGTCAGTGTTACTGTGGCTCTGAATATATTTAAACAGTTCTGTCTCTGACAGAGTATTTCAATCTTAACTTTTCTCTCTTTTCCCTGCAGAAATTGATGTTCATAATAATATGTGTAACTGTATTGCTTCTGATACTTGGAATTATCCTGGCAACAACTCTGTCCTAGCAAGCACATTCCGAGAGTTACAAACCTTCAGAAACTCCAAAACATCTTCAGTAAAACCAAACCTTTTCCACAGATGATGCCTGACACTGTCCCAGGATGATGACCTGTCACTAATGGTTAAAAATGAAAGCAAAATCACTCTTAATGTTTACTCATAAATGAAGATCAGAATGTATTAGGATGTGTATGGATTTTGCATCATAAACTAGACACCTGTAAGACTGAAACTTGCTCCTGCTTGTTTTGAACTAAAGTAACTTAGGATTTTTTCACATCTCAGTGTTACAAGTTGAAATAGGGAGTTGAGAGACTATTGAGTTTTGACTGTTTGGCCTTTTTTCCTATTGCTAATCCAATTCTAATCATGACTTTAAGTATCTTGCCAGTGCTGCCTTTGTTGGCACTCTTGTGAATATTTTTATGAGATGTAGCCTTGTGTTTAAGTGTATTAATTATTTAGTCACCTTAACCTATTTAAACTTGATGCTTTTTCTCCAACAAGTGCTAAAATATTTTATCCTGAAAAGACTGCTCATTTAACTGCCTAGTGCATTACACTTGAGAAGAAAAAAGCTTTTTTACACTTGCCAGTTTTTTTATTTTTTCTTTCAAGGTTAATTGCTTTAAATACTTCCTTCATAGTTAGTAAGAAGTTAGTTGCAACATTTCTGGTAAAAGCAGACAGCTCTGAAACATGCTGAATTTGCACTTGAGCAGGTAATTTTACAGGTAATTCTTGTGCAAAGAAAACTGATGCATCAGTTTAGCCTTATTGCTTATGTGAATATGACAAAAACGACTTTTTAAAGCCAAATCAAGTTTTCTTGTTGTGGAGTTTGCTAATGTTGATGTATGAATATAGCATGTGGGGATGAACTCCCCCAGAAGAGTCTGACACGTAATCCAAACTGAGACACTGATTTGTTATGAAGTTTGTGTGGATATAACATAGATGAAGTGTTTTGGTGTACACATGCCTGTTGTAATGCCAGCTTGCACGACTTGAAAGCTTGAAAGAACTCAAATGTACCCAAATAACTGCATTTAATGTTACAGGTTATTTTTGTATTTTTTTGTGTAAAATATTTGTAACTTGGGTTTGTGACTCCTCATTGTTTAAGCATATCCATGTAGATATGTAGATATATTTACACTCTAAGAGAAATAGAGGAGAGGATAATTTGTGCCTTTTTAAACATGGTCTAAAACTACACTCATCAATGTTTTCAGATATTCAGCTCTCATGTTAACTGCAGTAACTCGGTCCTGCAAGTTTAGAATCCTTAATCTTAGGTTTTGTTGAAAGTGTCTGAGATCAAAGTTACTGAGTAAGCGAGAATTCAGACTTCATAAAATTCAGCAAAGTTTACAATTTGTATTGTACGTATGAATATTCCTGCTTTGCTGTCCAGGATACTGTGAATGTGCTGGAGCTATTCAGATGTTAAACATGTTTTAAAAAGAAAACAAGTATCATTATTATTACTATTACTGGTCTCTTTACAAGTCAGCCATAAAGAAGTCGCTTGAAAAATTCGGCTTCAATAATGAACAAATTTCTTTTACCTCTAAGTCCAGAATGCTCACTGATGTTTGTGAGGAAGTTTACATACAAAGTGAAGAAGGATTGGTTGCCTTAATGCTCATTCTAGGTAAATATATTTTTTATTCTGTAGTTTTCTAGATTTTTATCAGTAAATATTATTTATACAGATACTCAAATTAGATGGGGGGGGAAGTATCACTCCAGCTGTTTACCAGCTGGTTATGTAAAATGACCCTCAAAATCCTGTCGTGTTGAAGTTTTTTCTCTATGATGCAGTAATTTGCCCATCAAGACCAGAAATTTGAATAGGCTACTCCGTAGTTTTTACTTCTTGTTGAACAGCTGCCTCAATGAGTTTGTTTTAAAGCAAAACAGACCTTTTCACATGAACCTCTTTGTTTGGTTCATACTGGAGGGGAGTAAATCTCTAACCTATGCACTAATAAACTCATCTACGCGAGTCTCTCGTGTCTGTTTCGTGTTCATGGTGTCACTGGGGCCTTTGTGAATGTTCCCAGTAAGAGTTTGAGTAAGGCTGATGTGTTTTTGCAGTGACTTACATCAAACAGTGGATTGCCTGCTCTCAGGGTAACGTGGTGTCTTTCCTGCAACTTTTTACCAAAAAAGACATAGATATAATTATGAAGAAAATAACGGGATTTATTAATTTAGGCTGTGCCCCTGGGGGAGCTTTTTCAGAGAAATGATGAGGTGAGAAACCTCAAGGTTTCATTTGAGTGAGTGCTCCCTTCATAAAGAAATAATTTGTGACAACTCCTGTAACAGTCTGACAGCAGTGGAGGTTTGCATGCAGAGTTAAGGCCAAAGCACTTAGAAGATGACCAATTAATGACTACCTGTCACTGAAACATAGGGAGTATGCTACACAGCTGCTCCTACAAAGTTCAGGATGACCAAAATGCTCAGATTGTTTATAAGTGCAGGTATCTGCTGCCTCTCACCAGCTGTGGGGAAAGCACCAAACCTGAACAGGAATGACTGTCCCGAATCAGCTAAAGCTGTTATTCTGCCTTAATTCTGCCTCTGCTGTGTCGTGTAAAACAGAACAGAGTTTTAGGCAAAGGAGGGTTTGTTTATCAAAGCACTGAGTGAGTTTTGATGAAGAGAAGCCTGATACAATTGAGAAGACAAAGGGAAAGGAGGGAACTGCTGCCTGTGAGGAAGGATGCTTCTCTTTAAAAAAAAATCACATTATTTAAAATAGAAGTTGTGCTTAGTGTGGTTCTGAGAGCACAGTTTGGATGTGGGCTTTGTTTCGGGTTGTGCACGGGTATTCCCAGGGGGGCAGTTGGGGTGTGAATTTAAAATTAGGTTAGCCTGTGTTAAATTTGATTTGATGTGTTCATGTGGCTCAGATGGCCCCTCTGGAAATAGCCCTGGCCCCTCTGGAAATAGCTCTGGCACCCTGCACTGCCCCGTGGGGCTTGGGCTCTGCTGTCACAGGCGGGGTTTGGCCGCTCGGGCCAGTGCCACCGCAGCCCTTCAGCCACCTCTGTCACCAGCAGGGCACTCACCAGGGAGCGTCTGGGAGTAAGAACAGCACTTAATAAGCACTTGCAGTAAGGTTCTGAAGAGCAAAAGTGCTTCTGGAATAAAGGTTTTTACAAAGGGGAATACACAGAAATGGTAAGTACTGACAAAGTCCTTGTGTTTATGTGCTGTAAGGAGCGATGGCTGCTGTTGGCATTTCAGTCCATTTTACTGCAAAGAGGGGAAAGAAGGATTTTGATGTTCAAGAGTAAATAGTTCCTAGAAAACGGCTAAGATGATGCAAATAGCTACCAAGATGTAGCACTAAGTAGGAAGAAGACATGGGCTATTTTGCATACAAAGTTATATTTACTGTATCCATACTTTAGAGAGAACGTGACACTTGGTGGGGTCAGGCTGTGCCAGGTACTGTCAATTGAAAGTAAATTGAGCTGGGCAACATTAAACTGGGTTTGATGTGAGTCAGTTGAGAGAGTGTGACCCGGCAGAGGTGCTGTTTCTGTAGCAGCTCACCTGATAGTCCTTTCACGTCGTGTTTGCAGGGGCAGCTTCAATACGTGTTTGACAAGGTGATTTGGTTAGCGTTGCACACAACTGTTCTGTTCCTGTACTTGAAAGGTTTTTAGTTTTTTGAGTCTTGTATAACCCTCAGCAACATTTCTGCCATCAGGCAAGTCTGTTGAAGTTTCCTGCAATTGGTTTCATGATCTTCATCAGCATTTCCCCCTGCAGGGGTCTCATGAGGGTTTTCCAGAAGTATTTCCCACACACCTCCAGGAATTTGGCCACAATGTAGATGATGTGCATTGGCCAGATAGGACTTGGCAGGTTGACTGTGTTCTGTCCCTGATCCAAACCAGGCTGCTGGTCAGGAGGGGTGCTGGCCCTTAAGAGCTTGGCTGGACCCTGTCTTGTTTTTAATTTATAGCTGGGTTTTTTATTGAGAAAGTGGAAGGCAAACCCTGTGAGTGCTGGCAGTGGGGCAGACAAAGCCACTTCAGCCGTGTGCTTAATGCTGCAAATTTCAGTGGGGTGGAAAGGCTCTCAGAAAACACAATTAATTCTAATTGTATTCTTCCAGGCCTTCCCTGGGATTTCTGATTTAAGCACAGCTCCCAGTCTGGACCGAGTCTAGGGAAAAGCTCTGAGACCTGAAGCGTATTTAGTGAGAGCAATTAAGCTCCAGTCCCCTCTGCAACACCAACTTAAAGCTTGAGAGAACATCTCATTCCCGACAGCTGCAGCTCTCTCGCCTCACTGCCCTGCCTGCTCTGAGCTTT
Source organism: Eulacestoma nigropectus (assembly GCA_013397775.1). Taxonomy (NCBI): domain Eukaryota; kingdom Metazoa; phylum Chordata; class Aves; order Passeriformes; genus Eulacestoma; species Eulacestoma nigropectus. Next base: position 509,580 of record VZTE01001753.1, read on the forward strand.
GGGTTACAGAGGGAGCTCTGGCTGGGTGGGGTGAACAGGAGAAAAACCTGAAACTTCTACATTTGCAGCAAATATTGTAGGACCTTTGACATGTGCTGAAGCAAAACGTGACCTTACTACTACAGTATTTTTATAAAAAAATACCACGAATGCGTAACACTAACGCCAAAAAACTAAACCCAAATACTCACCAAAAAAGTATTTCTTTTCACAAAATAGGTCTCAGTTCTCTCTAGACTTTGTGGTTGCTGCTGACCTCCCTTTTCAAAATTTCAGAAATCACCTTTGTGCAGATTAATTGCCTTTTGAGAGTTTCAAATGTTGCTGATTTGTCTGCTGTGCCCTTTCCATCTCAGGGTTGGGTGGTTGCTGACTTGCTCTGCAGAGTTGCTGTTTTCCCCTTGTTACTTCATTTCTTTAATGAACTTCCAGTAAAGGCCTTTTAAAATACCATGGCTGGTAAATCTCAGCCTTCTGCAGTGCTCCACATTGACTTGGGACCTGACCAGCAAAATATTTGTCACTTTTTTATGCCATTACTTTAATTACTGCCAGCACTGACAGAAGGCTGTTAAAAAAGGATACTTTTCCAAATGCAGGCATTCTTAGCTATTGAGCCATCTAATTGTGGGTCTTAGATTTTCTGCTCATTTCTTATCTTGCTCTGGCTTTCCTTTTGTTTAGGCTGTGGCTTTTAGAGGCATAATTTCTTTTAATATTGAATCTACCTCATGGTATTTGTAGTGAAGAAAAATGGCAGTATGTGGGTTTACTTAAGAGGGACAGTCATCCGTGATAAAGACTAATCTTGGTTCTATCCACACTGCTGCAAACCATCCTTAAATGGGTGAATATAGCTGCAAGCACGGGAGTCTGACTGCAGCAGAGAGCAATCTGAAGGAAGAAATACATACACTAAAAAAAAAAAAACCCCTGCTTTTAGCCATCTGAAAATCTGCAAAAAAACCATTTCAAAACATCCTGGGTTTGAGTCAGTTCATACAAGCACACTTTGCATTTCCAGCTCACATGCTTGCTCTGCTTTTGATTTTCCCTTTTGGCAATTTATTCAGAGTAGAGTTAGTGGGTAGAATCTCAGAGGAGAATAAAAGCCAGTGTTTTGAGAACTAATGAAGTAATTATCTAAAGCATTATTTACAATGATTATTTAGAAGATAATGAGACCCTTTAATTATGTTTGTTCTGCATAGCTAGCCGTTCAATAATTCAGGGTATTCCCGTACAATTTTCTCTATGTTTACTTTGCACATTTTTTGTTTAGGAAAATGTCGCATTTTTGTGCTGTCTGAAAAGCACAAATCTGGGCCCTCTTCTGGGCATTGTTTGTCACATGAAAATCACCGGCTCCCTTCGGTTGGAGTAGGGAGCTTTTGGGGTTCAGGCTTCTTCGGTGTGATGTGGCACCAAAGAAACGCTGGGTGAAATGGAGCTGCGCCTGTTACAGGCTGCTGTGGCTTTATTGCTACAGAGGCACTGCTGGAGTGCTCACATGCATGCATTAGTCCACTGATGTTCCTGTCAGCATTTCTCTAGCTGGAGCTGAAGCTTGACTTGCAGTTTGTTTTCATTTTGGGAGCCATGACGATTACGTTTCAAATGTCAGGTTTTTTAAAAAGAGCTCATTTGTGTACGAGAAATTCAGAGCATCGTTAACATTTTAGTATCTGATAAAAATTTCACCACGTCTGTGGACTGGCTGCTAAAATTAACAATTCTCCTTAAGCACATTCCCAGCAGTGCCCAAGCAGCAGAAGCTCCCTGGGGAGATGCAGCTTTTGTCACGGGCTGGGAGTTTCTTCCTGCACCAGTGAAGTGTTGCTGCTCCAGGTTGCAGTGGGTGAGGATGGTGAGAAACCAGTGAGGAAAACCTGCACCTCAGAGGGGCTGAAGGCTGCCAGTTCCTGCCCCAGCGTGGCTGGCCATTTATTTAGGGTCAAATCAACTCCCAGAGGAATCTTTCCACTGACTCCATGAGATGCTGCAAGGGGTGGCTGATCTCCCACCTACCTTCTGTTCCCCCGAGGCAAACAGCACGTGGAGGAGTTCATCTTTATTTCACTGGAGTACATTTAAAATATATAACGTAGGACCCTCCTAGAATATTATAAAAGTTGAAAGTTCAAAAGGCTTATTAAGCAATCCAGTGATGGGTTTCACGTGGCTGCTACGCAAAAACATCTAAAAGAAGTGCATTTAAATAGTGAGCCTACAATTAATCATGAATAAAGTGAGATTCTGGAATACCTGCACAAGTACAAATGAGCTGCTTCAATTTAGAAAACCCACCCAGCATCTCCAAAGGTTAAGGATGCAAGACAGGCCCTGAGTGCCCTGGCAGAGAAGGAGGAAGCAAAGGCACATGGAAAGGAAAGAGGAAATATCCCAGTACTGTGCCTGTTACCTTGGAGCTGTAGCTCGTGAAATGGTGCTGGCTGATTTTATTAAAAGTCAGAAGTCCCATAAGCCAATTTAGGCTCTCTCCAGAGGGTTTAAATGCTCTCAAGCCACTTTCCCTCTATTGCAGAAGAAGGCTATCAGTCACACTGTGGATCAGGGCTACTCTGTGCTGGATTCCCCCAAGGCAAATCAATCACTTTCAAAAGTGGATAAGCCTTTGACTAAAGAACAAGAGGAAGACAAAGTGGTGAGTAACCATTTCCAATCCAGGGCATACCAGAATTTGTCTGAAAACTTCCCTGGGTTTTTTCTTCTGGAGGGGTGGAGTTATAGGCAACTATTTTTAAAAAGCACTTTTAAAATTCTTACCGTATAGAGGAACTATGTATAGCCTTGTTAATAAAATGCTTTATGGAGCAGGATATGCCTCCAGTGTGCAAAACAGTGAATGAAGCCCCCAAGTCCTACAGTTTGGTAGAGAGCTGAAAAAGTGGAGATGCTTTTTGAAACAAAGTGTGGACAAACACAATGAGAATGCAGCTACCTGTGAGCTGCAAAGCCACGACCTTTACACAGTTCCTCTGGGAGTATTTTGGTTCTGTCGTGGCTGTAATCACAGTGCCAATTCTATGGAAGAAAAGTTGCTCTAGAGCCTGTGGAACTTTTAATACCAGGTCAGTTTGGGTGCCCTGGTCTGAACTGAGCTGCAGATGCAGCTTTTGGAAACCAGCTCCTTGCACTTCAGTCGAGGAAATACGTTTATCCCCACAACAAATAATTCACAGTAAGGATTCTAGTTTAATACCTGTGTCTCTCTCCAGGGTTTCCCACAAGGCTTGCCTGGTGTGCCTTTATATTCCCCACATCTGATATCACCATTTGTGGTGAACTGATGTTACTGTCCCAACGCAAACATTCTAAACATTCATTGTTAAAAATAATTACAGCTCCTTTTCATGTTCCCCACATTAAAAACCATCCCTGCCTCCTGAGCTGCCTACCAAGTGCTACAGTGATTTTTAAATAAATCCATTTGCATGTGTAGAAGGGCACATTTAGACTACTCCTACAACACAGAGCTATTTCTCACCACGTATTTGCACAGCTCCTCAGTAGTCACCGATGGCAGGATCTAAAAAAAGTTCACCTAAAATTAGGTTCAGAACCAGTACAAGAACCACAGCAAGTTTGTACAGTGGGTTTTCAAAGTGCTTAGCAGAATATCGAGTGAAGGGCATTTCTGACGCGGAGCTGGAGAGCTGCCAGCTGGGGGTGAGTGTGGGAGGTTAATTTTGGGTTACAGTAATCTTGCCCTGTGCCTGAAGATTTGATCCAGGTCACCCTCTGCCTGCCAGGACAGGCTGGGGGAGAGCTCTGACGCTCTGCTCAGGCCCAAGGCCTGACAGCTGGGCACACTTGTGCTCTCTTGACTTTGAAACCATTTATAAATAGATCTTGTCAGAGTTCCTGTTTATACAGTTCCCCCTGATGGATTTTTGGCCATGGTTTTCCTTCCAATATGAGGCAAATAAAACCATGGAACAAATCAGTCTTAAAAAGAAAACATAAATTCACAGGACAATAAAATTCAGCAAGTGCTGACATGCATTTTTAATCACAGCTAATACATTTATATTTTTAATCCCTAAAATAACAGAAATTACCATAAACTTCAGGCGAGTTTGAAGAAAATAAAGGCAAAATCTCTGTTTCCCTGCAATCCAGTTGGACTCACATATGCACACACAAGAGCTGGGGTTAGGTCACATATCTGCTTTCTATGTTTTTCCTCACCAAAGCTGGTTCATTGCTACAGCAGGCACGTGCTGAGCAGGGTGACTCAGACCTGTGGGCCAGGATGCTTTTCTTGGGTTTCCACTGAGCATTCTTTGCATCCTACACAGATATAAATAAATGCCCTGGTTGACTTCCCTACCATTTATACTAGAAAAGTAAATGTGACATTACTTTAACTGCATTAAAATATCTTTTCTGAGATTAGAGGGGAACAGTTTCATTGACATCTGTTATAACCTTAAAGGTTCTTCTCTCACACACTGACACCCACAGTGCCACAACACAGTGCAGTCATGCAGAGAAGAAAAATAAAAGCTGAACTGAATTGCTGTAAATGATCAGTCATTAGACCATTCTGAGATCTGACTAGAGAAAAGAACAGACTCCAAACTTCCTTTTCCAAAAAGACCTTCTTGCTGGGTATGGCAAGGTTCAACTTTCCTCAAATATGAAATCCACACCTCAAATGGGACTGAACACCAAGTCATGCTGGCCAAACAGAGACAGCCTGATTCACCCTCAGCAGAGAAGAGATGAAAATAAGGGTAGTGGTGTTTGGAAAAAGAGATCTCAGTCACTCTGTTTACCCTCTGGGAGCGGTCTTGACTATACCAGATTAAATGTTACGTAAAGTGAAACAGCAGCTGCTCTGCCAGTGCTTACAGCCAGCACAGAGCGAGGGGCAGGGGCAATTTCACAGTGGAGTGTCCAGCTCAGCATCCATGAAGCGAGGAAAGAGGCCCCAGCCTTCCTGGAGGAAGGAGTGCTGAGCTGCCCTGAACCGAGCAGGGAGGTGTGAGGCCAGTTCCCCGCGTGCTTCGTGATGTTGATTTAGGTTTGTGAGTTCTGGGAGGCGAGACTGGCTGACACTGACTGCAGCACTCTGTGAAACTGACCTGTGCTTTAGCGATATCCTGACATTTAAAAAGGAATCAATGCTAAAATATCCAGCCCACTTAAACCAGTGCTGCCTGTTTACTCTGCACCCCCTGCTCCACGCTGGGAAGCAGCAGAGGAGCAAAGGGCCCTCCCTGTGTGCTCCTTTCTCCCACCCAGCTCCGGGGATGTGCAGAAGGAGCCCCCTTTGACGGGGCAGTCTGATGGGGCAGTGCCATCCGTGTGTAACTGCAGCCAGGGACGCCCCTGCTGCCTCACCCACCCTCCACACAAACCCAGTATCAGACTCTTCCTGACACTGACAGGGACACAAAACACGTGCAAGGTACGAACTGCTCCTAACAGTGCCACCAGCCCTTGGGGCTGCAGGGGTGTCCCCTCCTGTCCCACGGCAGGAGCACAGCTCACCCCACCTGAGCGCTGCCCAGGGGCAGGAGGGGAGCAGGGACTCAGATCTGCCCTGTCCTGCCTGGTGCCGCCTCTCATCTGTGCCCCGAGCTCTCCGGGGCTCTACTCTGTCTCCTGGTGACAACCGAGCCTCACCGTGCGAGAACAAACGGATGTAAGACCAACAGCATCACTGAGACTTTTCAGATCTGTTCTGAGGTATTTTAATCAGCTGTTGATGAATTTCATTCCACAGTCCAGAGAGGGCAACAAGAAAGCAAAACAAACACCTGGGAAGTCTCCACGCTGCAGACCTGAGGGCAGAAGCAAAGAGAAGAGCAGCTCTGTAAATGTTAAGAAGAGCAAGGTGAGTGTTACGCGCTCTAAAACCTTCCGGTGCTCTCCTGCCAGCTGCTGGGACCCCTCTCATGGCATTGACACGATCCAGAGGTGATGAATGTCAGCTGAAACTACTGTCAGCACCCTGCCTGGCACAGGGCACACGGAGATTTATCTCGGGTTTGGCTCCCCTGATATGCTTGGTTTGTTTCATGGTCCAGCACAAATTACGTAACTCTTGCAGTTTTAGGAGTTATGTTGTGGATGTTAAGCAGTTACAGGACTATCCCACTGTGACTTTTCTTTTTTACTCTTCTAATTGGAGTTATTTACTGCTTTCATTGTAAGATACCTGATTTAAAAGATTGGTCAGTTTGAAGTGATCCCCCAATAAAAAAATGAGATGCTGATGTTAAATGCCTTTTGTGATGATTCCTGCATATTTGTTTGCACATGTGGCTTGGGTAAGAGGGGGATAAACATCTTTCCAAAACCCCTTGAGTCTGAGGCTGGCATGGAAGGAGGAAGCAGTGAGGATAACCCAGGAGGCCCTTGAGATGGAGGCACAGCCCCGTTTGCCTACAGAGAAACTGCCTTGCCCGTGACACTGGGGTGCCTCGGTGATAAAAACTTTACCTGATTTTTCCTCTGATTCACCTCTTTGCTCACTAATGGATCCGCTCTCCAGAGCTTTCAATGCTTCTCCCTTCAGCAGATACAAACACGATAAAAATGCTTTAAAAAAATCAATAAACACTTAAGTGTTTGACAACTCTCAGACCTTTTACTGCATCATTTACTCAACAGTTTAATGCCTAACAGAGGAAACTCACCAGTTAAATATTCATGTGCAGGTTTAGCAGCTACAACACACCTCAGGTTGGTTCTGCTTTTCTGACTCTCTTCATTTACAACGAAATCAATTGTTCCAGAGCACAGGAGCTGGGAGTGACACCTGACGGACCTGCTGGAGGCCAGTGACGGGATCAGCCTGTGGGAATCTGCCCATATTCCAGTTTCGGGCAGCAGTTTCCATCATTCAAAATTTGGAGCCTTTTTTGCTTTAAAGATGCCGAGTCAGTGTGAGCTGTCCCGGCTCGCACAGCTGTGGCACATTAGGGACCCCCTCCCTCCCCAGGGAGGGGCTGCTGGGCTGGGCAGGGCCGGAGCGCACCGGGCATCCCTGCAAAGGCAGCCTGGACGGGTCAGGTACCCCTGGGACAGATCCCAAAGGCAGGAATGGGATGGATGCAGCGCCCAGAGCCGGGACGGGCTCCAGCTGACCCCAGTGCAGGCACAGCCGAGCCCTCGGTGCCCCAGGAAAGGGCAAAACCTGCAGAGAGTGAGGGGAGAACGGTGAGAAATGGCCCCGGAGCCCCCGGGGGCGGGCAGGGGGAGCAGAGACCCCCGGGCAGCCCCGAGATCGCTCCTGGAGCGGAGGGGAGAGCGGCTGGCAAGGAAGGGGTGAAATCCAGCCTGGCAAAGGGCAGAGAGAAGGCGTTGCGGTAATTTTTGCCCGTTTCTCGCTACCCAAACCCGTTTTAACTGGCAATAACCTGGTTTCCCCCGAGCGGGAGCCGCCTTGCCCGCGATGGAGAACGGCAGCGCTTGTCCTGTCCGGCCCCGGCCCGGAGCTCTCCCAGCAGCCGGGACCTGCTGAGCTCAGGAGGGAGCCGCAGCTGCCCCTCCGCTCTCGCCCAGCCAGTTGGGCACACAGAGCCGCTCCCGGGCAGGGTTTGCCGTGGTCCAGCACACCCGCGGGGATGCAGCATCCCTGCAGGCTCAGCAGCGAGACGATAATTTCCTAATTAGCTGTGGGATGCTGCGCTGGGGAAGCGCAGGGGCAGAGCAGCAGCGCTTTGTTGCCATCCAGTGGTGAATACATCGGTACCTCTGCAGCCACTGATCGTGGCTGGCTGGGATCCACTGAGGGGGAAAAAAAAAAAGAAAAGAAAATAAATTGTCTGCTTTTCATTTCTTTGTGTTATCCCTATCTCTTCACCTGTGATTGATCAAGCGAGATTGTCTCTTACTCACTTACAGCTTGAATGAAATGTCTCAGGAAGAAAACTTTCAAATAAAGCACTTATGCTATGATTTTTGAAAGAATTTGAATTAAATTCTTTCCCTCAGACAAAGCTTTAGCAAGAATGACATGAAAAATGTATTTTCTCCTTACCAGGCTGTCAACCCTTCAACTTCATTGACATTGTCATCCAATAACACTGCTGTCATCACAAAAACAATCACCAGAACTCTGCCTCTAAAGCAGAAAATGCACTTTGTCAATGTTAAGTCTCAACATCTGCAAAATATCAACAAGCAATCCAAAAGCATAAAAGATCTGGAGATCCAACTGCTGCAAGGGGAGTGTGAAGAACTCCAAAACCAGCTGGGATGCCTGAGGGTAGGTAAAAATCCAGTTCTATTCTTAATACTGAGTTGTGCTGGGAAAGACTTACATTGAAAATAGTTCATTGATAGATGTTTTAAACCCCAAATATTTATCTGTCCATTTCTCACTCAGACAGACAATTTACATAATATTTAATACCAATAAGCTATCCTGTGTGGAGGAGAGTTGGGTTTGAATTCACCACACTTCTTCTGGTTTAGACTCAAGTCAAGACTTCCACTGAGGATATAAACTTGTACTTTGGAATACTCAGTGGCATTCCTGTACTTTGTATTCGCTATCCCAACATCAAACTCTTCTGGCCATTGTCTTGTATTAATTTAGTGCCCTCCCAGCAGCATCTCTGAGCCCTTTGTACAGCAGCAGATCATGTGAGAGGAGTAACTTCCAGTTCCCAGGGGCTGGGATTGCCCAGCTCGTCTCCTACCTAACCTGGCTTGATCCACAGCCAGAGGAAGTTCCCTGAGCTGTTGGGGTGCTTGGGGAGCAGGATGTGCTGCTGCTGCTGCTGCTGTGAAGAGGCTGATTTCAGGGGGCAGGGGATTCTTAGGTTAAACACAAAAAGTGACCTGCGGAAATGCAGATCCATGGCTGCAGCAGCTGCTCCTGTTCAGAGACTCAGCTGTGACAGATCCTATGTCACTGCTCCCGTGTATCTGACAAGAGAGAAACGGAGAATTTCCTGTGCTGCAGGAAGGGCTGCTGGGGCAGATGCCAGGAGACACAGAGGAGTTACTGAAACAGTCTCAGAAGGAGCTGCTGTGGCTTCAGAGACAGCTGTCCTTCGTCTCCACAGCCGGCCCTGGGCGTGCCCTGGCAGCAGGGAAGGTGAGCTCCTTTCTTGTGTTTTCATTCAGAAAGTGGAGTTGGGAAGGGGAGGGTTTTTCTCCATTTGTTTGGGTTTATTGAAACAACGCCCTGCAAGATTGGCCTTTGATATGAAGGGGACTGAGAGGAAAACTCATCTCTTAGGACGTATTTTACGTAATTGTTTCATGTAACTCAGGAGGGCTGGAAAGAACATGAAATTGGTTACAGCCTGTGAAAGGTTACCTGGTTAAAATGGTGTTTCATAGAGCCCTTAGCATCTACAGAAAGATGTCTTTTGTTCTCCCTCTTTCTCTAAAGAATGTCTATCAGAAGGGAGGGTCATTCTCAGGGGATCCTTATTCTGGGGGATTCCATGGCCTGGCACACAGAGCTGTAATTCCCTTTCTTCTCTCAGCAAAACTGTTGTGTGTATTTCTGCGTGCCAGGGGCCCATCAACAGCATAACTGCAGCCAGAAAAAACTGTTATCAAGCTATATACTTAATGCTGATATTTGGCCACATAAACTACCAAATTAATAATAAAATGTTTATGATAATAAAGTCCTGACATCTTTCAGTTCCAGTAAAATGTCAGCTCTCGTCTGCTGTGGCATAACAAGTTGCATATGTCAAATTTTTATGACTCAAAATGCTAAACATGTTCTTGAGATAAAGAATATGTTTTAAAACCTTCACAGCAGTGAGTCTGTACTGGTAGTTTAAAAAAGTAGTTGCTATTTTACTTTCAGAGTGATTTAACCAAGTTTATTCATATAATTTTCCATATTTTTAAAGCAAGGCTTCCAGAAAGTTTATGCTAATTTACATATTTTATCCATGTGTGTACCCACACACCCCGTGTACAGATACACACGCTTCAAATCCACCCGTGAAAAGGAATGAGCAGAGCTGGTTTGGCTCAGTGTAGCACGTTAATGACACCATTTTACAGTGGTTTGACAGATTTTCAAGTATCAGCCTGGCCTGGCAAGTTTTTGTTTTGTTTGTACAAATGCACGTAAGGGAACAGTCACGTTCCTCCAGTCCCCAGCCTGGACAAGGTAAATCTCCCAGTGTGCCACCTGGAATATTCTGGTCCCACTTTGTCGTACGCTGCAGATCTGTGCCTGGTGCTGAAGCACAGTGTGGTGAGTGCTGATATAGTCAGAAGGAACATTTCAGTTTGAAGCTTGCCTGTAGCTCAACTGAGGAAAAAAATCTGACTTGCCAAAATTAGACTTTAGAAAAAAAAACAAAACCAAGAAAGCCATTTATGCCACAAACTGGTTATAAAAGTAAGAGTGCCTTGCCTGATGATCAGAGCCATAACCTAATCTGGGAATGAACATATGAACCTGGCTAGGAACAGCTTTTCCCCCAGAAAATGCCAGAGTTTTGTTGCTCTTGCTACAGTCATGAGTAATCTCAGGGAAGGTCATTTGGGGCTGACATTTGCACAGCAGAGAGGTCTTGGGGACCTTATTTTTAGATTTTGGACTTCTCATTCAGAAAATTCTAGTCTTTCCAGAATGTGCCAGTGCAGACCTCCAGGGAAGGAAGCACAGATTGTCTATCTCCCCTTCTCCTCATCTGTTTTTCCTGCAATATCACATCACCAGGGATCAGATCTTTGGCTGTTTCATTCACATAATGAGGGACAGATTTTCTAGCAGCAGCCAGCTGCTTTGCAGATCCCACTGTGACCATGATCTAATTCTAAACCTCTGAAGAGAAATGTGTTCCATCCAAGTGGGAGTGGTGGTTCCCAGTGCTGCTGGAAGCTTTGGGGGCCATGGTCTGAGTGAGGTGCTCAGACAGGTGGATGGCTGGGAATTGCTGCATCCCGAAGCACAGACAAGGCCAGTTTGGAATGACTCCTCAGCTGTTTAGTAAAGATCCTGGTTCAGGGGTTCACAATGATCGTGAACTGGAAATCCAGGTAAGACAAACTCGAGAGAGAGATCATCTGACAAATCCCTCTTCCATGGCTCCTAATTCCTTCCAGAACAGCATCAGATGCTGGCAGTTCCTGGAGAGCAGGGCACTCCCCATGCACTTCAACTTCATACAGAACTATTAGGCTTGAGGGGAAATCTGTCTTCTTTTGTTAATGCCAAAATTTTCTGAAAATTCTCCTCCTGTTCCTCATTATGCCCATGGGTAAAACTAGGGGAGGAAGGCTGGTATCTGAAAAGGAACTGTAGGGACGACCTTATTGAATTGAGGGATGCATTTCTCTAGATACTTTAACAGAATTCAATAAAATAGTGCCTTGAGAGTGCAGTATTTCCTTCCCCTGTAAAATATTAAAAGGGAAATACAGAAATACGACACAATATAATTCAGATGTTTTCTTGATGATTTAACCTTCATCAGCCTGGAGAATTCAGTTACGTTGTAGTGAATGCACTCTCAAAGTGATCAGATTCTGTCACTCAGATCATCTCTGCTCAGGAGAAACTAGGAGCAAAAAACAATGAGAAAACGATTGAAGCTGGGTTTCTAAAATTTGATTTATTTAAAATCTTTCCCTGTGTCCCCTTAGAGCATCTCTCTCTGCCTGCTGGGGAGATGTTGCTGCACCTTAGAAGTTTTGTGCGAGTGCACTGCCCCCCGTTTCCCTGAGAAGAGGCGCGGCAGAATGGTTGGGATGCTCCAGGTAATCTGCCTTAATTCCCTTCTGCATCGGAGCTTCCGCGCCTTCCATTGGGCGAGGCCGGGCAGCGAAAAAAAAAAATTGCCGCTCACATTTACAGTTCATTGGTTCGTGCCAGTAGGCCACAGATGACCTACTGCGAAGATCCTGCGGTAGCGCTGCCCGGAGGGAACACCAGCGCTGCCGGCAGCCGCCTCCCCCGCGGCCCCTCCGGCGCGGCGCATCCGCGGCTCCCGGCGCGGCTCCGCGCCCGCGCTGCGGGGCCAGGGCCATGTGAGACGGGCAGGGGCGAGCGGGGAAAGCCATCTTGGGGCGGCTGCGAGCGAGCTCTGCCGCCTCATAGGCTCGGGCGGCCGTGCACGGCGATGATGCTCGCTCGGCGGCTCCCCGCCCGCCCGCCCGCAGCG